>JAMAGB010000010.1:413355-829310 GCA_023625975.1 Talaromyces sp. PYS2103 | reverse complement strand
AACAACCACTTTTCTTATTCGTCTTTTATTTCAATCATTCTCTTTTATTCTTCTATGATCAAATAACCTGCTCAAAAGCACTAGAAGCCTATATTACTTTAATATTATAACTAGAAGTAGCTTTTAATTTATTATATACTATATAGATTATAAAGCCTAAGAAATCTAATATTAATACTTTTAATAAGCGTCTTAAGTGACAGTTTAATAACACTATTTAAGAACTTTATTTTATTAAGATAGATCTTAATATAGCTAGACTAATTATTTTTATAAATACTTTTTTTACTAGTAATAAGAATTTATTATCCTAAATTAGTTATATTATTATCCTAGCTAATATAACAAATAACACTAATATTATTCATTAGTTATCTATTAAATATAAGTATATTACTTAAAATATACTCATCTCTAAGCTTTATATTTTTATATATATCTTTAATATAGCTATAGTAATCAAGGCTATAATTATATAGCTTTTATATCTTTTAAAACCTCTTCTATTAATTATTTATATAAATTCTAAGAGTTTATATAACTATCTTATCAAGCTTAATACAATCATAAAAAAAAGACTTATAATTAACTTTATATACTTATAGCAAGCATTTAAATAAAAAAAAATTACTAATATTAAGTAGATAGATAGCAATAGTAATCCTATAAATATTATAACTAAAGCTAAGCTCTGCCCAGCTTTACAAAATCTTATTAACACTAATAAATTATAACTTTATATTAAGGGATTTATTAAATACACATTAATATTAATAGATTGATATCTTCTCACAGAAACATCAACATCACTATAGAACCCAGCTAGACTAGCTATAGAACCTTTTTCTTACTATTTTTCATATATTTTTCCTTTCAGATTTATCTTCTTATATTTATCTAAATTACATGTCATTTCCCACACCAGATTATCACCCAGTCATATCAATTTTCTATTTTTCAAAGAGGCCCCAGTATATAAACCCCTATCAACCCAGATATCTACTGTGGTAGGAAAGGGATGCCTCGTCAATGTAGGCGAATGCTATATGCTCAGAGATGCCTAGCCGGGAAGGACACTCATAGGAAGCAATATAAAGAACCAATATGCCGGGCTCATCACAGGAGTCCAGATAGGGCCAATCTGATATCGCCTATCCTGGGGAAACTATATATAGAACTGATATAAGTAACCAATATACAAGAACCAATAAACCAATCTAATATAAGAACTTATAGTATTATAACTAATAATAATAAATAATAATACTTGCTAGCCACTCACCTATTCACATAATCTCACTAATTCTATTAGCTAGAGGCCAGAACAACCCTACTTCTAATAATATAAATATATATAGTAGTAATTACCACTATATATTTAACTAGGACCTAAGTTAACTAATCTCTAGTTAACACTCAGCTAAGTAAGAATAAGAAGCAAGATTCTAACTAAGTATAAAATATAATAGTAAAATAAATAAAAAATAAAAAAAGTAAATATATATAAGAGAATATATTAATCTAATAATAGTCTCTAATTTAAATTATCTCTTTTTTATTAGTTATTTTATTAGATTCCTCTAGTTTCTTCTTATTAATTAACATCCCTAGGTTAATACCTCTTTTAATATAATAGAAATATAATTACTACCTATAAATATACTTTTCTATTTTATATATAAGTCTTAAATAATCCTTCTATATAGTTAAAATCCTCTTCTAATATTTCTTTATATATTTAATTACTTTCTCTTAGAATCTATTCTAAAGCAGATCCAGCTTGACAATAACATTAGAAAAATCCTATCTTTTCTAGCCCACTAATATATTAAAGATTAACCTAATACTTAATAAAGTAATAACTACTAGAAAAATATAAGAAATTATTATATATTAATTTATATAGCTAGATAAAGAAGCAGGCCCTAATATAAGATTTTAATATATAGTAGATAACTCTTACTAAATCCCTATTTTAGTAATTTCTAATAAGACATAGTTATTCATAATCTTTATAAACTATAAAAGCATTATCCTTCTTATATAGATTACTAGTCTATATATGCTATATAGAAGGCATAAATCTATAATATAAATATTAAAAGTATTATATAGTTAGTCTATCTAACTTATATTAAAGTCCCTTATATCTTTCTTAGTAAATATTTAAGATATAATCCTATATAATAACCTATTAGTATCTAATTTCCTCTCTTTTATCTAGCTCCACTATTCCCTAAGATATCAGTACATCCCTAGTAATATCTATATATAATCATCTAATTCTTTATTATTAAAGAAAATAATCTCTTATATCATTTTCCTACTTCTTCTAGTTATAATATATTATAATATATTAATATCAATATATCAAAAGAATATACAGTCATCTAGCTATATATACTTAATATAGTATAAGTAAGAGATCATTTTCTAAAGATAATCCTTTCTAAATAAAGTATATAGTATATAGTATATAGGGTCTCTCTATATTACTTATTAAGTGAGCAAATAATACATATTCCTTAATCAGCCATAGTTATATTAGCTAGAGATTTCTTTTTAATAATATAAGTATATATTATATTCTTTATAAATTATAGAAAGTATATCTATATTATATAGCTAAATAAATATATTAGATAATATTACTAATCTTTCCTTTTTACTATATCTTATTCAGTATCTTAGAATTTTCAACCCTTATAAGGGCAAATAGATTAGATAGGTCATACTTATCTAATCCTTTAGTAATATAAGATAAAAATAATTATACTATAAATCTATAAATATCTAAGGTATCTTCTAGTCTAGCTAGCTAACAGTTCCTTCTAAACTATATATATATATTATTAGTAATCTTTAAATCCTTAAAACTATTAATATAGCTATAGATATAGATAAAACAGCATAGCAACTCTTCTTTTAAGAACTTAGTTTTTAAATCTAGCTTTGTAGTTAGATTCTATAAGTAATTATAGCATAAGTAAATATTCTTTTCCAATATTCTTTATTTTAAATCATTATATCTTCTTAGTAGATATAGTATAGTAGATATTATATTATTAGCTCCTAGCCTTATACTAATAAATAATATTTCTAGTAGCCCTAAATAACCATATAAGAATAACTTCAAACTAAGATCAAATAGCGCATCTTTACTAGCAGAAAAAAAAATATAGAGAAAAAAACTACTTATAATCTACTTAAAAAAATAAATTATAATATTACTTTATTATCTTTATAATTATATAGCTCTTCTAAATACTATCATAGATTCTTAATAAGATTATTTATATAAATTATAGTTATATACCTTATTACACTATATATATTTAGAATAAGAATAGTAGAGATTAGTTCAGTCTATCTAGTAATAAAAGACTTCTATCTCTCTAATTAGCTAGAGGATTTAACTAATATAAGAAAGTAAAATTCTAGTTAATTAAAGAGATTTCTCTTAAATACCTACTAGATCTAAGAGACAAGATGCTAGTTCATTTTAAAGAAGAATAATAGAGTATTACTAGCCATAATTATATTAATTAAGTATATTAAAAAAGTATATCTTCTTACCAGTATAATAGATTATTAAAATAAAATAACTAGGGTATTAACTATTAATATTAAATATATTAAGATAAAGGATTCTATTCTTTATATTTCTAGTAAGATAGATCTATTTAATAATAGTTATAATCTTTCTTCTATTTAAGTAATAAAGCCACTCATATCTATCTATAGCTATAATTATCTAAGTTCATCTTAAAATAAAAACACTAGATCCTCTATTATTAATATATTCTTAATATCTTAAGATATAATAACTAGTTAGTTAGTTATACTATATAAAGGGTTTAATATATAATTATATATAACATAATTCATTCTTAGAATAAAGCTCTTAAAAGAGATACCTTTTCTTATTAGTTTCCTAACCTACTTAGCCATCTAATAGATCTCTATAAATAACTAAATAACTATAGTATTCTCCTCCCCCTATAGTATAACAACTCTATCTCTAATTAATACTATATCTTTTTAGCAAGTAAGGATCTTTTCTCTAATTTTAGCTGTCTCACTCTATTAATCTATAATATCCTCCATATTAATTCCTATAACCAGCTAGTCCTTAATATTTATAATATAATTAATTAGTTCTAAAATAGTATTCTTATACTTTTTCTTTCCTTTCTTTAATTAATTAAATAGATATAACTAAGTAGCATATCTTTTTTCTCTAAATAAACTAGAGATATAGTAAATAGCTATTATTACTAACATAAACTACTAGTTATTAACTTATAACATTATAGCTTAAAAATTAGAGTATACTATATCTATTACTACAATAAATACATCCTTACTCCCCTCTTAAGATGGAGTAGAGGCAAGTGGTCAATATTAATCTAATAATATAGCACCCCCAATCAACCAGTCCTAAGAAGGCCTTAGAACAATAAAAGAAACCAGGTAAACAAAGTAAAATAAATAAATAGAGATATAAATAAGCAATAATCAGATAGTTTCTAATAACTTAATAAAAATATAGAATAGAAAAAAGTAATAGAATAAATATTTCCTTATTAATAAACTTTATCAAAAAAAAAAGAAAAAGAAACAAAATAATAAGAGAAAATAATATTATATTTAAAACAGGTATTTAATAGAATAAAATATAATATTAAATAGATTCCTAAAAGAGAAATCTTAGTTAGTATATAAGAAATAATATAGAGAATAGCTTCATTAGTTTTTCTATATAATAACTATAAATCTTCATTCTAATAATACTATCAACACACTCTACATGGCTATCTATAAGATATTATCTTCTTCTTTATCTAACTTCTCCTTATTCTATATCTTAATATCTATTAATCTCATCTAAATCCTCTTATTAATATCTTTCTTAATAAATATATAATATCTATATTCCACTACATTCTTCTCTTTAATACTTCTTAAATAGAACTTCTTTAACTAATTCTTATTAAATATTCCTCTTAGCTTAATACTATTAAGTTCCTTAAGCTTATACTATTCCATCTTACTAGCTTCCTTTATTCAATACAGCCTATATTATCTCTAGAAAAGCTTATAAATATTAGATATATTCTTTAATAATTCTATATTATATAAAAGTACTAAGTCTCTTTTCTCTAAGAGCTTACTTCACACTATATATCTATTATTAAAATACTCCTTATTCTATTATCTTATACACTTAATAGTAAGTTATACTTCTTCTAAATCTATATTCTATTAATTAATCTATTCTACTCTTAACTATAATAAAATCTTTATATTATATATCTTATTCTATAATAGTATACACTATATAAATATAATTAACTTAATAGATAAAACTATATTATAGCTTATATTAATCTAAAAAGAGATTATTCCTATTATTCTTTTTACTATTACTCTATTAGCCTATAATATCATTAATAAAAGCTAGATCTATTCTTTTTTTATTCTACTAATTATTTTTAATAAGCAATTCTTAATAACTTAATAGCTATTCTTAATTATACTATTTAATAGAGTATAATAGGGAAAAATAACTTATATATAAACTCTAAATATTACTATTAATTCTTATTCAATAGCTTAATTCTCTAGTCCTCTATTAATAATAATAATCTAGAGTATATCCCATCTATAGAAAATATTCTTATATAAAAAACAGACAATTTTCTTAATTATAGTACTTATAATAGCTCTTATCTTAACCTATCTAGAAAAATTATCTTATATAATTAATAATCCTTTTTTCCCTTAGTCTAGAGATATATAAGTAAAATCTAGTATAATCTTCTATTATAATCTACTTGCTAACTCTAGATATAGCTCCTCTTTAATATATCTTATATCTCAAAGCTAATACTTAGAATATTTATAACCCTATTTACTAATATCCTTATATATACCCTTCTATTAATATCTTATTATAGCTCTTTAATATATTTCTTTCTTTTCTCTATAATCTAGCTTATTATATATTACTACTATAACTTTCTTCCATTCTTACTTATCTTTAATAACTTTTTATAAAAGCACTCATAGCTTACTATATTAATATAAATACTTATCCTGCACTAAGAAGCATAAAATTTAATTTTTAAATCTTTTAAATTCTATTTTATTCAATCCCACTAGCCACTATATAATTATTAAATACCTTATATATTCCTTATATCTATCTAAATAAGATTTATATAATATCTTATCTATAATCTTAACTTATTATATTATAATATATACTATAATACTATAAAACTATACCTATATAAAATCATTAATATCTAGCTCTCTATTATAAGCTTTTTTCTCTTTCTTTATTACTAATCTCTAAGATAATCTATTAATAGTTATATACTTTTTACTAGACATATATTTTATTATAAAATTAAATAGCTAGATCTAGATAAGCCAGCTAGTTACTAAAACACTAGATAAATCTATAGCTAAACAGTTTAACTAAGTAATAAATATTCCTATATTAATTTCTAATATAAAATAAACTCTATATAACTAATATTTAAATTTTTTTAATACTTTTAATACTCTCTAACACTCTCTCTTACCTATATTATAAAGTTTTTTCATATCCATCTATATTTTTAATTTATATTTTACTAGATAATATTTTCCTTAATAAACCTATATTAGTATAGCATTCTATCCTTTTTTACTTATATTAACAACCAATATAATAATCAATAATTCAGCTTAGAAATTAAATAATAAAATAACTAGCATCTTACTTAGCTTAATCTTTAATAATAGAAATATCTTATCCTAGTCACTACTCTAATAGAATTTAACTCCCTTTTTTAATAAATAATAGAGAGATTCTACAGTAATCTAGAATCTTTTTATAATAATCTAAAAGAATATAGCTATACTAAAAAAAATATATAGCTTACTAATATTAACAAGAATAAGCCAGTTAAAAATCTTTTTTATCTTTATAGTATCAGAACCTCTTCTATAATAATTATATATCTAGTCTATAATTTTAAGACTATTAACTATAAACTATAACTTCTTTCTAGATATAATTATTCTAGCTAGCTTAATAAGATATAAAATATAATTAAAATTCTAGATATATTTAAATATATATCTTTATATCCTAGATAGAATCTCTTTATTATTATATTTTATTTATAGCCCTTTTATATTAAAATTATTAAGGAATATATATATTATAAATAAAATAATATTTTTAAGAACTATAATTATAATATATTAGAATTAACTAACTAAATTACTTTTATTTTAAATAATAGTTATATACTATAGTAATTCTAAAAATATATAAATTCCTATCAAGTCATAGTCTTACTTATTAAAAGTAATTTAATCATATTCTAAAAACAAGTTAACTAGAGATACTAATACTATCCCTAAGAATTCCTTAATAAATTCATCTATATCTAAAGGTATATTTATATTATAATTTATAATTAAATTCTATTTTATAGTAATATCTATAAGCTAATACTTTTTATTCTTCTTTTTAATTAGAAATTATAGATTTTAATATACTTTCTACCCTTATTCTAGAATACTTATTATTAAATATTTCTTTAGTATTTTAATAACTATATCTATTAGTGTTTTTAGAATTTTAAAACTAGCTATCTATTATGTCTTATAAAATATAGTTTTAATTCTCTATAAAAAGATAATTTTAAGCTAATATCTTTCTATCTTAGAGAAATCCTATACTATTATATCTTTTCACTTAAATAATATTTTTTTAAGAAATAATTATTCTTACTCTATTAGATTCTTATTTATAATTATTCTCTCTAGCTACTCTAAGATCAATCTAGCTCTTTTTATAAATATTAAAATCCTTAGTTAAAGATACTAATTATATAGACTAACCTTATCAGATATTATCTATAATAAATAATACCTTTTTAAGTAGAGATATTATTAATCTTTCTCACTATCTAGTATATTAAATCTATATTCTAAATTAATACTAAGATTAACTAGATTAACTTTATTAGTCTTTCTTTTATATAAAATTCTAACTTATACTTCTATATTTTTCTTTTTCTATAACTTATTTCTTATATACTAGTAAAGTTTCTTTAATCTTAGATATCTTATAAGAATATATTTTACTAATAAAGACTATATTCTATTATTAATATTATTTTTTTTACTATTTTCTACTTCTATAATATTACTATAATATATCATATACTCTAATTAGCTAGAAGATTTAACTAACTAATAGTAGTTAAATTCTAGTTAATTAAAGTATACTATTCTATATTCCTATAATATTAAATCTCTTTTATATTCTCTATTATTTCCTCTTATTATTTATCTTTATTTTTATTTATAATTCCTCTTATTCTTCTTAGCCTAATTTAGGATTTTTATAATAATAATAGCTACTCTCTCAACTTTATAATCATTTATTTATTTAAAGATTAGCTACTCTAGATTTTCTTACTAAACTAATAATCTATACTAGAGTAATATACTTTAAACTTAATATAGCAATATTAATCAAGTAAATAGATTATTCTAATAATATTATCTTCTTTAATAGTTTTAAGCTTTAATAATGACTAATCTTACTAAGAGTAATTAAAAATAAAACTTTAATCTCTATTCCTAATTATAAATATTAATAAATATATAATAATATTACTAATCTAGATAGATATATCTTTATAATAGCTAATAATAAGAACTAACTTATTATTCTATCTAATAATATATAAATTTAAATTTCTTTATAATAATAAACCAAGATCCTATACTATATTAGCAGTCATTATATTAATCTATACTCTAGTATCTATAACAGCCTTTCTTTTTTTCTTTATAATTAATATAATAGCCTTTATAATATCTATAGCATATATAAGATCCTATTATACTATAAAAATAAATATAGATACACTAGTATAACTAATATTTATTTTTATAATAAATAGCTTAACTATATTAGATTCACTTTCTATATTATAGAATTAGAAGACTATATATTATAAAATAAGAGAAGTTATAAGTAAATCTTTAATAATTATACTATTAATTATCTATTATAATATCTTTCTATATAAATTAAAAGTATTATTCTTTTCTTTTAACTTAGATTATAAACTTTTTTTTATTATTATATTATTATTAATCTAATTCTTTCTTTCTATAAATTAGAAGTTATATTTTCTCTTCTTTTCTATATCTTTTATAATAATATCTCTTATAGCATCCTCCTTATCCTTACTTTTCCACTTTCTAATTCTTTAAAAAGGCTGCTCTATATCTTCCTTTTCCTTAAAGAAACTTATCCTTTTTAATTAGAAAATTAGATAATCTTTCTATTATTAATATTTCTATCTAATAACTTTCTTAATAATAAAGATACTAATACTAGTCTCTAATTAATCCTTACTATTATTATCTTTACTCTTATTATCTATATTAATAATAATATTATTCTTACTTCTTACTATACTAATAGATATCTAAAGTATCTTTATTACTACTATAACATCTATATCTAGTATAACTAATATTTTCTAAATATTATATTACTTTCTTACTATTTCTATATTTAGAATACTAGCTTTAAAACACATCTTAGATCCTTCTTATTCAGGCCGACTAATACACATCTAATTAATTATAAAATTAGTATAATAATATCTAATATTAATATCAGCCTACTTCACTTTATATATAACCTATCTATATCTAGGCTAGCTATAATAATAGTAGTTATTATAACTTAATACTAAGCTAGAAAGAGAAAATAATATTTAATTTTATATATTCTAATTAGCTTTAATATCTATAGTATTTATTATTAATACTATTACTAAGAACTTTATAGTTAAGTTATCTAGCTTTTAACTAATATTAATATTTACTAAGAGCTTTATAAGAATATATATTCTATCTTCTTAACCTATTAAGCTCATCTATTCTATATTAATCTATTTTTTATTAGATACTATACTAGTAGAAAAAGCAGTATTATTATTCTATTTATATTACTTAAAAATTATCTCTAACTCTAAGATTATATTTTTTTTATTAAATATCTTCTATCTTTAATTAATACTAGTTAGGAATAGCTATATATATTAAAAAAACTAAATAAAGTTAATAATATTAAAGTCCTTAGGATTAATAGTATATTTATCTATAATCTTATTCTATAATCTACTAAATAGACTATAGAGAAACTATATCCTATAGATATACTTATTAATCTAATCTTTTTTAAGTATCTATCTAGAGATAGCAGTAAACTTCTAAAAATAGATCTAAATTATCTTATCTAACTTTTACTCCTTTTTTAAGTAGACTTTAAGATAATATTAGAAATTAATCTACTACTTAATATCTTATTTATAGAATTCCTTTTTTATCTGCTTATAGATACCTAGTTAATCCTTAAGCTTAAATTTTATTAAGACTTATACCTAGTTCCTAATAAAAATAATATAATATAATATTATTTTCTATATCTTTTTCTTATTAGTAAGAACACTATATCTATTATATATTAATTCAAATTAATAGAGGAATTCAGTTATATTTTTATTATTAAATTAAGGCCTACTAGATATACCAGATAAAAGCATAGATAAATAAATATAATTCATTAATATTATAACTATAGACTTACCTTCACTATTAGCTAGGATTATAGGAAAGAGCTTTTTAATATTAATATAGCTTAATATTATCTTAGTCTATTATATTTTTATATTAGAGCTATTTTTTAAGATAGTATCTATATTATAAATTATAAAGAATTATTTTTCTACTGCTTATAATAGAACATTATTAATAAATAAAGCTTTTTCTAAAAATTAGTAGTTATTAAATATTATATCTTTTTTTAATAATTTTTCTTTTTTCTAGCTCTTATATATCTCTACTAGCTAAAAGATATAGATCATAAACTAGATATAGTTTCTAAATATATATAATATCTATTAGGATTTCTTTATCTCTACTAATATCTATTACTCCAGCTATCTTAATATTTAGACACTATTTATCCATTTTTTTACTATATTAGAAAAAAGCAAAACCCTAAAACTTCCACTATACTTATTAGGACCCACTCTATAAATAAAACTTAACTTATTTATATTATAACTAAAAATATAGTTTATCTCTTTTTCTATTATATTAATATTAATCCTTTATTAGGATTAAACCAATCCTCTAATTCTACTAATTCTAATTTTTAATCCTAATTCAATCTCTTTATCTTTAAGCTCTCTTTACTTTAAAACTCTTATTATAATATAGTCATCTAAATCTTTTATATTACATAGATTATTAAATATATAATAAGAAAGAGATGTCTTATCAATATAGATAAATACTATATACTTAGAGATACCTAGCCAGGAAGAATACTTATAAAAAGTAATATAAAAAACTAATATACTAGGCTTATTATAGAAGTCTAGATAGGGCTAATCTAATATTATCTATCCTAGAGAAGCTATATATAGAATTAATATAAGTAACTAATATACAAGAACCAATAAACCAATCTAATATAAGAACTTGTAATATTATAACTAATAATAATAAATAATAATACTTATTAGCCACTTGCCTGTTCACACAATCTCGCTGATTCCATTGGCCAGAGGCCAGAACAACCCTGCTTCCGACGGTGTAAATATATGTAGTGGTGGTTACCACTACACTACCTTAGGCAATTGCTCAACCCACAGAAAGCCTTTATAAAACATATTTCTCAACACCACAAGGAATCTCCAGAAAGCTTTATTATATGTGATTCATCATACAGGAATAGCATCATATTTCATATCCAGATATGCCTCATATTTCTTTATAGCAACATTCCCATGTTTTAGCTATTTCTGTACACGCCGGATTAGGCTATTGGAGTGGCCATGAAGGCTCTCCATCGCGGGCATAAATACAGCCCCAATCCCCCATCAATTAGTGATAGGAATCAGCTATCAATATCAAGGAATTTACCCATATTGATTCGAGCTCACAACGTAGGCTTGTTGGACTAGCCTTACACCAATCCGTGCTTCATGTTCGCGGACCGTGTAGAACCAACAGTATTAATCTTTATCTTAGAGATATCTTTCTTCTTCTTGTACCTATCTATAAAGCTTTTAAAATTCTAAATAATTACTATAGTTTTAACCACTTTCCTTTAGATGTTAGATTCTAGCTTTCAATTCTTAGTATGAATCTCCTTATTCATATAAGAACAATCATTCTATCTTTTATAGGTCGTCTTTAGCGCTTTATATATGCATTTCTTTTTTAGCCGGCCTAGTACAATACTAAGTTTTGGGTCTCTATTATTACTATTTCTAGCATTATTATTAGCGTTATCATCAATACTATTGCCTCCAAAAGCAGTATAGACACGCCTGCTTTTATCATCCTTAATATAATTCTTAAATCTGGAGATAAGCTCAACAAAGCTAGTATCTCAGCCATTATAAACAGAGTCATACCACATACTATAAAAGATCTCATAGAAGTTCCTAATAACATGTAGGAATTACAGCATTATATATTTTTTATCACTACTAATCTTAAAAACATTATATTTCTTAACTTTATTAAAAAGCATGATTCAACTCTTAATCTAAGCATTAATCTATTTCTTATTATTTAGGCTGGCTTTCAGCTCTATCAACTTATTAAAAATAGTATTTTATTCTTACTTATAATCTAGCATATAGCGTGCTTGAAGCTTGACAAGGATATTCTAAATATTAGTTTCACCTCTTATGAGAAGGGCTCCATTCTTGTCAATTATAGCATAAATATATGTTTTAATTATAGAAATTGCTGTAAAGCTATAATTATATAGCTTTATATCTCGCTTAAACTTTACTACATAATTGCTATAGATTTCACCTTATTCCCCTGCTTTAGACTCTAAAAAAATTAATTTAATCAGCTTCTTACTATAGGATTTAGTTTTATCAGCTTTCTCTTCAGCTAATAGCTTGTTACCAGCAGGCATTATAAGATCTAAATTAATATAAATCCATACATCAGAGCCCTTAACTTTATTTATAATTAACTGAAGCCAGGCTTCCTAGTCTTACTTATTAAAGAGGATAGCTTTTTTCTTATTAGTTACTATCTTTGGATAGCTTCACAGCAAGAAAAAAAGAAGAATAAGAAGAATAAAAATATTAATATGGTTTATTAATAGTATCTATTTTTAGATATCTAGGGATTGATTATTCTAAGCTGAGGCTCTCTCAAAGGGCTGTTTATAGGGGTCTTAAGAATTCAGAATGACTAAAATCCTACCTGTGGTAATGTATAGTACAGCTTATACTAAATAGCTTTAAAAATTGTTCTTATTTTAACTCCCTACAGGACATGCTATCATATAAATATAAGTAGAATGCATATTAATGTATATTATATTATATCTAATTAGAAAGAAAACTTAGATATAGATGTCTATATAAAATATAGTATAGATGTATATGCACTAGCTTAGTAAAGGGCTTCTTAGCAATCGTATAAGCGAGAGGATGTCAACCACCAATAAGGCCCTTGGAGTGGGTTTTTATGGTGTTTATTCCATATCGAGGATAGCCGTAATCTAATGCTGACAGTAGCCTATCTAAGGAGAGAATAGGTTGTGTGTACGCTAATTTAGTCGGGAGTTTCTTGACAATCGCTGTAGCGAGGGCCTCGGACAAACGATATATAACGAGAGGCGACGATATTTCGATTGGTCTTGAAAATACGTACAAGGAGTCGAGATGTAATTTCAAATAAAAGGCTTTGAGTCTACACGGAAAAGATGGATCCCATTCATCCTGGGCCAATCCGGAGTCTGAGCGACACCAAAACCCCTTTCCTCCTCCAATTGCAGCATAACACCGAGCCCGTCACCCTGATCAACACCTTCGTCGTGCCCGAAGGGAAGATGGACTACATGATCGATAGACTCGCTGATCATGAAGGCCCAGCGAGGATTCATCTCGGCTCAGCTGTACGGCTGAATTGCCGACAACAATATGTTAATTAATGTCGCCGTTTGATATGGTGTATGAACCCAGCCAATACTCCTGCACCCGGGGCGCGGAAGCAAAGGCGGTAGCTTTGTTATATGTGTTTCATTATCCAGGAATAGCTTCACAAACCTTTGTGTGTACGGATCTTGTTGACCTATTTTTGTACAAATATTTTAGGACCGTTGGATACGCCTTACAAAGGGCTACAACAGGCATAAATACGGCCTGCTTCCCCCATTAGATTTACGTTAGGAATCAGCTATCAATATCAGGAATCTTTACCATATTAATTCGAGCTCATATTTGTAGGCTTGTTGGACTAGCCTGACACCAATCCTTGCTTCGTGCTCTGGGACCGTGTCGAACCAACAGATGGTTTGGGTAGGTAGCTTCCTATTCAGAGAGCACCCACAGCACCACACAACAGTCACACCGCCGACTGTCCAGCAATGCACAGGGGCCATTTGATTCCAACAGGAATCGACGAAATTCGTCGTCAGACCATGATGGGTGGCCAAAGGCACCCACTGACCACCTCCGCACCAGCGATTCCATATATTGGAAGCAGAGCTTCCGCCCTTGGTTAATCTCATTAGACTCTTGCACCAAGTGCCGAGGATTGATATTACTGCCATAGTATATTAGCCCTACTAGATTCTTTGATTCAGTTATATGATGTGTACCTACCGGGTTGTCCTAGTGCCAATATACATTATATGACTAATATCTTCGTCAGCCTTGATGCCACCGTAAAACGCGGCATAGGTAACCCTATGCACTAAGTACTTAGTGCTGCCAATTCGAACTATCCAGCTGTCAGTCTCTAAGATTGTATATCAGCAATAGGGCGGTACTTTGTGAGTATTCCCCATGGGTGGCGGCATAGGGAGAGAAGACAGGAAACTCAGACCACACGGGCGGAGAGGAGAGGAGAGCGCGGTAATCTCTCTGAGAGAGATGCTGGTTCTTCGCGCGAAAGTCTTTGTTCGTAACGAGTTGGCGCACAGCGCCGGCCAGGCTTGCAGAGTCGAGTAGATGAACAGCCATGTCGCTCGCGATGCTGTTGGGATGAGACGAGACTTCGTCTGAAGTCCGACCGGACGATGGATTATAAGCCTAATAATTTTAAGGAATCTAACCCATTAGGGAAAGAGTTCTATTAGAACTATAAAGAAGTACCAGCTAATTAGAGAGGCTGGCTTGTATATTAGTATCTTAGCAGTAAGCCCGGAAAAGAGGGTAAAAAGATGGGTATTTGGCCATCGCCTAGCTCTGGAGCACGGAGAACAATCAGACATCTTTCTCCATACAAGTTTAGCAGTACACCTGTGTTACCGTATTTCAAGCAATCCAGAGGGTTGCAACAGCTCCCATTAGTGCCGCGCGCTTCGCAACTCTATCTGCTGCCTCATTCCCCGAACTCCTTCATGGCCCGGAATCCATCGCAATGTCACGTCAATTTTGTCGTCAATCATATTGAGTAAAGCCACAGGCCTATAAGATTTGGGGATCCGGTAATCCCTGTCACCCCCCTTACGGAGTACGACAGTGATTGAGCGTTGAAAATGGGTGGTATTGTAGCCTGTTCGTACGCAGGAGTTGAAGATCTCGTAGAGAGTGTCGAGCACCACCGGGAGCCTTGTCTGGTGGCGTAGAACGTACAACCTGTTCAATCTCACGGCGCAAGATTTCTGGGAATTCCAGCTGTTCGGGATTATAATCGACGAACGTGAGAAAGCCATCTCAATCCATAACGAGATTGTCCACAAGAACAAGCACACAACTACACAGATGGCAGTGGCTATCAAGGCTATATTGGAGCTTCGATGGTTATCCCCACGATCGGAAGGCAAAGAGCGGAATGTATTGGCACGGAGGGCACGTCGATTGGTATACGCGGCGGAGGTCTGTGGCATCAAATTCGCATTAGAAACGTGCTTCGGCTCGCAGAGGATGAGAACAGGATACGAACCAAGCCGCCAGTTGTCTTCTCAGATAGCCAGGCCGCGCTCAAAATGTTGATGAATCCACGGATGGTCTCCGGTCAGACGTACATCCGTGACTGTGCAGATCTGCTAAGAAAATGTACTGACGATAACATCGACGTAACGTTACATAGATTCCAGGCCACGAGGGAGTTCCGGGAAATGAGGCTGCAGATCGAGCTGCCAAACGTGCCGTGTTGATGGGAGGTCAACGTCAGATTGGGCCTGGAGATATCCGCAACTGGATTCTGCTTGCGGCAGCTGCCACACGCAGAATCCATCAATCAAATTGCCCCTGCGGGCTATCTGACCAATCCGTATGACATATTCTCATGGATCGCCCGTTGTACGCGGATGAACGAAGCCTCATGTGGTCTCGAATCAATGGGTTTCGCCGTACGGCAGATCTGCAAGCATTATTGAATGAGAAAGCGGCTGCCATCACAATCGCGCAGTTTATCATCGATACGAGGGTGTTGGATCAGTTCCGTGAGGCGGGTCCGGAAGCATTAGGCACGCACGAAGGCGCGGAAACAGCAGCTCCAGCTGCGAACGAGAAGGGCACTGACGTGGGAACACGTACAAATGCGCAGGCAGTCGACGTGAGCTCCAGGTCAGCTCCGTGGGCAGTAAGGACCAGTAACGAAGCGGTTACGAGCTTTATATCTAGTGGGGATCTGGTGGATGCAGCTGACGGAGGTGTGCCGTAGGGGATTTGTTGGCGTACGGATTGGCAATTCGTACGGGAGAGACGTGGGGTCTGGGGATTCATACAGTCTTCTAAATCACAATAGTGGTGAGTCTGGCACAGTCAATGGCAAGATGGCCGAGTGGTCTAAGGCGCAGCACTCGAACGTATAGCGAGTTCAATATGCTGTATCTTCGGATACCTGGGTTCAAATCCCAGTCTTGTCGACCGTTAGGTTTTTTTAACTTCGCAACACATTAATTTGGTTTAAGGGGGCTACTCACTCACCATTGCTACGCTCTTACCTTACCTAGTAAAACTGCGTGAATTACAGCCGACTCCGGCTGGATCACGAAGAGACTTTTTGTATATCAATTCTACTACTACTATTTGTTCGAGAACTTGTGTGATACCGCCAACACGCGCTATGCGTGGATCAGAACAACTTCCGGCCTTGCGAACAGCTCGGCAAGAGGTTCCTAGCACGTAACTGTCTGCGAGTAATAGAAGTAGAACAGGGATGCTTGTCAAGAACGAGCAGGAACCAAGAATCAAGCATAACGAAGCAGACACAAATCAAGAGGATTCGCGTGGATTCTTCACTTGACACGACTCTACATTTTTGCGGAACTCGAAATGAGTTTCTGTATTCCATACAATAACTCGTCGATACCTCCGTACGATAGCGACAACTTGCTGATCGAGGAGGATCTGTAGTTAATACAATACGGATAGAGTTGTTAGGAGGGTCGCTACTGGAGAATACATCTGTTGAGCACCGAGTTGTAAAGTGTTCTGATACAGTAAGATTGTAAATCAAGTAGCCCGCTGAAGTCTACATGCCGCGAGACTAATCACAAGTCGTTGATTGGAAATGCACCGCTTCATTTCGACACAAGATCAAGTTAGATGGTAATATATAGTATCGCTCACGCATTTATGGAAGTCCACTCGATTATTATGCGCTTCGCCGACCGTACGGCTCGAAGGGAAGTACGCCAGAGACAAGGGCCATGACCGCATAAAGGGCTGCGCAAATGTAGATGGGAACCGGGGTATTTGTCTGCACTAGAGTTAACACAGGACATTGCGGTACCGGATGGTGCGAGAATGCAATGTATTGGAGAAAAGGAACGATCAGGCGTTAGAGGGACAATCAATCGACGCGAGGAAAAGGCACTCAAAGAAAGTAAAGTACTCACATTAGCAGCCTCTCCAACTACAGCACTTACAATACCCATAATTCGATTCAACCCGATAGCGACTCCGTTTCCCGTACCACGATGAGCGGACGGAAAGATCTCAGGTGTATACGCGTACAAAGTGCCATAGTAGATGTTCAAACAAAAGTTGACGGTGCAGGTAAAACCGATGTTCTGACTTTCAGTGCGAACTTGAGTATAGGCGAAGAAGAAAACCATGGTGATAAGAGCGCCAATAATCATGGTACCCCGACGACCCCAAAACCAACGAGAATGACACATGTAGCTGGCCACAACGGGTCCCCAGATACCCGAGAAGTTGGCCAGGGCGTAGTTCCTCCAGGTGATATAGGGGCTGCTTACGCCAAATTGGGCACCACGCGATGCAAGATAGGTAGGAAGGAAAACATTGTAGAGTGGGTATGCTAAGCCGATAAGCAACCATGAGAGCCAAACCAGCGTGGTTGACAAAGCCATTTTACGCGTCACGAATAGGCCTTGGAAATGCACTGTGAGTTCAGTGAGGGAAAAGCGCGGTTTCTTCGCACGCTGATCTGGCTGCTGTACGCGACCGGCAGCTTCCAACAGTTCGACTGTAAGGCTACAGTGCCGGTTGTACTTATGAGCAATATCTTGTAATACTCGTACAGCCTGGTCATCGCGACCAGAAGTGACAAGAAACTTGGGGGTCTCTTGCAAACGAACGACTGTAACGCGGAGCACGGAGAGCACAAACACGAAGGCGCCAGAGGTGTACCAGACATAGCGCCAACCTTTGTTGTTGTCATATGTACAAGTAGCGGCGTCTGAGCAAGAGTAATTGGGGAGAAACGCCCAAGCGAACAGACCGGCGATAAGTTGGCCGATACCTTCAAGTACGCCGCACAATTGTTAGCACTTGGTCGAAATGTGTCACGAGAGGTTTATGAATGAGAGAAAATGTACCCCACCAAGCGGCCATCAAGGTGACCAGCCATTGATCCTGACTGGGGAGATACTCCAAGAAGACTGCGGTATCTAAAACTAGATTTCCTCCGGCGCCGAAAGCGCTCAGGCAGATGAAGAGCCCCAGCACAACCCAGTTTGGTGACGCGCCTGCAACGATGGTGAATATGGACGAAATAAACAGGGAGACATTGAAAGCTAGGCGACGACCGATCACGTCCGCCGATAAGCCCCAGAACAGTGCACCAACGAGCATGCCTACATAGACAGCCATGGTAAGACCTGCGTGATACGACGGTTGGAACTCGAGGATGGCCTGGTGGGAGATTATTGACTGGATCAGCAGGATCAAAGAATCAACGGCGTAGCTAGATGTCACGATTAGCCACGAGTCGTTGCGAACGTGCGATATGAATGTGCAATAGAGCAAGTCACGCATACCCAAATCCGTTGAGACAAAACAACTTCCAGTGATGTGGCGTGAAGCCGATCTCGTCGATTGCCTTTGGGGTTAACTGTTAAGCGTTTTCTGTCAACGTTCAGTAGCATTGGAGTCACACTCACATCATTGATGAGGGTCATTTTGGCAGCCAGCACCTGGTCGACGATCTGGGCTTTTAGCAGGTCATTTTCGCCGTGCTCGACGGAGCGTACATCAGCATTGTCGACGTCCTGCTTAGGGAACTTGTTGTCGGTCAATGGCTGCTGCGGTTGGGTAGACGATGCAATGAGATCCATTGCGGGAGACAGCAGTAAACAAGTCACGAAAGGGAGGCGATTGAGACTGCAACTGTGCGACGATACACATACGGTGAGTCGAGAGGACTCGGAGGGGTCTCGGGCGGTTTTTGAGCCACTGCTGACCACATCTTGTGCGGTCGTTCTCTCTTTTTTTTGTGATGAATTGAATCGTCGACCAACTAAGACTGGACGATAGCTTCTTGTCTGCGCCGAAAGGCCTCTAACTGACAGCGGTTAGTGCTATTAGCTGCACCCAATCGCAGTCTGTCCCCAGTATAGAATACGACGTTACAGTACGAGCTATGTCGAGAAAAGCAGGTGACACAGGAAATGTGCAATCTGATTCGCTCAAGCTCCCGTGCTCAATGAGACACGTGATCCAAGAGTCTCAATTGTTTGGCTGAGGATTTCGCGGCCTGGCAGCATCGCGTTAGTCCGTAATACAGATACGGAGTACGTACATGCATGACTCGCGTGCTCGAGGGCTTCGGCTTCAATAGGCGCAGACTCAGAGCAACAGCTGAGAACTGACAACACCGTGAACACAGGCTCATTATCCCGGAATGCGTATTAATGATAACTCTGCCCGAATCTTCCCCTCCATCGCGATGCC
This sequence comes from Talaromyces sp. PYS2103, assembly GCA_023625975.1. NCBI lineage: Eukaryota > Fungi > Ascomycota > Eurotiomycetes > Eurotiales > Trichocomaceae > Talaromyces > Talaromyces sp. PYS2103. The sequence goes on along the minus strand of JAMAGB010000010.1, from coordinate 809,082 downwards.
AAGTACCGCCAAGGGTTTGGTGAAGCAATTTTTCAAGTCTCTGTCTTAAGCGAAGCCAACTCGGGTCTAGGGCTCGCACTACGTGGTATTTAGCCTCAGACTAAGCTGGTTACCGTTAGATGATTCATTTTAAGTCACAGACCGACATCCGCAGTGTCCATACAGAATGCCGCAATTCAGCCTCAACAACCTCAACAGGGTCCAGGCACCTTCGGCTAGTACAGTATATTTAGAATTAGGATAGGGGCGTCGGGCAAAAGGTTTTCCGCGATGCGCAGAGCCTCTTCTTCTGAGTGTTATTTGACTTGTTTTGCGACTTGTGTAGATTCATTTCTTCGTTCCTAGCTGTCCGTTCGTTTGCAACCCAACATGAGTTATCATCGGCTCTAATCCGTCATCCTATTTGTCACTCGTTGAAAGTCATTCGTTGATATATATTGCCATTCGTTTAATTCAATCGTTTCGTCCCCAAGATGACGGCGGCTATCTCACCTTCGCTTCGGTGCCAATGGTGCTTGTCTCTCGCTATTACATGTTTCTTTCCAATCCTCTCCGCAGCGAGTCCGTGGATTGTCACGGCCAATTATGAAGAAATTGTCAGTGTCATTCCCGCCTACACCGACTACGCGTACGACGTTACAGAGCCTGCGGAAACCGTGACCAAGTTTGTGACCATCTCTTCCCCGTCCGGAACTCCCGTATCGACAACCACCATCACACAGACGGATTATTACTCGGATACATACACTATAGTCGAAGTCTTGTATCCATTCAATCCAGCTGCAACTCCAACCAGTACAGCAGAAGACTACTATGCCACAGCAACGAGCAGTGATTATGCCTACACGAGCTACCTTGTGAACCTCGCTTACACTGCACCGACATACTGCAGCACAACGTGGGCCTATACCACAGCAGTGCCAGTTGAACCACCTTACGACATCCAAGATGCACTCGTGCCAACTACCGTCTCCACAAGTTATTTGGTGGACAACAGTCGTCCGTTTCGACCCACTACCATTACTGAAGTGTATGCCTTCGTGGATCCGACCCAGGTGCCTGCTTCCAGCTTATCTGCGCTCAGCTCAAGCTACGAGCCGTATCCACCATGCTATAACCCATCATTAGATGACAGTGACTCTGGAGACTCATCATCATCGTCCTCCTCCTCCTCATCTTCATCATCATCTTCTTCTTCGTCCTCATCTTCCGGTTCGATCTACTCTTGCGGTTACTACTTTTGTAGTTCCGACGACGATTCCGGCAGCTGGATTAACGACTCCAGTTACTATGGCATCTCCCCGTTGGCAATCATTCTGATCACTGTTTTGGGATGGTCATTTGTCATCTTCGTGGCCGGTCTATTCGAGAACTACTTTCATTTTCAACGATTGATGAAAGGATGGCAAGCTCGCCGTGGGCTACCAATCACATGGTGGTTTTGGATATTTCCAGTAACGGCTCTTGTCTGTCTAGGGTTCAGTCGCAGGGGATTTCAAGCGCGGAGTGAAGCAGACGCACGGGAACTGCGGCAAAAGTGGGAAGAAATGGGATTTTGGAAGAGGAAGAGTCTGTGGTTGAAGTATGGGTTCGCCTGGGGCTACCCTTCCATGCTTGGTCCTGCTCCGCCGCGAGTAGGACGACCTTCAAAAGGGAAGCCGACGCAGCCGTTGCTCCAAGTGTCACCTCCCGCTAGCGAACAAGGGGAAATCAGTCGTCAATTGACACCGCGGTCCTCGAATGATGATGATGATGTTGAATCCAACTCAGCTGCTGCGGCTTCTGCTTCCCATCAGTCTCAGCCGGAAATGTCTGGTGGCCTAGCATCTCAGACCCTTCAAATACCCTCTTCTGTGTCGACAAGATCACAGCGAACGACAGACAGGTCGGTGGAGCCGATTCCTGAACAAGACGAGATTACCGAGGCGTCAGCTGCTACCGAGCGACGAGAGGGAGACGTAGTTACCGAGAAACCTGTATCGGAAAAAGCGGCAGCTTCGAATTCTTAAGCGACTTTTGTTTCTATGCCAGCATTCTCTTGTCTGTCTGGTGTTTGATTGTCAGTTTCGACCGGCATTATATATGCGATAATATGTAATGATATGTATATATGTAATTACTCCATCACTCACGGCCACATGCACTATTGCATCTTCAATTGTTATCTCGACAGGGTAGATACTCGTAGGACGTGTTTCGTGGAGTAATCAATATGGAGCTTGAAGAGACGACTAAACAGGAACGCGATTGTACAGAGCATCTACATAAATGATGCGTGCGACGCTAAATCACTCAATGTGCTGTCGCTTCCATACCGGCGTTTGATGGATCTCAGATATGGTTGCGCAATGTATCGAAAAAATCTATCAAGGATTGGACGACGTGCTCTAGGTCACATAGGCTTACATACAAATTACTTAGAAATCCTATTGAGAACGTAGATAAGTGCGGCGTGGAGCTAGATTGATATATAGAGGTATATCTCTACCTAGGTACATGCTTACAACTTACAACATACAATTCCAACCAGTCGACCTCAACCTCCGATCCCCCAAGGCCTCGTCGACGTGCTTACGTGCGAATCTAGATATATGTCGCAGTATGATTGTAAAGTGACCATATGCCAGCCGAATCTGGCGAGAAGATGGCGTCGTTCCTTCCTTTGCCCGACAACCACCGCTCCTTCCTCTTGTGGTGGACTGGCCCAGCAAAAACAAACAAACAAACAAACAACAGAGACTGTTCCTCTTCTTCTCTCTTCTTCCTCTTCTTCCTCTTCTCTTCTCTTCTCTCCCATCTTGCATCTGTTCGCATACGCTTCTGCTTCTCCATTCTCACACGCTATACTCGCACACTTTCACAGTTTCATACTCACGCTCTCATATCTCTTCTCTTTCTCTCCTCTCTCTTCTTTTCTCTCTTCTCTATACTCTCGTCATACTCTACTTCTTCGCCATGTCTTCTCTTCACATCCCTGGTATCCCCTACATGGGGGGTGCTCGCGGCCTCGGTCGCCTCACCACCGCTTCTGCTTTCCTCCAGCTGCCCCAAAGTCCTGTCAAGTTCAGACGAAACATTCGGTCGCGTGATATTCCATCAACGCCCGTCTGCAAGCTCCCTCGTCGTATCGCCCCTGATGCTCCTCGTCGTCGCCGTTTCCGAGCGACTCCTGCTGCCAGTGCCATTCCTTTCCCATCACTTGCTCGTTCCAAGCCTCCTTCCCCCCCTCGTTATTGTGTTTGGACCACTCCTTCAATGTCAAAGAACGGTGTCAGTCGTGCTCTTCAAAATCGCAGATACAATCCCTCCAGTCCTCTACCGTCGCGTATCCCTGTCTCTGTTAATATTCGCTCTGCTCTTCCTGTCATCCCCTGTCCACCTGCACCACGCAAGAGGGTCAACTTTGTTAACCCAGTGACTGCTGCTATCTCTTCTGATGCCTTCTCGCCTGTCAAGGCCAAATCATCACGTCGTACATATTTCCCCAAACCTGATCTTGTAACCCGTGCCCGTTTGTATGCTAAACTTGCAGAAGCTCGCAAATCAATCGTCAGCCGCAGTGCCAACCCGCTTCGAAGCATCCTTGTACGACCTGGTTCGGATAAGGTGACAGAGAAGAAGGGTGTTCGGTTCGGCTCGACTGTGATTCGTGAAGTGGACTACTGGATTGACCGAAAGCGAAACGTCTTCCAAGACGGTGGCCTTTGGAAAATGGGTAGACTGCAAGGTTGGCGCGTTACTCCCCTCTCTACCCCGAATGAAGATGGAGAAACTGAAAAATATATGACCATGTGGGGACACGACCACAGCTCTCTTTATTATCACAGCGGTGATGCACCTGAATGTCCACATGAAGGTTGTGTCTGGGGAGCCATTGCTCGGTTTGTCAAGTACTGTAGGCGGAAGAGAAAGGATCTGGGCTGTGATGGAGAAAACCTCATGCCTCTTTGGAATGCCTATCGACAGAGGGCGCGTGATAATGGCTATGAGATTCTCTAATCTTTCCGTCATGTATCTCTCTCCGCTTGTTGCCTGTCATGTTATTCCACATGTAATCCCAGACACATTCCTTCATGTACCCCGTCATGTATCCTCCTGTCATGTACTGCCCGATCATGTTCCCTTCTATTTCTCATGTATTGACCTCATGTACCGCTTTTGTATATCTCCCCGTCATGTTTGATCTTCTCTCATTTCCTTGTTACTTTGGCACGGGAGTCTGCTTCGGTCTAGTCATCTTTCGATACTCGGAAGTCCTTCTTCGACGTGCATCACTTGGGATTTGTCCTGGTTCGCGGACATTAGCTCGGCATGGATATTGTTGGCTCGCATTTTACCATTCAAGAAGTAAGTATAAACATCGTCTTGGTTCCAACAACCGTATGCTAATCAGCTCACTTGCTCAGATTGGATACTCTTATTTGTCGTTTTTGTTTCATTTCGCGCCGTCTCTCATCAAAAAGAAAACACCAAAAAAAATCTCGTTTCGTTTTGCGTTCATCAGTTTCGTTGCAGTTTGCCTTGCTTTCGTTTGATCCTCGTTTTTCTCGCGTTCTGTTTCACTCGTCTGCGTTGTGTGTTTTGCATATCACGAAAAGACAAAAAATCCAAAAAAAGCCGAAAAGAAGAAACCCTACAAAAAAGCTCTCGCTCTGCTTTCTCGCTCTGCTTTCTCGCTCTGCTTTCTCGCTCTGCTTTCTCGCTCTGCTTTCTGTTCTGCTTTCTGTTCTGCTTTCTGTTCTGCTTTCTCGATTCCCTTACGCGTCTTTCGCATCTCACAAAAAGAAAACCCCCGAAAAAAGTTGAAAAAACAAAACTCCCCAAAAATATTGCTTCTGCTTTTTGCTTTTCCGTCCTGCTTTCTTCCTTTACGTTGTCATTATGCTATGCTTTGCTTGTTCATTGCTTTTTTGTCTCGGCTGTCTTCGTTCTGCATATTTGAATTTTGGGTCTCCATCATGTATCTGCACAGCATGTACCCCATTGACTGTTTCGTATATCGAGGCGCTCAGAGGGGTCATATCAGCGGCAGCGAACTCTTCCGTCATGTAAGTAGAATTTAAGACGAATGTCAAGACTCATTCAACTGAGTTAGCCAGTCATGTGCAATCGCACCCAGCGCAGAACAGTAAACCTCTGCCATACGTGTTCTGTGACTAAAGTAATTATAACTATTCTTGAACCTCATTGTCCACAGAATACATACTAAACTATCAATCTCTTTACCCATACGGAAAATCTGCAGCATTGAATCATAAAGTCCTTCCTGATTAGGAAGTTTTTTCCTAAAACGGAAAGTTTGGAAATATACTCGCCATACTTGGTTACCAACCTATTTCTACTGTTACAGTCTACTCGTAAATCATGGAAACATTCAGGAACGGCAATTTAGTCTGCTCAAAAGACTTGAACCAAGACTCGTTCGAGTTGAGTTCACTTCTATGTAAGCCTAGTCAGGGCCAGCACGACCTAGGGTTACTGCCCTAGCCATGTGGTCAGCTTGAAACTGTGCGATCACCATTTGACGGGTGGCTCATCTTTTGAGAACGACGCTATTCAATGCAACGAGAAACATACACCCGAACCCGATCTTAATACGATCCGGTGCTGCAGCCTTGCATCTGTGACAGTCAACGGTGATTATCATGGGAAATACCACTGCTACTGCGAGATCCGGAAACCTGATGTGCGTGCATTCGGCGATTCTCCAAAAGATAGCGTAGTTTGCAAATCTAATGATGCTAGGCAAGAAGCGCACGTCGTCTCGAATAGGACTGTGCGTCAAGAGTTGTCAACTTAGATCCAGCCTTGAGACAATCCATGGATCGCCCCAAGAAAAGTCTGGGTTCTGACATATGATTAACCTACCTTACCAACATCGCAAAAAGGATAAAAAAAAACAAAGTAATAAAGATAGTACCCGCGGCGTCGTGTCACCGCAGAGCGAACGCTTGTCTATCTCGGCAGTAGAGGTTCTTGTGTACGCCGTAGATCATGATGGAAAGCACATATCAAGAGTCGCCAAGAGTAGCGAACCTTCAGAATGCGAACAGTCACGCATCTTGATTTGCTGGCTCGATTACTGCATGTCTCCGTGAAATCGGATTCTGCGTGAGTTGTCAATGACTCCCAAAACCTACTATCCATCAGTTGATTCGGTTATATAAGCTTACTATTTGGCAGAACTTGGCGTCTATGACCGCCAAAAGCTCGATCCTGATATTCTTCCTCCCCTTGACGCATTGATGGTCGGAAAGCCTTTCATTTCGTAAATTACACAACAGTGTTTGTGGTTGTTGCTGTGGGCATAGCTTTGACGATGGATCAGATTTTCCACCGCCATCCAGTCTCAGCAGCTTTTCGGTTCGAAACCCACGAAGAGCACTGTGTTGGTTCCATCATTACTGGGCTCATCGCCCTACAAATCATGGATATGGCCATTCTCCTGCTTCCTATCCCGCTTTTGACTCCGATGACTCTGCCTTTCCGACAAAAGCAGAAGTTGCACAGGCGTCTAAGAGAGGCACTGGTGATGCATTTGAAGAATAACCGCCAATCATCAACGTCCTGAACGTGAGGCCGGCCTCGATGCCGAAATTGACTCGAAAGGAATCTCTGCCTCACAATCTGCTAATCACTACACCTTTCTTCTTATGGGGGTTGTCATACGGTCTCATCATTGTCCTTAATACCCAATTTGGAACCCTAGTTCAGCTGAGTCCGTGGGCGACAAGGGGACTTCATGCTGCCTATCATGGAGGTTACTTGATAGGAGGTATCCTAGTAGGGCGACTCAGTGCTGGTCTTTACATATACGCTTGCGGGGTACTCATTTTCTGGCCCTCTGCCTACTTTTGTCGTATCCAATTGTGTGGCAGCAGTTGGACTGGCAGTACTGGAAACAACAGTAAATCTTTTCGTTGCTATTTGCGGGCCGCTCGAGTACTCAGATACAATTATGTGACGCCCAATCTTTCCAGGATATTGGGAATGTTTCTGCCACAGAACTTGCGAGGAGAGCCTTATTCAAGAGAACTAATGATGTTACGGATGTCGTCAATGCACAGTGGACCTATCTCGTCATCGCCTTTGTATCTGTACTCCTCTCAGTTTTGTTCTATTACCTGCCTCTTCCTGCAGCACCCAATGATGACTTGGGGGAATTAGCTGCCCAGCGCCCTGTAAATCGTGCCAAAATTTGGAAAATGTGGACCTGCTATGTCACTATGGGGATGCGGATTTGGTCCCAATTCTTTTATCAGGCCGGGCAAGAAGCACACATCGTCAATTTCAACGACTATGTGAAATTTGCTAGAGCAATGTAGGTCATAATTCTTTTATCCCTGGTCATATCTTTGGACTGACCAAGAGCCTGTCGTACTTTCAAGGTCGCCTCTCCCCCCAAGCGATTTTCAACCATCGGAGATTGTCTTTTCATTATTGGGCGTCTTCTATTAGCATTCGCCATGTGGAAATTATTGAAGCCTCCGTGGACACTGTTTGTCTTATACATTGGTTTGATTTTTTTGGAGCGCTCTGCATACATACAACCGGCCTGGCTCCTGATGCCATGGCTATGATGGTTTTCTTCTTTGAGAGTGGCATCTTCCCCATTGTATTTGCATTGCCCATGCGTGGAACAGCGCAGCATGCAAAGACAGCTGCCTCAAGCAAAGAGGCAGGTTGATCCTGTACGTGACTATTACATTAAAGAGAAGTAGCAAAGTCATTGAGTGCTTGGGGGTTGGGCCGTGCCTAATTTGGGCTGTACCTTATCCCGAGTTTTCTAATAACAATCTCTGAGAGGCGAAACACTAAATCAATTGATTGTTCGTATGTAGGATCAGTAACAATCGATACGCTACGCTTTCATATAGGGTTCACTTACAGAGGGAAACGACATATTCTATTAACCTTGCTCGTTTAGGCCTCAACGACGTAGTGCTTAGGATTTGGGAATAGCTTCAATAAGCTGGACGTGCGGGAGCGCTTGATTGGCTGATTTCAACCCCGTAGGATGTTAATCCCAGCCAATGGTATCGCTGTATAATCGATTTATGAGAATAAACCATATTATCAGCATGAGTGAGATCGTGCTGGTCACAGGCATGTAATGACTCAATAATCCGTTGACTGGCGGTGAGAAAACGACTTTGAACATGAAGACTCGAATCTCCATGAGAATGATATATACAGATATAGTGGATGCGCTGTGCTACCCTAATTCCGTCATATCGAGATCTTGTTCAAGCCTCATGAGATTAAAACAGAATCCGTCTCAAGAGACGACGTCGTACGAGCGAAGAACAAAGGACCTGCAAGTAATACTGATCATTATCGAGGAACAGGTAAGACAAATGTATCCCCGTCACAATTACATACACAAAAAGATATCCACGTATCTAGGATACGACATCAAAGGATCCGCTTCGCCAGAAATACGTGCAACGTTAAGCAGAAAGTGTGAGAAACAATTCAATGAGAAAACAGAAGATAATCGGAAAGAAAAACAAATAACTCCCACGTCCCTTCCTCTATGATGATGCGGATTCATGTAACTGATCAGTGAGAATAAGCACATTGTATACGTTGGTATATAAAGAAAAAGACAACGGAAAGACGGACTCGTTCTCCACCGAGTGGAAGTCAATCAACCGGTGATTCGTCACGTCCGAGGTGGTGTTGGAGCCTGACTGTATTCGGACCCATCACGACGACGGTGGTGACGGTGGTGTTCGCGACTCGGATAGTTTATCGTGTTAGGTATGTTTGCTTGGACAGCTTGCTGTTGCTGCTGTTGCTGAGCAATCACTTCTCGTGCATAGAACTCGACCAACATGGTTCCATATGCTTCGAGCTCCTCAACTGGTACTGCTAGCCGAAAATCGTTGAGCAGAAGAAATTGAAGCTCAAGATGGTTCAGTTCGACAAGAGGAAGTCCTCCAACCTACGGCACGGTACGATCAGCAGCCGATCAACAACAGACTAGATCAGGTATATGCGCTTGGAAGCTAAAGACATACCTTGGCATAGCGGGAGTTAGTATAGAAGACATCGGAAAAGAATTTACTAGCACACGTGACACCAGCAATAACTAGTCGATGGATGTTGAAACTATCCACAACGAAGAAATTTGTAAACTCTTCCTCCTCGTCATCGTCCAGCTGCAAAGACGACGGGATGGAGGTCTCGGAATATTTCAAATCTTGTGCTGTGATTCCGCTCGAAGAGGGAGGTGTGACTACTGACGGGTAGCCACTTGTAACCGAAGGTCCATGTGTCGTGGCCGATGCGGAGTGGGATCGTGTGGAAGTGGACTCTAGTCTGTTCCGACTACGGCGGATAGGTCTACTGTTCACCATCTCCGTCATTCGATCGAAATAAACCAGCAGACTGAGGAATACTTCGTAGGTCGTGGGACAGTATTTGTGTATTCGTGCGAGGTAGTTAAGAATAGTGATCGAAGGTACGTTTTTGCCATGAAATGCAAGCACACTGCTGGCTTGCGCACTCAGGTTGGCTGTGCCGTCGGGAGGAGGGATGTGGCGATGGATATGTTCATGCTGCATGTCATTCGTTGCAGTGATCTTTGTCAACAAGCCCGCCACCATTTCAATGATGTCCGCCACTGGCATTGAGCTGATTTCAAATTGACGAGTGAGCTCCGTCGGCCTTCCACCAGTTGCTCTTCTTGACTGCTGAGATTGTTCTAAGAATTCTTCACTGGCAAAGCTCTGGATATGCGACAAAGAGCGAACTTTGATTCGACTAGGCGAAGCCGGCTCTGAACTCCCCAACGATCGTGTTGACGGGTGCGTGGGATGTAGCTGTGGTGACGAAGGAGAAGGTATATTGGATGTTCCAGACATGTGTACGGACCCGGAGTGGCCAGCGGAGGACGCACCCGAATGTAGAGCTTGATAATCTGAAGGGTAGTATCGAGAATTGGCTGCTGCCATCATGGATTCTTGGTTGCTGGCTTCGCGGGAGGATGCTGGGGTCATCGTGGTGGACGAGGTGTCGGAGGACTGTCGGTAGGGACGGTGATTGTTGTCGTTGTATGGTTGATGGGGTAGAGATTGCACATAAGCTGGCACATCATGCGACGACGGAGACGACGACGAGTATGGAGGTGTATGCGACGCAACTGAAGAAGGAGCGGACGGAGTGATTGTTGAATAGGTTGGGGACGCCGTCTCTCTGGAGTCAAGAGTGGCGGATGATGGATGATAGTAATTACGCTGTTGGGCGCCTGACGGATTCACGGGAGATGAGCGATACGGTGACTGAGAGGAATTGGCGACGCGGTTTATCGTGCTGCTTCTCCCAAGCATGGTGGATCCGTCGTAAATTGACGACGCGATAAACGTGATCCGACACCGTGGTTGGGCTAACGATATCAAGGCCCATATCAGTATTGCCAGCTAATCAAACGATAAGAGAAACAAGTAGCAAGGGAAGAATCCGCCGAACAGTAGCGACCCGCCAGATGCCGATACTCCTCTACCGCAGACAATGCGGGGCTGGGTTGGCCATGTAGCGAGTGTGTAATTGCAAGATGCTGGACTGAAGGTGAGGAGGAGACGAGGCGGGGACTCGGCGAGGAGGGGAAAACCGAGAATGCGGGATGGAAATGTAAGGAAATTGAGCGGTGGGAGTGGCAGTGAAAGTCAGCAAGCATACACAGGAAGGCGAGAATCAGGCTTGGCGGAGTGTATCACGCTGTGTGGGTATATTGTGTAGGTGTATGTTGATGGGATGTCTGTTGTCGTGAAGCCAGGGCAAAGGTAATAAGAAGATGTCAGGAAGGTAGTTGCCGGAACGAGAATTAGCGACGTAAACTTACGCAGTCGGGATTGGGAGCCTTACGGCCTTGCAGCCTTGGAGCCTGGGCCAGACCGAGTCCGCGGAACAACACAACGCAACGTCACGGCAACGACTTCAAGATGGACTTCTTCCAGCAGGACCTACCATCCCTTTTCTTCTTTGTGGTCTTCTTTGTGTGTTTGAGCGCGAGGACGGGGATGAGGATGAGGATGAGATTGTGCCCGGTTTGGTCGTGTCAACAAGCTCGCTTGCTTTGAAGCTATAGCGATACACGATACGGACCGAACGGTGGACAGAATAGTTATGGCTTCCTCGATCGGTCAATCAGTGTCTTTGCAGTAGTTCTGCGGTCCTGGTTACTAGGCTTCGCTTCGAACAATTGAGCTTCGTCGGTGGGAGAGGGCTTTGCGGTCAATGGCCTCAAGTACCGCAGGGTTCGTCTAGTTCGCTAGGCTCAGAGGGGTCCAGGGGTCAATTCGTTGACAGTCGGGTAGATAGGGTATGGCTATATAATGTATGAAAATGATTTTTGTTGGGCAAACCCAGCAAAGGAGACGGATAGAGTGTGTGCCCAATACTCACCATCAAAGCCCGTCGATGTAGATGGATAGATAGATGGATACCGAGGTACCTACGTATACAGGCCGTTCGGCGTCCTTAGAACACGCGCATAGCGATCGATCAATTGATGGAAGCCAACAGTGGTTATCGACTAGTGATGAAGGAGCTACAAAAGGAAGAACGAAAGCAACTGATCGATATCGCCAGCTGGAGATCTCAAGGTCCGGCTAGACCTTAAGTTGTGTACATTCGGAGAACTCATCGGCCAAATACCGTAAAATACCGTATCGTACAGACATCTTTGGACGAATGACGGGACTGCGACAGAGCAGGTGGTGGAGGAACGCATGTTCATTTATGATTACAGTACAGTATGTCAGCCTGAGTCTGGTAAGATACGAATTTGCTGCAATGATTGATCCTTCAAGCACGATATAAATATTAAATACTGTTATGTTACAGAATGGCATTGGGTTATTACAACGATCATACATGCTCACTGGCTCTTCCTAACCATGTCTGTGCATGCCAGGAAAATAGTCGTGGTATTTCTCCATCTCCGCTATGGACGGCTGATCGATTTGTCAAGCTGGAATAGAATCGGAAATCGAACCATACTGCCTGGTATCTTATTCGCGTCTACTAGCGCTGAATTAGGATAGGAATGTGGGAAAAGAACTCAGTCAATGTCAGGTCTATGGAACAACGATCGTCTTCTATCTGGCAGGCCCCGGACCGGTATATCCATTGTCGGGCAAATATAGGTGACGAATGGCCCCTTTGGCTGTAAGCACAACCATGCGAATCACACCACCGGAGCTGCCGTCCCATTTGATCGCCTCGCTCAGCGCACTCTTCACAAAGTTGACTCCCTCCTCTTCCGTCATGCCTTCTTTCCAGTTCGCATCGCAGTATCCGTAAATGTAGGTAGACCCGGAGCCGCCAATGGCATACGCTTGTTTATGAAGTGAACCGCCAAGGGGAATCGAATAGACTTGGCCGCCATGTCGTCGGTCGTATCCAGCGATGATAATTCCTGCGCTGTAGATTTTGCCCACGAGTCAGTCTCGTTCTCAGTGTCGCTTTGTTTGTAGCGGGTAATGTATGTCTGCCTACCTTAACTGGTCCTTGTTGTCGTAGCATAATTCCTGGAAAAGGGCAGCCGCCGTTTGTGTGCTTGGTGGCTCGTCGTTCACGATGCCGTACATGTTGAGATGATAAGAAACAATATCAGCGACTGCCTGCGTGTCCGCAGCCGATCCAGATCGGCAGCACCAGATGGTGTCGTGGACTTGTGTAAGCTTATCTGTCACTCGGTTGGCGATGTATGCACCGGTGGTTGTTCGGCTGTCCGCTCCGAGGATAACGCCATCCTTGAAGTTGATGGCCATACTGTATTGCCATATTGATTAGCTCTCTCGGTCGAACGGTCTATGAACGGGTGGCTTACATCGAGGTGCCTAGGCTATTCGTAAGCGTTAGCCAATCTGTTCATCAATACTCGTTGCACACTAAAATCTTACTTGACCTCGCCCTTCTTCAAGTGATTCATATCGACGTGGATGCCATCTAATCACAGTCTCAGTTGGTGGTCGGTCATAGCTTTATCGGTTCCGACAGCTTGCTTACCTTCCCCTAGAGTACCGCTTACGTTCGAGATCATCCTGGATGTCTGTACTGTTGTTGATGATTGGATAGCAGCAGGAGCGATGCTTTCGAGGAACAGCAGAGAGTACAGCGTTTGATAGTTCTGTGTTGGGGGGATAAATGGACGTGATGGATGACAATATTGGCGTGAAGCTCTGAGGCAGCCAACAAGGCAAGCTTCCAGGGCGGTCAGCGGCTGGGGGCTCATGATTGGGTAGTGGTGGCTACCAAGAGGAGCTAGTATTCATACAGCTAGTCTGGCCCGGGCCTAGCGCACTAACCAGGAGTGGACTAGTCTGTCGTCATCTGACAGGCCGCAGTGCACAACTTACAACAACTCAGTGTCTCTCCGTGTTCACTGATATGGAACTACATACTATGGCATTCAGGAATTGAGGTCAGGTCATTGATTCTATTGAGTAACATTGACTTACCATTCCTTGCTACTCTTCTTGAGTACCGCTGTCCGCACATGATCCATCGATCCTGCTGATCGGATTGGTTATAGTTGGCTCGTCGACTGCAATCACGCGGGTCGGATACTCTCCGCGCAATGCTCAGGATTGATGCAGAATACTAGATAGCACCACGACGAGTTCCGCAACGAACATCTTGCTTTCCCAACGTTTCCTTTGAATCACTGATATTATACGCCACCATTGCGCTCCTAGGCGGAATAGTTGATCGAGAAGTCGTACTCCTCTATCATAATGTCGGAATCCCCTCCCCCACCACCGCAATGGAACATTTCGACCATGGCTGGCAGTGCCATACAGTTCCTGCGACTCCCTATGCTGGCATCATCGGGGCTAGCAGTAATTGCAAGTAGTCTATTATACTTCAAACAAAAGTATGTGGACATTCCCTTAAGAGTTCCCAATCGATAGTTGGTACTGAACGAAGCTGTGTGGGCATTGACTTACTTCTCGCTGCTAGTGAAATAATATATCCGCGAACTGTACCAGTTGATGCTCGTACAAACGTTCCCCAGCCTTCCTCCTTTGGAATATCGGACTACGAGGATCTTCACATCCCGACTCCCGACGGCGAGTCATTGAATGCGTTATTCATTCGTCCCTCGAACAAGAACGCCGCTCGCGACGTCACAATCTTAATGTTCCACGGCAACGCCGGCAACATCGGTCATCGAGTACCCATTGCAAAAGTGTTAACGAAGGCGTTGAATTGCAATGTGTTCATGCTTGAGTACCGTGGGTATGGGCTGTCCACCGGGACGCCAGATGAAAGAGGACTTAATATCGATTCGCAAACCGCTCTCGATTACCTACGAAACCGAGCAGAGACAAGAGATACAAAGATCGTAGTTTACGGTCAGAGCCTGGGCGGTGCGGTTGCGATCAACCTTGTGGCCCGAAACCTGGAGAAAGGTGTTATCGCAGGTCTCATCCTAGAGAATACGTTTTTGTGTATTCGTAAACTCATCCCATCGTACGTGTCAAGCAATTCGTTCACTCACGCTCTTTCATGCGTTGCTGATCATCCTAGTGTCTTTCCACCCGCTCGATATCTTGCCCGTCTATGTCATCAATATTGGAGCAGCGAAGATGTGCTTCCGAAAATAGAGAATATACCCATTCTTTTTTTGAGTGGTTTAAAGGATGAAATGATTCCGTGCGTTTTCTCCTTGTACCCTGCAAATACCAGAGATAAACTAATGATGCCGACAACAGTCCCTCGCATATGTCACAACTGTATGAGTTATGCAAAGCAGAAACGAAGGTCTGGCGTGAGCTCCCCAACGGTGGCCACAACGACAGTGTCGCAGAACCCAACTATTTTGACTATATTCGGACCTTTGTCGTGGACTATGTCATTGATTGAGTCAGTCGGATACATAGCTGGATCGGACATGCCTCGCTCATTTTTTAGTTGACCTCTTCGGTGTTATATTTTTTTCACGCTTACTTAAGATACCCTAACATAATACATTCAAACTCAATCCCTGGAGACTTCCCAACATTTGGCTACTTTGATGATTGCCAAATTGTTTCTTTCATGATTGGCTTTGATTTCTTCGGTGTATATATTTGTATTCGGTTTCTACCTCTACGGCTTAATCTGTAGGTCTCTTGGTCTGGTATTTTGTTGTATTGCTTTTGACGTAGCATTCGTCAGTATCACCTTTCTGAAGAATAGACTTTATGAAGGCTTTGGAACTTGGAACGTTCATTACACTTCGCGACACATATCACCTGTATCTTACATGTCGAAATAATCTTACATTGTGCCCTCCGCCTTGGAAGAAGGAGCAGGGTTTCCCCACGCTGGAAACGGTTGGGAATATATATCTAGGAGAGTGTCTCCGTCTCGCTGACTAGGTCCTCGACCTTGAAGCCCTCTACATCCCCGCGTGTAAACATCCGCAACAACTCGCCTTTGCGTCCACTGCCTTCGCCGTCGAAGTCATAGAATCGCTGTACGCAGCTGATCAGCCAGCTGGCTTCGGAAACCGATACACCGCTATCCGGCATGACTTGTCCGTGCATAAGCACTAATCCCTTCTCATCCGCCAGATCGAGATGGTGTGTGATTGTTGTATGAGGTTGCGCATATGAGCCGTGCAGTTTGTAAGCGGCAAGGTGTGTGAATACGATAGTGGAGGTATGCGTATTAGCTGTCTGTAGAGGAGATGAAGGGGATGCGGCAGGAGGATGGAATCCCCACTGCAAGAAATGAATATCAGCGCCGCCTTCAACAGCAGCCGAGTCTTCTGGTTTCGTGTCGTCGCCGCTTTGTCGTGGCAAAGGAAGAATGAATTGTGGATTCGAGCGCGCCGCTGCTGCCATCCGTTGATAGGTGTCTAAAGGAATGACCGCGCAAATTGATCGTGCATTGTTCGCATGTCGCAGTCTCCAGAGGGTTTCAATCTCTTTCGGCGGGAGAGTAAGGATCTTATCGAGGTTCAGATAGGAGCTCAGTGGCTTAATGCCCGGTGTATTGGGGTCTGTGGCTGCTTTGGCAGCTGCAGCAATCGGCGACGATGCTGTTGTTTGTGTAGAAGTAGATGAAGAGGGGGGCTTTGTGGAGGCAGGTGAAGGAGTCGGCGACGGCTCAGGCGTTGCGGCGGTGGATGCTTCGCGACGATATTCGGCAATCTTATCTTTATATGCGTCTTTGAGAGACTCTACCGACTCGTGGCCTTCCCTTCAGAGCATAGTAACAGGTCAAGTCAGTGTGAATTCCACTCGCGTCAAAGATAGGCCGTGGCTTACTCCTTTGCTTTTTGGTCTAGTTTGTGCTTGTATCTATCCAAAACTTGTTGCGGATCTCGGTGGGTGGCCAGGAATCGTACATCGTGCACTTGGGCCCATCTTCGTTGTTGAGGCTGGAACAACCGGTTATGGTTTCTTACCAAGGTCTGCAACCGTGGGACCCGAGACGAGGCCATAATGAAGATTGGATTGTCGTTCGTCGCGATGTGCTAAGAAATGATCAAAGAGGATTAATTGAGGCAAGTCGGAATAGGGTTAGCGGGATAGCTTAAAAAACTCAGGCATGTATCTTACCGTATCAATACGGCTTGGCGTAAGACACTCCTCTAGCCCTAACCCTAAGAGATTCCTCGACAACTTCATCTACTACCTGCTATTCTTGTCGATTATAGAGAAAAGCGCCCAACAAAGGGCCTCCAGCTGAAAACCGTACGATGACCCAGAATAGCTAGGAGCTTCTCGATCTTCTAATTTATATATTGCTTCATGATTTTTGCTTCCTGAGGACTGGAGTCGGACCAAGTACTTTCCGACTTCAAACCTTCAACCAACTCTGAATGAGGAGAGAATTAAATAAAAAACCTACAAAGTTGCCCTCAAAACGTCGTCAGGAGACCTGTCTCTAAGGAATCGCTATCCTCCGGCTAGAAATTCAAACAACCAGATGATCACTCTTCAAATGCATGGCTCTCAGTCCCATCAGTTCCATTAGTGGCACATCAAGATCTTCTAGCTCACAGAAGGTATAACAAAATTCGCAGAACCTCGTCAAATTGGTATACATATGGTACTGATTGATCAATTAGAATTCAAGATAGATGGTCTGAAGGCGGGCAACAACCTATTAAATTGGGAATATATCGAACAACAGTGTTCATCTGAGAATTGGATCTTAGTCCGCACTATAGTGACATTGATATGACTTACCTACTTAGTTGGGATGGTACACGTCCCAGGCAAGTAGCCCAAGCTTAGGAAATAAATTGACTCGTCCCGTAATACATGGCTTTTGGGAAGGAGATTGAGAGCATTTAGCAGATGTCAAATAGCTGAAGATAGCTTTGCTTCTTCGTTTTCCTTTCATTCTTCTGCTTGATGTTCGCTATCGCTTGATCGTCATTGTTCTTGACATGCCTCGTTATGTCTTGCGCCAATGGTTGAATTATGCGCTCTACCTAGGTAGTGATCTACTACTAATGTATGTACGTAGTACTTGTCTAATCCGATGATTGACAGGCACAGAATACTAACTCGGGATAAGATTAACCAATGGATTGTGAACCATCAAGATAAGAATGCACGTTACGTATGCGTCTCTACTAAAATAAATATCGTGGCCGTCTTCAAATGTTACAACCTTCGAAGGTGAACAATATGCAATTGAACTTAGCCCTAATTTCCCAATTCGGTATATACGTGGAAACCTCCGAGAGACCAGCTGGAGGCGAAATTACATAATTTTTGCAACATTTCTTCCCCGTAGAACAAATTCTATTGTTACATAGCACCTCATACGAACTTTTGACGTTCTAAGGGGCTTTGCGTACCCAGGTGGGAGCATCTTGGGAAGTTGTGCAGGAATGTGACATTCCTTGGATTTCACATCTGTGTTCTCTCCTCTGCAAATTCAAGGAATTGCAGGCCTTAGTTAGATTATTATCTGATATCATAGCTATACGCTTGATCCAAGTCGGCCTTAAATTGAACTTTTGTCCCTCAACCTTCATCTGCCATTCAGCACTGCATCTTCGTTGTCACAAGCTGGGTTTCGTTCTTTTCTTACGCCTTTACTTCCCTAGTTGCTTTGGATTTAGTACGATTTTAATTAAGAAGCCGATGATCTATCTAATAATGATTTTCAAAACTGTCATCAGCCTGATGGTTGTTGGAATTGCTTCTGCGCATATGGAACTCAACTGGCCATACCCTCTACGCAGCAAGTACGATCCTCAGACAACTTCGGCTGACTATTCAATGACCGACCCATTGAAGACGGATGGTATATATACCTTTTTCAGAACATGGATTCAGCCATAGTGGAGAACGTATCTGACGGCACGAATTACAAACAGGCTCCAACTTTCCTTGCAAAGGCTACCACACCAATACTCCATGGCGCTCAGTGACTACCTATACCGCCGGACAGAAATACAACATCAGCCTGGCTGGCTCTGCTACACATGGAGGAGGGTCCTGTCAGCTGTCGCTGAGCTACGACAACGGTACTTCATTCCACGTGATTGAGTCCATCGAAGGCGATTGCCCCCTGGAATCAACATACAACTTCGATATGCCCAGTGATGTGGCAAATGGGGATGCCATTTTCGCGTGGACTTGGTTCAATCTCGAAGGAAATCGCGAAATGTACATGAACTGTGCCGATGTTACCATTACCGGCGGTAAGGGAAGCGCTGATTCTTTCGAGTCAGGATACCCCGACATGTTTGTGGCTAATGCTGGAAATGGCTGCAAAACCGTCGAGAAACAAGAGACCATTTTTGCGCATCCCGGAAATCAGGTTATTTACGGCGAGGGTGTGTCTTCGTCGAGCCCCCCGTTTCCTTCTTGTTCGTAATTTATTGTCCTTCGCATAGCGATTGGCCTTGTTCTTGAAATTTGCACTTAATCATTCAATCATTCGTTATCTATTGCTGCATATGTGCGTGGGCGGTTTCGGTCTGCGTATCGATTTCTTCTCTTGTTACGCTTCTATACGTTACATCCATCGATGGACTTAATTTATCAAACATCAATCGTGGGCTACTTTTCTACTGAATTCCTTCTTTTCACTGCGTTGCAATTGCGGCCTGCTTGAATCCATGCTATTGGATATACACAACCAAACTCGTTATGGACGTTATGTTCCTAGTTTAGATATTTACATCAAATACTCAAGCCCAGTTATTCCTTGTGAGGTCTGATAGCTCGCTGGTGCTCCACGGAGTCAATACGCCCAGCCAACTTGGGCGCCCACAAGTTTGAGGTGGTGATATTCAAGTCATACTTTCCGTCAACGAGGAAGTTGTATGGGAAACCTGGGTCAAATGGTATGGCGGAGTCGATTTCGTCGAGGTCTTCGGGCGTCATCTCGATTTTAAGAGCTTCAATATTGGCAAGAAGATAATCGACCTTTCGCTGTCCAATAATTGGAAATACATATGGTGTTTTTTGGAGAACGTACGCTAAGGCCTGGTTCATGTCAGTCATTGGCTTTCACTCTTTACACTTCTATCTTTAACGGCAGGTGTGTCTACTTACCACGGCGTGCAGACTAGCATTCTTGCGATTTGCAACCGCTTCCAAGGCGTCAGATACACGAACCTCATTCTCAGACATTTGCGCAGCTCTCCCAGATCCCGTATGAACAGCCTGTCGTGCAGCGGCACTCTTGAATTTTCCTTGACCCAGAGCGCCCCAGGGAGCAATTCCCATTCCCTGATCGCGACACATGGGAATGATTTCTCTCTCCATGTCTCGGAATGATGCGTTCCATTTACCCTGATAGACAGAGAAAGGCCGAAGGCCGTTGGCGCGAGCATAGTCATTGGCCTTGACAACCACCCAAGCAGGAGTGTCTGAAACACCGAGATAAAGCACTTTGCCAGCAGTGATCAACGAATTCAAGCCGTGCATGACTTCTTCCACTCCCGTTGTGAGGTCCCACCAGTGCACATATAATAGGTCTACATAATCTGTTTGGAGTTTCTCAAGACTCTTCTTGATGGAAATGTGCATCGATTTCATGGAGTTACCAGAGAAGTTTGACTGGATGGGCTCTTTGTCAAAGTGTGCAGCGCGAAAGTTGGCGGTGTATTTTGTCGCAAGACTATTGATAACCAAGATGGTCTTGTATCAGTCGATGCGTCTGCCAGTTGAATCGTTGTACATGTATGCGTTGTTTATGACTTACACGATCTGATCGCGGTTTCCTCGAGCCTTCATCCATTCTCCGAGCCATTGCTCGGCCTGCTCGAATTGATAATTGTTGGACCTACAGATGGAAAGATTAGTCAACGTCGCTCGTAAAAGCCGAGCAGTTTCCGAGACATACGTATCGATGAAATTGCCTCCATTGTCATAGAAAGCGTCGAGAATGGCAAATGCACTTTCTTTGGAACACTCGCCCATGAACGATTCCCTACGACCAGATGAGCTGGGTTACTCGATTTTTTATCCATTGGGATTCTCACCATTCCGTGCCGAAATTCATGGTCCCAAGGCATAATGGCGACACCCGCACTCCGGCCGTGGGAGCGAGCACACGGTGATAACCGAGGGCACTCTTTGGCGTGGGCGCTGGCCTGCGAAAAACGTTTGCCATGATGGATTAGAATTTCTTTGCTTTTCCACCCCTTCTTGAAACGTTGATCAACTGCTTTCGGGTCGGTTTGGGCAGGATGAAGCATTATATAGCAGTCTCAAGGATGGATCTTCTGTATCCTGTCATTCACAGATCAAGGGAAGCATCTCCGGCGCTTCTAACTCCGGATGTCTCCAGACATTCGCTCTGGTCTGCCAATCACCGTATTCCTGATACCAGATTTGAGGAAGACGAGTAAGAAAGACGAAAGGAAAAAAGATCATCCATCGCAGTTCTTGTAGAGCCAATGAGAAAGCCTCATCGGAATCGGAGATAGACTCTTAAACCCTAACTCCTAACTAATTCACTTCGAGGATGAATAAGTAGTTATCACTGCAGATAGAATAGACCTAGAATATGTCGTAGCGTTCTAGAATACCATCCTTATATGTGCTAGACACGAACCAAGTGAACAAGTATAGGTAGGTCTTGCTGGCAAATCTTCCGACTTGATTTCCGCTCAACTGCGTGTTATATTATGTAGTAGGTACACCTACATACTGTAGGTGGCTGGTAGTTGCTACTTATAGTGAGGGTACTATTTTACAACAAGCTGACTTATAATTCTTTGTTGTATCAATCAGTACGACAGGGATTATAAATTCTGTGCCTGGGTGTAACCAGACGTTTGTACTAGAACAGCCCCCGCGCCCTCGTTGTATCCTTCCAACCTCAACACCATTAATCATCGACTCAACGCGATCGAAGATCATCAATCACCACAGAGATCAGAAATCTTGCAGTTCACAATTATTCGCCATGGATGATCTCCTCCCGCTCTCCTCTGGCCCTGATCCAGCCAAACTCACCGTCCACCAGACTGACTCACCCAAAGATCTGCTGCCACCCGACCAGCTGAAGTTCGGGCGGTCTTTTACTGGTCAGTTGCAACAATTCAAAATATTTAATAGCATATCAATGCAATACTTGATATCTCTTCGACGCGAACAGTCATCTAGATACTTACCGATATGTAGATCATATGCTCTCGGCCACATGGGATGCGAAGGATGGCTGGGGTGCTCCGAGTATCGAGCCCTACAAGGCGCTGTCTCTCGATCCAGCCGCAGCTGTATTCCACTACGCGTTCTGTTGCTTTGAAGGAATGAAGGCATACAAAGATGCAAAGGGCAATGTGCGCTTGTTTCGACCTGAAAAAAATATCCGCCGACTCAGAACTTCAGCAGTCCGCATCGCTCTGCCTGCGTTTGATGAGGACCAAGTGTTGAAATTGCTAGCTGAATTTACCAAAACAGAGAGTCGCTGGATTCCAGAGTATGCTTACTTCTTTGTGCTTAGCTACTGCCAAATGTGCCAAGAATGATGACTAAATTCAGAACGTGTTCAGAGGTCGGGGATTCGCTCTATATTTACGCCCAACAATGATTGGTACGGAGCCGGATTTGAGTGTGTCGCGTCCACAATCAGCTCTGCTGTACATCATTGCGAGTCCAGTGGGAAACTATTTCGGGAGCAGCGGCATGAAAGCCATCTCCCTAGAGGCGAGCTCTTCTAAAGTGCGCGCTTGGCCTGGCGGAGTCGGCGATATGAAGGTTGGCGGCAACTATGCACCAACTATCTTGCCTCAAGAATGGGCCATGATGAGTGGATTTCAGCAGGTCCTTTGGCTTCTCGGAGATCCCAATGTACCTGAACAGCAGTACTTGACTGAAGTGGGCACGATGAATCTGTTTGTCGCATGGATTAACCCCGAGACGCAAACGAAGGAATTGGTTACCGCGCCATTGGATGGTACAATTCTGCCCGGCATTACGCGTGATTCGATTCTTGATCTCGCTCGAGAGCGCCTGGTACCCCAAGGTTGGAACGTGGCCGAAAGGCGCGTGTACATGACAGAACTCAAGAAGGCTTCTGCGGAAGGTCGATTGCTGGAGGTCTTCGGAGCAGGCACAGCGCTTATTGTCAACCCCATCCGGTCCATCTCGTGGAATGGAGAAGTGATTGATTGTGGGTTGAAAGAGGGCCAGGAGGCTGGAGAGATCACAATCACGATGAAAAACTGGATCGAAGATATCCAATACGGAGAGGTGGAGCATCCATGGAGGTGAGTATCAGTGAGCTCCAGTAACACCGGATTTTCGGACTAGAGACTAATCAAGAGATACCTAGTGTTGTGGTGCAAATCAACCAACTGCTTTCTGAAAGTCCACTATGACAACAGCATCGATGCTGAATGAAGCAACCACCAGGGAAGGCCTGGAGTAACTCGAAAAGTTGACGAAGTAGATCAGTAATTCATCTTCGCTTATTCATTTTCCGCTTTGATAGGCAGCATCTTTCTTCTCTTTCAGAAATTGGGCAGTGCGTGATGGAGAGCAAAAATGACATTGAACAGTGAGCCAATGAGAGAAGCCGAATATCACGTGACGTCATATGACACCGGCGGCGGCAACGAGTTCCGATTGGCTGATGACCCGGACTCCGTCTAGATAAAGGAAGCAACGTAGCCAGTTTGTAGCTTCTACGCCGTGGCAGATACAAATAGTTGCATTTAACTTGCCGTGACGGCTTGAATGGGCTCGCGTCTTTGCAATTCTCTCCACCTTTCTTCACTGAATTCAACAATGGCAGCCCGACCGACCACTCGCCTAGTGCTCCTCAGCGCCCTCGGTCTTCTTTTTATCACGTATTTTATCTTCCTCCAGCCTCGAGGTCCAGACAGCCCCGCGACACGAGCACCGGGTCACTTGGCAGACGCAATGAATACAATACCGTCGAATTTAGCGTTGGATGAGGATGTGCTCAAAGGGGGTGTGGTCATGCCGAAGTTGGGCAATGAGACTGCCAAGTACGTATTCACTCATTCCGTCCTCCTCGAGAATCACTTAAGTTGCACCGAGGGATTGAGCTAACCGTCTCTTCCAAATGTATAGAGCGGAATTGGGTCGGGCTACCTGGAAATTCCTTCATACGATGATGGCGAGATACCCGAAAGAACCTACAATGGAGGAGCAGGAAGCATTACGGTCTTTTGTCTTTTTATTCGCGCGACTTTATCCTTGGTGAGATTCTCTACAGCGTGGCCTTTCAGAGATGGGAGCTAATACTACTGTACAGTGGTGAATGTGCATCGCATTTCCAGGGCCACCTGAAAAAGTACCCGCCCCAGGTTTCGTCGCGCGATGCAGCGGCTGGATGGGCCTGCTTTATCCACAACGAAGTAAATCGCATGCTAAAAAAGCCCGAGTACGACTGCAACAAGCTCGATGAATATGATTGTGGATGTGGGGAGGAAGATGAGAGTGGAGAGAAGGAGTTGGCGACGATAGTTAAAAACGATGTGAAACAGTCGGATCAGAATCATGCCGTCAGTCCTGCTGTTGAGATCACCAAGGAACCGTGAGTGGATCTCTTGTCTAATGGTCGGAACTATTGCCATACTGATTGTCAATTTCTAGACTCACTCGAGGAGGCTAGCCGACTTGAAGCTACTCCCAACCACACCCTCAAGACGATTCAGACCATCCTTCCATGTCTCGTGATACCCTTGCGTTCATGCCTTTTGTAGCGATACCCCTCCAGTAGTTGTTGTTTCTTTCCGATGCCGTCATTTGGAATATCCCAGCATGGAACCCCTGCAGTCTGCAAATATCCTGTCGCTTATGTTCATCCGGGCAGCTTCGTGGACTCGCTGATATGTTCACATTTATCTCGGTGTGATTGCGCCATGATCATAGTCGCAACTTCGCCAAAGGAAATTAATGCAACCCACCGACGATAGTCTAGCATGGCGCATGACCTTTGGAGCTGCCGTGAATGCGAGCGCTTGGCTGGCGAAGTGGCTTGATCTCCGGCAGCTAGATGATACTACTAACAGAGATTATGCACAGTGTGGGTGGTCGATCTGTACATATTGTATATAGAACTAATTTTTTAGCATATCAAACCGATCACTATGTCCATGACCTACAGGGCAGCCGGGAAGTAGAGCAATACAATTGGTCGGTTGTATACTTCCAGAATCCCATGTTGGATATCTGCTGACTCGCTCACCTGTCCTTCAGGCGATCATTGGTTCATGATCTGAATATATCATTGTAGCGCTAACGAGCCTGTCTCATGTTCAAAACAGACGACGGAGTTTGGAGTGTCTCAGGAATGCATCCTGCAGCAGAACATGTCTTTGGTGATTCATGTCGATATATTTTTTCTCCGATTTGAGTTCTCATCTCATTATTGGATAACCGCTGCCTGACTCCTGAGGCACCAAGCTAGTGCGGGCAGTCAAGATAAACAACAACAAAATCGCGTCGCCCTTATTTGTTTTCACTTTCATATGTACTCTCGCATCTGCATCCTTGCAGTCGTACAGACCAACAGACGAGAATATTCTGTTGTTTGCTCCGTATTTAGTTCTTTATCAGCGAACAGAAGCTGTTTACCATCTTTCCCCACCCGTTTTCCTGCCTCAGGCCCCTATATCCACTTTCTGGCTTTTGCTCCTTCCGGATAGCTGCAAATATTATTTTCTTCCATTTTTTTTTTACCCCCCTCGACACCTAACTCGCGCCTCACCTTCCTCTCCAATACCTTTGATTGGGCTCTCGGTATAGCCTCGTAAGGCTCCGGCCCTTTCACCGACATATCCACTTCAGACAGCTGTACAGCCGTGTACTAGCTAGTCCAATTCGTGTTATCCATTCCTGATTTGGCGATCGACGCAGGAACAGACAGCCCGGGCTTATCATGGTTTCTTTCCAGTGCGAGGTGAGTCTTCAAACAGAACAGAACCGCTGGAATATAACCATTCTGATTTGCGTCGTCGCGTCATAGGCTTGCGGTGATGTACTCACCAAGAAGAAACTCGATCCCCATCGCGGACGATGTCACGGCGCCTCCTTCACTTGTATAGACTGTATGGTCCACTTCCAGGGCAACGAATATAGGTCTCACACGGTACGCGATATCACTATGGCTTAGTTCTTCTTCATTACACCCACCGCATCCTATTGCAATGCGCAGCGCTCTAGTCTACAGGATTGGGCTGCTGCAGTTGCCAGCGCAAGACCTGGTTGCTGCCCAGTATTTGTTGTCGCCCGATTGGATGCTGTCGCTTGTCGTGTCTGAAATTTCTGCTGTTTTCTCGTCTTTGATAGGACCAGGCTAACGAGATGTTCCCCTCTTGATCACACAGTCATGCATGACCGAAGCGCAAAAATACCAGGGCGCCCTATATAAAGAGAAGCCGCAGAAAGGCAACAACGCAAACAAGCAAAACAAAAAGCAAAACGATAACTCCAAAACACTCAGCAATACGAACGCAAATTCCGCCAATACCAAGAAACCTCGCCATCCTTACGTTGAAGACGCGCCAGATGCAGATGATCCTCCAGCCGAAAAAGTTCCTCCTCCCGCCCCCAGTCCTCCGAATACATCAAAGGCCTCCGCTCCGGCCTCAAAAACGAAAGTGGCTGCTCCTGCTGAAGAAGACGTCAACGTCTTCGACTTCCTTGTCACTAATCAGACACCCACTGCTTCGAAACTCTCGCTGGCTGGTGGTAAAGGACCGATGACCATGGTTGCCAATGCGCGCTCGGTGTTCGAACCGAGCAAGGCCTTGGCCCAATACGACACCGATGTGGATGATGATGATCGCGAATATGATATTGCCTATGAAGAAAACGGATTCTCGTACGGCGCGGATCCTATCAAGCCGTCCTTGTACGAAAACCAAGTGTCCAATGTGTCAATGGACTTCATGACGCCCGCACCGAAGAAGAAAGAGAAGAAACACAAGAAGAGAGATACCCAACGCAGCTCTCCCGATCTAGAGCCAAGGACTACAAGCGACAAGAAACGAAAGCGCGGACACGTGGAGGAACTGGATGTAGATGCCGCCAATTCGCGGTATGAAGAGGATACTCCGATGACGGATGCGCCGTCTAGTGTTGCCAACAACGTGGGGACTCCGTACCTTCAGCATTCCGGATTGACAGGGGGGTTAGATCGTATGCTGCGCAATGAAAGGTCGCTTTCTCCAGATTATGAGGATTACACGGATGACGAGCACGACCTGCGCCGGTACCAGGATCCGCAATCTCCTCTCAAGCGCACTCGCCCGAATGAAAAGCTTGTAGGCAATAGCCATAACAATGGGAACGCGGAGGGCGGTCTGGGGATCTCTCTCAAGGGTCGTGCTGGTCGCATTATATCTATGTTCGGCGGATCTCAAGTTTCCACCAGCAGCCGGGGAAGTGCTGAACCTCCATCCAAGGCCTTAGTTCGCACGAGGCGTAGTCCTTCTAACGGCGACCACTCAGGTGCGTTAGTCCAAGTGCGCCGGTCTAAGAAAACCCCTGATGTGCGACACGTACGCACTACCGACGCGACTGAGGAGGTCCGTAAAACGAAACGTAAAATCAGTTCACAGAGCAACGGCAACGATTATCACGATTCGGCGCGGCCATCTCGCCGCTTAAAAGCAATTGAACAGCGCGGCGGATCCGACAGTGGCGGCGACGATAATCGCAAAATAATTCTTTACCGGCACCATGATGACGAAGCACTCACCGAGGAGGAGCAGGAACGCGACAAGGCTCTGTATTTCCTGTCGCTAGTCACGAAGGGCCCCGAAAGCGGACGCGGATGCTCGATTAACAAAGCTCTGAAGCGGTTTCATCGCGATTATCCGTCGCGCATAGAATCTTCGGAAGACCACCATGACGATAAGCATAGCAACGAGCGTCGCGGTCGGGGACGGAGCAGTCGAGCAGACCGGGATTGCCGCCTGGAAGAGGAGAAGGACTTGTGGCGTACGTTACGACTCAAGAGGAATGATCGAGGGGAAATTGTTGTTTTCATTTGATATCTGCTGCGTGCTCTTGGTGGTACTCTCGTCTGTTTAGTTCTGGTGCATCGTACATATTTAATGTTTGTTTCATTCATCACTTTTTATTTTCTCAGTTAATGATATGGAGAAGGCGAGAGGGGTTTGAAACTGGATTCTGGACTTGTTTGCATCTTACCGCATGGTTTGCATGTATGTGTGTTCGGCGTGACTTTCTGTTATTGCGTGTTCCTTTATTTTGAGATTTTATCTAGGTTCGAATTCAGTGATGTTCTTGGAATGTTGCCAACTAGATGGTGTGGTTAGCTTAAGAGTAGCTAATTGAGGAGGCTTGTTGATTAATCCATATTTCTATCCCTAGGCAAACTAACACTATCCTACCTAGGTAGAAGACCTCATAGTAGAATTACCAATACGGTATCAGGATTGGTAAATAGCAATTAGTACTATCTAAAGTGCTATCTTAAATGACAGGGATGGTGGTCGAATCATCACTGGCCATGTTAACAAGCTGCAACCACTCCTCATCTCGTTGATTATTTTTTTGTTTAAATGCTTGAGTTATTGATCCGGTAAGCCGAATATAGTTTACCTAGAGTAACGCTCCATGTGCCCTGGAGTGTTTTCAAACTGTTATACACCTTCAACGCTTTATGCATATGTAAATGATTGTCGTCACACTGCCTCGAGACGTTAGGGCTAGGGCTACATATGTACACAGGACAGCCGTATAGTCAGCTATCTCAAGCGCTGGTAATGGCTTCATTTCCTTCTCTATCTCTCTCTATGTTTAGATTTCTCAAAATACAGCCCGTAAAGGTGTGTAACGAGGTGAGAATGTCTTTTAGCCAGGGTTCGTGCCCACTCATTGTTTTTGATATCCAATTGGTTTATAGCTGTCTACCCGGTCTTTCAGCTGCCCAGGTGGTCTTTCCTATCAGAGATCTTGGAGGATAGATAGCTTTTCGTTTCCTACGAGCAGGCACGTTGCTTGATTTTGTTCTCGAATTGTGTGGTGTAAGCTCAGGTAAAATAAGCAATTTCTTCTGGCTTGGAAAATTGGATTCTGAAAAGCATTAGAATATCGAATGCAGTTCGCCAGAGAGAAGATGCGGATGAGTTGGATGTAGACGGGTGTCTTGTGATGTAACTGAGGTAACTCTCAAGGGTATATGGGTCAACTGGTATTATTCAATTTCAGCGAAGTCATTGGAGAGAATAGAGATTGCAGGTGAACCTTGCAATTGTATAGGCATGTGGGCTGGAAATCTAAAACAAATCAACTGGCACATCACGCCTTCAATTTGACGTAGGTTCATACCTTAGTTAAGAGATGCAATTCGTCCCTACCTAGGTACGCAGGTGCATTGATATGTAAAGTCGGGTTACTTACTTCATCTAAGTCGTCTGTTTAGGACTTTCCGTATTTCAATATGTAGATAGCATAAGGGGATTCATGGATCATTCCCTTCCTTGACTCCAGTGCTGAAAAAAGCCTGAAATATTAGACGAGCATAGTCTATGAATCTCAGTGTATGTAACTAAAGGGGTATTTGATGCATTCTATTTACTTATCCCCGGCCACTCAACGCTCAGATTTGGGTTCCACCTGTACATTTCCGCCATCTGATGGTAGGTCTTCATCAGACTGCTCTTTCGAATCATGGTTTCCTTGAGTCCCGAGCTTAAGAAAAGGAACTAGAAATATAGCAACACCAGCGATAGCAGTTGCAAACCAATAAGTTGCCAGATATGGTCGAATGACAGAAGAGCCACTCTCGTCTCGTACGGCGTTGTAGATGGCAGTCGATATACCAAGACCAACGTTGGAGACTAGTTTGGAGACTGTATTGAAGATGCCGCCTGCTAGGGACTGCTCGGATGGTGGGAGTGAGGACATGACATACATCTGTATTCATTGTTAGAGCCAAGTTTCATTCGGTCGAAGAGCGAATAGAGGACAGATGTTCTTACATTCACGACGTTGAATTCGATATCCGCTCCAACCACCATTAGAAGGAAAGGCACGAAGTAGCAGCCCCAATAAATGCTATCTTCTTTCGTGAAGCTTGCAACGAGGAAAGATAGCGTATATGCTACGGCGGCGATGAACATAAGAAGTTTGTTGCTGACTCGGTGCAGGACCAGTGCACAGACGATATTAACGAGGACACCACCGACAACCATGGGCAATAAGCGAACTGTGATCTCCAGACCACTGTAGTTCTGGACTTGCTGCATGTATAATGCCATCCAGAACTGGCCAGAGACAAAAGCCATGAAGCCAAGGGAGAGTGCGCCCATCAACTGAAGGATTCGGCTGAAGTTAGTCTTACACACAGTTAAACGAGAGCTAGAAAGTGCACTCACCAACGAGAAATTTCGGTCACGCCAAACGTAAAGAGGCATCAAGGGAGTGGAACAGATTGATTGCCAATAGAGGAAAGCACCAATGAGCAAGATACCTAGTACAAGAAGTACAATGACATATGGGGTACGCCAGCCTTTGGGCGCGTCACCTGCGAGTCTAGGAGATGTTAACACTGGGGCAAATGCGAGGAAAATGTGTGAGACAACGTACGACAGAGAACTTGAAAAAAGGGCTATGCCAGCAATAGCAAGTAGCATGCCGAGCGGGTCGAGCTTTTTCAAGCTTTCCCACGTCAATGGAACCTTGGCTCGCGGGGGTTCTTTTGGAACAGTGACTATACTGAGAATTGAAAAGATAGCGTATATGACAGCCAGAGCCCAGAAGGAGGCCCGCCAGGTCGAGACCTGGGAGGCGATCCCAGAGACAAGCATGCCTCCTACATATCCAAGGGGGTTTCCTATATTATAAATTGATCAGTATAGATGTTCTCCCTTCGGTAAATTATTTCAACCACGAGATTAAGCAAAGATGGCCACGACTCGCGGCACAGAAATCAATGAGGTAGGATGACATACCAGCGCTAAAGCAGGCAAACGCTTTGTTCTTCCTCGGAGATGGCTTTTCATATGCAATCCCCAGCAGGCCGACAGCAGGAGGAACAGAGGAGGCGCAAAACAGGCCCATCACACCTGAGAATATGTCGAAAAATAGAGCCGAAGTCGCAAAGCCAATCACTAAAAGAGCTAGGGTAAATCCGATCATGCTAGAAATGAACAGGGTTCTGCGTCCAAACATATCCGCCACTTTTCCAAAGGGTAGTAGAAAAGCGCCGCTGCTCAGTCTGTTTCGACGTATTAGTCAAGTTGATCGAACACCAAGCTATAGGAGTAAAACATACGCCACACCCGCAGTGGTCCAGGTCGTTTCGGCAGAGTCCATGTTGAGATCCCTGCTGATTTCAGCAAGGACGACGATAAGAGCGCCTTGAAAGAAAGACGTCATGCCGATGGCCATTGTCGAGGTGAGGACGAAGAGGCATTCTTGGAAAGTGCTTGAAAAGCATTCGGGGCGTTCGTTGGGATCACGCACCGCACCAACAGCGTTCTGCTCCTGATCGATTTCCTTCTGATCGGCTGTTATGTCCGGCATGGTGGCAATGGAAAAAAACGGGTTTCTCTCAGTGCCGAGTACTATTGCTCCACAGTAGACTGTCGACAATGTAGGAGATGTGTACGTTGATACTCCAAGCCGAGGCAGGAAGACGTGGGTATTTAAATCATGATTTCTGCTATGTTTAGATGTTGGAAACGTCTCAACGGACGGCGGCCTAGGATGACATGTTATCTTATAGTAGTACGGTATCGGAAAGACGCTCGGTGATAAGAAAAATTCGCAAAAAATAGACAAAATTTGACATGCTATCCCGAGGTCTGCTCCGATTGGCTGAAAATGGTTTGTCAGGCCAGTGCGGACTCTTCCGCAGTGGGACCACCGATTATTAAGGCTGCTTCTAGAATAAGGCCGTCAGGGGGAATTCCGCTGTGAAGAACTGCTCCGTAGATACGTAGAGTGGAATGAATAACGTTGCAATTGACTTATTCTGACTAGGGAATATTCTCAGAGTAAGGCTGGGCTCTTCATGTCGTCCTATCAACGTCCTGCGCACACTCATTTGGCCGCCACTGGTGTCATTTTCTTTTACTATCTACTCCTTACGTAGTACTCCGTACTGTAGTGATTTTTAAGTGTTGGTTGGTTCTCCACGCTGGCGGCTAACCGTGTCCACAAAGCTTGACCTCAAAGGGGAATCGTTGATACGCCGTAACATGGTTTCAATACACGGTGATTCTGTAACAGATCTTACAGCCCAAAATACCGCACTAACCTAGTCAAGCCTAGCCTTGCAGTACACGTACACTGAGGAATGATCCTCTCGCCGATGTCACCTCAACAATCAACATCTCGTTGTACCTCACGGCATACTCTGGAAAATGCCCTATCAATTCACCAAGAGCTATCTCCGCAATCTTAGTTTTCATACCCCGCAAAGCTGATCTGCAATGCAAAAATGTGGGAGCTTCGCTCGTCTCTTCATTCCTCTTCTCTCTTCTCCTCTACTTTGCTCAATGTTTACTAGCCACGACTGGTTTACACCATGAGGATAAACAAACGCTGGGCTGTTAGCATCCTTCTCGCGGCTTGTGTTCGAGCTGAATTTGATCCATTGACCTTCGTCGATCCATTAATCGGTACCAATAATGGTGGAAACGTATTCGCCGGAGCTACGTTGCCTTATGGCATGGCAAAGCCTGTCGCCGACGTCAATGGACTGAATACTGGCGGCTTTGCCACTGATAGCAGTAGTGTAACTGGCTTCTCAGCTATGCACGATTCAGGAACCGGAGGCAATCCGTCCCTGGGCAATTTCCCCATCTTTCCCCAGATCTGCCCAGAAGATGTGATTGACAATTGCAACTTTTTGATTGGTTCGCGTGCTGTCAACTACGACAATGCAAGTGTTAAGGCTACTCCAGGCTACTTTGGTTTGAAATTGGCAAACGGGATCATCGCAGAAATGACAGCCACTCAACACGCCGCATTGTACAAATTCAGCTTTCAAAATGCTTTCGCTAACGGCTCGGGAACCAAACCCCTGGTGCTACTAGATCTAACTGATTTATGGCAAAGTAGGCAGAACGCTACGGTCAGTGTGGATGAATCCAGTGGCCGTATTCGCGCGAATGGAACGTTCCTGCCAAGCTTCGGTGCAGGTTCTTACAAATCGTTCGTATGTGTTGACTTCGCGGGTGGCAGCATCAACGAGACCGGAATATGGGTAAACAACCGTGCTGGTACAGTGGTGAAAGATCTATATGTCACTCGTGGCTTCAACAACTTCTATCTCGAAGCAGGTGGTTTCGTTACTTTTGATAGTTTATCAAACAATACATTATATGCACGCGTAGGCGTCAGTCTAGTCAGCACGGAGCAAGCATGTCAGAACGCCGAAAGGGAAATTCCCCATCCTACCTCGAATTTCGCCGACATCCAGTCTGCTGCTGAGAAAGAGTGGAGGGAAAAGCTCAGTCCTGTGTCTGTAAATGCGACGGGCGTCAGTGAGGATTTTCAGAAACTATTCTGGAGTGGGATCTACCGGACGATGCTGTCTCCGCAAAATTACACCGGTGAGAATCCTCTATGGAACGGTGACGAGCCTTACTTTGACTCTTACTACTGGTATGTCTGCCGTGAGATTAGATTCTGGCTATTGGCCCGATAAGTTAACAAATTGTAGTATTTGGGACGCCTTTCGAGTGCAATATCCATTATTGACGATCATCGATCCAAATGCTCAATCACAAATGGTTCGCAGCTTAGTGGACATATACAAACACGAAGGGTGGCTACCCGACTGCCGCATGAGTCTCTGCAAAGGGTGGACCCAAGGCGGTTCTAATGCCGATGTGGTTTTGGCCGATGCATACGTGAAGAATCTCACCGGAATAGATTGGGACCTTGCCTACGACGCTTTGGTGAATGATGCCGAAAACGAGCCGTTGGAATGGTCTGTGCAGGGACGTGGTGGTTTGCAAAGCTGGAAGAATCTCAACTATATTCCTTATCTAGATTTCGACTACCTGGGATTCGGGACTAATTCTCGCTCGATCTCACGCACTGTTGAATATGCCTATAACGATTACTGTGTCGGCGTGGTTGGGAAAGGACTGGGAAAGGCCAACGCTACAAGATATTTGACGCGGTCAACGAACTGGCAAAACATTTTCAGAGCAGACCAGACTTCCTTTATAAATGGAACTGACACTGGCTTTGTGGGATTCTTCCAGCCCAAATATCTCAATGGTACATGGGGCTTTCAGGATCCTATCGCCTGCAGTCCGTTGACGGACTTTTGTTCACTGACAAGCAACCCATCCGAAACATTCGAGTCTAGTGTTTGGGAATATCAATTGTATGCTTCTTTCATTCTACCCGTCAGTTGAACTTTACTAAAAGTGCTCTGCCTATGACAGCTATGTCCCACACGACATGAGCTCGCTAATCAGCACCCTCGGTGGCGTAGACGAGTTCATCGCACGACTTGATTATTACTACGACTCCGGGATAGCCGATATCAGCAACGAGCCCGTCTTCCTCTCCGTGTATTCGTATCACTACGCAGGTCGTCCCGGTCTCTCCACCAAACGCGCACATAGCTATATCCCATCGTCCTTCAACACGAGCGAATCCGGTCTACCAGGCAACGACGACTCGGGCGCCATGGCTTCATTCTCAATCTTCTCGCAGTTGGGTCTGTTTCCAGTGGCCGGTCAGAATGTCTACCTTATATCAAGCCCGTTCTTTGAATCCGTGAATATCACTCACCCGGAGACCCACAAGACGGCAACGATCCGAGTTAAGAATTTCGATCCAACTTATACTGACATATACATCATGAGCGCAACGCTTAATGGGGAGACGTATACGAAGAGTTGGATTGGCCATGAGTTCTTCCTGCAGGGCCAGATCTTGGAGTTGACAGTTGGCTCCGATGAGAGTGCTAGTACTTGGGGTAAAAGTGTGGATGATTTACCGCCTAGTTTGTCGATTGCTGCTCAGCATTTGCTTTGACGGTGTTGATTGGACATATCTAGGTATGTAGATATTGATATCAATAGATCACGGGACCACTGAATCCTTTCTACGGTGGCATCATCTTGGAAACAAATTGATTCTACATACATACCAGATTACCTTTTAAGAAACGTTCGTATAATAGCCGTCAACCTTGGAAATTATTTAGAACTATGGTACAATTGAATGCGAGGCAATCATTGCCATAATGGCACGTTTATTCTATTCCTTGATCTAATAATATTGTTTTACAGTGAACAAACCAAAGCCATGTCGCTATCGATACGCATCATAAAGCATCGTGTCTCATATCTATAACTGGTAATTGTGTCCCATTTATTCGGTCGAAACAACAACAGACTGATCCGTCGCTGGTATCAGCTGATCAGAATTCACTCGTTCCGTCTCTTCACTAGATCGCCGCCTCTCCTCTTCTTCCTTCTCTTGTTGCTCCTCGTGCTCTACTTGCTCCTCCCAGCTGTCGGCAAGATCCTCATAATTTTGTTGTTCCTGCTCAGACTTCTTTTTTGAAGATCCAACCCCTGAGCGAAGGACGAGAAGACCGTCTTTCTTCTTGGATGAGGCACTGTTGGCGCTGTTGAAAGACGATGAAACATCGAGGCCCAAAGCAGCGTACATCGATCCAGTACTACCGATGCCTCGA
Organism: Talaromyces sp. PYS2103; assembly: GCA_023625975.1. Lineage (NCBI taxonomy): Eukaryota > Fungi > Ascomycota > Eurotiomycetes > Eurotiales > Trichocomaceae > Talaromyces > Talaromyces sp. PYS2103. The sequence goes on along the minus strand of JAMAGB010000010.1, from coordinate 773,979 downwards.
CCGCCTAGTGCCACGAGTGGTGTAGCTGACCGCGTTATGTTGGCTGGCGAATTGTTATCTGTTTGTCGTTTCCGCGAGGAAGCGACCTGCGCCCATCCCCCACTACCATCAGCTGTATCAGATGTAGTCTTCAACGCATCCCGCAATGCCTTCGCCTCGGCGGCTGCGACGCGTCGCGCTTCTCGCTCCTTGAAAAGTTCGCGATCGCGAACCCGCACACATTCGCCAACGGATATTCCTCGAATACCGATTCCTGAGCCTAGCCCCAGGCCGGGAGAAGCCCACTGCGTCGGCTTCAAAACGAAGACATGGCGATGTGGTTCAGGGTCAAAGCTCTCCGATGCAAAGCCCCAATCCGCAGCGAGAGAATGAACAAATGCACGAAGAGGTGCTTTGGCCGGTTGGAATCGAACCGATCTTTGAGTGGCACTTGTTGCTAGACTATGAAGTGTCGCTTCGTAGTCTTGGAGGGTGGAGAGCGTCGCTGATGATGAAATTTGAACGTACAAGTCGAGCGTCTCCTCCGAATAAGGCATATTTGTGCTGCTACCGGGCAATTGAGATGAAGTATTTTGACTCAACGTTGTTGATGGATCAATATCAACCTTCAGTGCAGAAGCAAGAGACCTATTCCGTTCAAGACGTGCGCATTCATCGTCACACTTGAGAGTCACGGTCGATGGAGGAGTTTCGCTTTGAGTTGTGTGGCCTTTAGTGGTTACGGCCCGAGCGGCATTGCAGCGCTTCTCCTTACGGAGTCTACCACATGGGCAGGTAATCATAACCATTGTCGGGCAGGGTTCTTTCTCGGCGCATGCGAACGGGGCGTGACATGGTTCAGAGCAAGGGTGTCCGCAGATTTTCTTCGTTTTCCCGCAAGCCTGTTTGCACGGCTCCAAGGCATCTTCACATTCCCCTGGTCGATGGCATTGCTTTTGACATGTATGAGAACCACACTTGAGAGGCTCGCCACAGACCATTCCACATCTTGCCTCGGTCAACCAGCATGGCTGGTTCTTAAGAAGCTTTTTACCACATAAACATGATTTCTCTGTGAGGAAAGGGCACTTCGGACATTCTTCGTTGTCCGTGTGGCAGTTGTGCGGTGTCTGCGGGTGGTTACAAGACTTTGGTCGTTCACAATCATAGCGGCATGGAGGCGGGTTTGTTCCACATGGAAGTGGGGGATATAATATGGAACGACCACAGTGACAAGACACTTCTTCGAAAATCGCCTCTCGACAAGTGCCACAAGCACCCTTATGACAGAGTTCAGGACAAGTGTGCCGGCCGCACTTCAACATCCGACCACAGATACGAGTGCAGATGTGCTCTGCTTCAATATCGCTCTCGGTCGGTCGGTTTTGCGCAGACCCAAGCGGCCTCGCTTTACGTTTGGTTGTTTGTCTCTCGATGGCCTTGCGTTCGCCCGAGCAGCAGTGCTCCGCGCAGGTATGTCTTCCGCAGCTCATTGTAGCTTTGCAAACGCGGAAACACTGAGGAGGTTCAATGTTCGACTGGTGGCAGATGGTTTTGAAAGTGTTACGACCACATCGGCAGCTGATCGTAACACTCATTAGACAAGGTCGACATGGGCCTGTATGACAAATCATGGGACATGAATGCCCACAAGATAGAGTTTTACCACAGGGCTCTGAGCAATTGGGAACGGGATCCTCGCACGATGTCCTAGGAGAAAACCCTTCAATCCTAGAAAGTGGTGTCTTTCCGCATGGACATCGTAGAACCACATCTGGTGAGCGTGGACAGTGGGGCTGGTTACGATCTTGAGGATGGCATTCTTTCTGGCAAAAATGAACACCACAGTCAAATGGGCGATTGCATATTTCGCCGCACTTGAAGGACCCGACCCATGTGTCCAGAGAAGATGCATCAGGAGATGCCAGCTCGCTGGTTATTTCTTCTTCGGTAGCGCTACATAGAATCTGATTCTCGACTTTTCCACAATAGCAGCGAGCGTCGACTTTCTCTTCGCAAGATCCGCAGAGCCCTTCATGACAGGGTCGGGGACATGTGTGTTTACCACAAGGAAGTAGGTCACCACAGATTTCTCCACAACTCCAACCATGAGTGTAATCCGTCTCGAGACATCGCTTTGTGGTTGAATTCTTTCCACAGAAACAGTCTTGCGTAGGTCCCATAGCGGTACATGGTGGACAGGGGCCTGCATGGCAGGTTGAATCGCAAGGATGAGGGCATCGTTTTCGACTTCGAGAGCAGGTTTGTCCACAAGAGTGAGGAGGGATTCCCGGTAAAGGACGAGGATCGATCTCCTTCTCACACCAACATGAATAGGTTGTTGGAAGAACATCGTGGGGGAGGTTACATCCAGGGCAGCGCCACATTCGTTGAGCATCCTCGCCATTCTCAGTTTGACGCTGCTGGAACGCCGAACCTTCGTTCTTTGACCACTTTCTGACACAGCTCAAATGAAATACCGTCCAACAAAGACCGCACGACCAAATACGCGATTTTCGACCGAGTTCATTGGTACAGATAGGACACTCATAAAGCCCATTTGCAATATCTTCGTGTGTTCTGGTGGCGATATCGGGAGCAGCTGATTTCGTCGTGACTTTGGTAGGGTGGTTATGGGCATGTTTAACTGGCTGCGGACCGGATTTTGAGTCATGTCCTGATTGACCGGGTACGAATTCGGGGACATCCGCATGTAAATGATCGTCATGGTTGCGGCCAGTATTGGAGCCGCCAATACCAATTGGTGATGCATTCGTTGTGTCGTCTCCGTCGCCTCTTGTCAACCGGCCTCCAAAAGACCTGCCACCTATCTGCGTGGATGGCCTCTCATGTGACTGCGTATTTGCTGGTTTTCTGTTTCTTCTTCTGGGGTGTCGATCGCTGGATGTGTTCGTATGAGTATTTCCTTCCGTCAAAGATTGCGTCTGTTTACGATGTCTGTTTTGTCGAGGCTGCCGTGATTGCTGCCCGGAAGCTTGCGGTGTCGTAGACTGTACAGGGGCTAGTGTCTCCGCCCCGCCTGATGGTATTGAATGAGAAGCTTCATTTGTTCCATTTTGGCCTTGGCCTCGACTATGACCGCGGCCACGACCTCGATTAGCACCCCGGCCAAAAGTTCCTCGTCCTCGTCCTCGAGATCTAGGATGTCCTCTGATGTTGTCATCTGGGTTCGCCACTACGGGAGCAGCGACTGCGGCCTCTGCGGCGCTCATGCTAGTTTGGGAGTTCAGGTTCGAAAGCTCCGTCAACGCCGTGTTGGTATTTGTTATCGATCGGATAGGTGAAGTTTTTGCTAGCAACTCGAGATTGCGAAGGCGTGTCGGGTAGAGTATAAAGATACGATGACAGCGAAAAAGAATGAGAAGAAGGAACAAGACTAGAAGAAGGCTTGTGCAATTCCACCACAAATATAAACAGACACGATGGAGGAAGCAGTCCTGTCCTTGGTGGCGGGGATACAACGAGAGAGCCCAAAAGATTCCGACGGGTTTTCTAGGAACCCACAGCGGCATGCTCGATGATTGGCGGAAGCACCAGCCCGTGGCGGCGGAAGGTGGGGCGTCCCTCTGCTCTTTCCGTCCCGATTTGGCTTAGCGCACGTGACTCACCAAGACTAATTTTGTGTCTTTCGGGGCTAACCTAATTAGGACTAGGGCAGCGTGACTTATCAAGATGACTCTTACAGCAAACACTTTTAACTATACAACAACGACGATGTTTGGGAAAAATGAGTCATATTATTTCTCTGCCGACGCACGATAATACGAGGTATGATACATGATCAAAAAGTGTCAACATCGTGGAGTTCCTGGTGGAGATGTGAAACGAAACAGCTGAATCGACCATGTCCTCGATGAACTCCAGTCGAATACATGATATGATACTGATTCATGAAACTTATTTCAGTAGTAAAACCATTGTGTTTTGGGGTAAAATTAAATCCTTTCCGTTAACAAAATACGCGTCCAACAAGCTCAACCAAGGATTTATGGTACAGGAGGCTCAACAAGAATCGTCTCCGCCACACTGGGGACGCCATTGAGCATAGCGAATAAATGCCAGTAACCAGGGAGCAGCACGCCGGGATCCCGCGGCAAACCAAGAGTGAACAAAGTCGATGTGGCAGCTTGTGGGGATACGTTGACCCGACGTTGATCCGTATTGACTGTGTGCGTCGAACTGGCCATGCGCACCATCGAAAAGGTGAGCTTTTGATATGATTCGACTGGCTTTGAAAGCGTCACGTTGAGGGTTTGGCCAACTTTCAGGGTTGGATTGGCGACGTGGATGATTATGGGGCGTGTTGCCGGCGTGACGCCATCCGACTCAAAGAAGTAGGGTGGTGTATAGATATGTGCGTCTAAATGATTGGCCTCGCACTTCCAAGGGCATAGACCGCCACCGCCAACAAAAACTGTGGCATTGGGTAAAAGAAGTGCGGTAGAGTGATAATTTCGTGGTGTTGGGAGTTTCGGCAGTTCGGTGAATTTCTTCGTTATGGGATCCCACATCTCCGGGACCATGCTGGAGTTTCCGTCACTAAAGACAATGGGATGGGATTGACCGCCGACGACAAAGACTTTTCCGTCCGGCAAGACGACGGCGTTGGCGAATGCGCGGGCAGAATGCATGTTATCAAGTGCTTCGACGTTCACGGGCTGTCCAGGCTTGCGCACTGTGATAAGGTGGGCATTGGACGTAGCGATACTGTCGTTATATGAAGGAGCACCGCCCAAGGTAAGGATTTTGCCTTTTCCAGCATCATACATGACGGCCGTGCCAGTCATAGAGTCGCTGTCATTCGCTCGAGTTCCTGCAAAAGTCGTAGATCCGTTTCCCCGAGTGCCATACCAGTGCATATTTGGGCTAGGTCCAGCTTGAAGTACAGAGCCGTCAAACCATGCAAAGAGCCAGGCATGATTGTCCGAGCGATACAGACCGCCGGCATCGTTGGTCAGCATGGGTTCGGCAGAGCATCCAGGCAACAAGATCCACTCGTCAGCCTCAGGATCGTAGATCTCGCCATTTTTCCCTCCAATTCCACCGCTAAAGGATCCTCCGATGGTAAAAATTCGTCCGTCGGTGATGGTTGTAGATGCTTGATAGCCGCGAGGTATTTTCATATCAGCCGCTGCTTTCCAGGACTGTCCATCAAAGATACTAGTCTTTTCTTTGGTATCGCCACCGGAAACAATAATATTCCCCCTGAAGTCCAAACTGATTCCAGGGCAAAACATGTCGTGCTCGGTATGATCAACAGAGTAGTGAGCGACTGAGCCGTTTGAGAGGTTGAAGATGGCTGTTTGAGTGACGCCAGATGCGTCAACACCGAATGTGTCGTTCTTAAACGCAGCCCAGATGACTAGATCTCCGGTCTGGGGGATCATAGAAACAGAAACAGGGATGAGAGGAAAGTCAATGCGTTCACTCCAGGGGTGAGAAGCATTGGTCGGAGAGTGCTCGTAAGAGGAAGCGCCAAGTATGAGCCCGAAGGCTACGAGGAGAGCTCGGAGTGAGAGCATTATCAGCTTTTAGTATGCAATGATGTGGAGCGAAAACTGGATATTGGATAAATGAGAATCGAGGCTGAATAGAGATTATTCGAACATGATGAGTAGATGAAAGGAGAAAAGTAGGAAAGATGCATATCAATGCATTGCCCTTCATATACCCAAGTATACAGACAGTATTGCAATTGGGTTATCTGCCTGCGTAGGCACCTAAGGTGACCAGACTACATCCCAAATCCAATTGCTTTGTTGACTTGGGGATTGTATGTCTGACTGCTTGAACCATGGTTTGGTGATGCTGTCTGGCGAAACAGATCGTAAAGAGGAATAGAAGCCTAGAACTTCGTTGTTTATACTGTCACAAGAGGATCTCGTCGTTTGGTCGTCGAAGAGGAGGAGTTGCTGCCTGAATGATCGCCAGGCCACAACGTCCCCAGGCAACCACCCCGGAGCCAGGCATTCAATCGATGCCTGAATCAGTTTTTTTCGTATCAATCTGATTAAAGCAACATATTGCAATTGTTGAGCACAAAACATTGCAGGACGTGTACATCATAAATAGTCACATGAGAAGCAAGCACAACACAATATCAATCTGAACCTGTTCCAACACCAAAATGGGCTGCTTATTTCATTGATCAGGCTTCTGCTTCTCGCTGCTGCCTGAACCCTGATCGCCTTCGGCAGGCTGCGTATCATCATCTGGACCAGAAGACAACGGCAAGAAGAATCTGGCAAGCACTCCGCCCAAAAACCGTTGATCGACCCATTTAATGAAAGAGTAGAAGAGCCAGCCCCATCCCCACATGAGGAAGCCTGAACAACCCGTCACCAAAAGCACAGGACCGAGAACTAGTAGCGACAGAATAGCCCACAGCAGGATCGCAACGGCGGCGAAGATGAAGACGCCCGCCAGAAAGACTAGCAGTGGAACGCCGCAGCAGATCAATTGACAGATAATAAATGTCGTTGCCATAGGGCGCGACATGGCTGATTTGTAGATGGCTTCTTGGCGCTGCTGCGGCAGATATTTCGAGATAAAATCCTTGATGGTGGACTCGAACTTGTCCATCAGCCATTGCAGCATCGAGGAGAACGATGGAATAGACACCTGAGGCATCTCCTGTGCCTTCTTGTCGTTGGCTCTGTCATTGTCTGGGAATTCGCCTGGCACCGAGACCCCGGCCAGATCTTTGGTTGTCGCGTCGGCTTGCTTCTTGGTTTGCTTGACGGTTGATGAGGCGTCGCCTTTTCTGGCAGAGTCTACTGTCTTGTTGAGGTTGCCGGTGGTGTTACCGACACCTTTTGTGACTGTACGAAGCGACATATTGCTCGAACTAGAGACCTAGTAGCCTGGGTAGGAAGTAGCAGAGGACTAGTACAAAAGAAAAAGCACCATAGACGTGAAAAATAGAAATGATCCGATATTCTTCTTAATTTCTTGTTTGCTGGCGTTGATGACGTAGGGCTGTCGATAAGCTAAGATAAGATAAGATAAGATAAGATAAGGCTTGTTATCGGACAGTATGTCCTGCAAAAGAACACTCGCACCACAAGGAAATCTGGATACGCAGAGATATGGCTTCATGAATCGTTATGGGGTTAAAAGCTACACACTCGCGATAGAAGCACACCACTGCTTGGTCCACCGCTTCATCATTACACCGTCAATAGCCTCTGCATTTCTCAGCCTGCCACTGGCTCGTTCAGCGTTACTTGTCTCCCACGCAGTAGTCCTCTTTTTATTCATATTATATTGCCCCTTGCCAACGGAGCTAAAGAGTCCGTCAAAGAGATCAATGAGCTTCGACGCAGGATTGGCGCGAAGCAAGGCCTCTGTTTGCTGGTCAGATGATGGAGACACAGTTTTCAGAATCTCCGAAGCGCTCTTTTTAAGTCTCTCAATCCACTCTGTTGGAGGAACTATTTGGACGGTTGTAGTGGCCTCCTGCTGTAGAGCAGTCATGATGGATGGCAATAACGCCTTCCACGAAGTCTTGTGAGGGTTTAGAACATTGAAAACAGCAAGACCTTCTATACCAAAGTTTCTCGGAGCCTCTAAGCTAATTTCAGCAATTATCTGCGCGACAGTATCGATAGTCAGCCAGTCGATTGACGAGGTATTGTCACCATCGACATCATTCTGCAGGGAGCTGGGAAGGGCCCCCAAAGCTCTCGAGCCCAGCACCAAGGAAGGCACCCAGTCAGCGGCATTCCAATGACCATCACTTCTAGCAGGGCCAGCAATCTGGCCTAGACGCAAGATCGACACGTTTCGAAGTCCCAGTCTTTCCGCTGCGTGTGCAAGGAGCCGTTCGGCAATGTACTTACTTTCGGCATAGCCGGCCGGGGCTGCGGCGTTGATGTCGGTGATTACGGCTTCGGGGATGACGTTCGCTCGTTGCTGTCCTTGTTGTATGCCATCAAAGCCCATCACAGCACTGATGGATGATAGAAAGACAAGGGCTGCTTGACGGCTAGATTGGGCACATAGAGATGACAGGCTCACAACCCCAGCAAGTTGGTCATTGAAAGATTGCAACGGAATGTTGAAATCTACTCTCCATGCATTGTGAATTATAAGGGTGACCTGCTCCCGAATGATGGTGTACATGTCTTCTGAAAGACCTAGTGTTTTAGGATCTGAAAGATCGGACTTCAGGAACGTCACTCTCTCGTTTGGAAAAGATGTCGGTAAAGTGGGATCTAATGATTTGTTGCGTTTCTGTTGCAAGTTAATCGAATCTGAGGAACGGTTAAGACAATAGATATGTCGGACACGAGAGTCGTCGAGTAACGCTCGAAGGATGTAGGAACCAATCGAGCCGGTCGACCCAGTCAATACGACAGTAGCCTGTTCAGCTGTCTGAGAAGCAGCATCTTTGACTCCAGGCTGAATGGCGTCAATTGCTTTGGTGTATTGGTCTAAAGTTTCCTGTCGGCTACGCAATTGTACTGGCTTTTTAGCTTTGACGGATGATTCGATATCACTAGCCAACTCTCGCAGCGCAGTCGCCAGAAGAGCGATAGTTGGGTGAAGGTAAATGGTGCTTGGTTGTATCGAGCGAATACAGGATCTCGCACGAAGAAGCCGAACGAGCCTTAGAACTCGAAGAGAGTCCATTCCATGATTGAAAAAGTTGACATCTTTGTTGAAGTCACCCAGATTCCATTTAGTGACTTCAAGAATAGAGTTCTGAATGAGATTCTCGATTCCTTCGATTGTCTCCATCTCTTTTGATTTATTCGTCACGGGAGTCCACATTGAGTCTACATCATCATAGACACTGGCGATTTTCGTGGCATACTGTTTCCATGTTTCCGCACGTCGAATTGAGCCTTTAAGCGTTCTAAGAATCGGCATGTCACTATCTGTAAACAGTATATGTGATTGTGATACCTGCGCGTATCCTGGTGAGAGGCTATTTGCGTATTCGACGCTCGGCCAGATGCGTTGAATGAACTGTGCTTTTTCCACCGCCGTCAGAGGACGTTTTGATTCTACTGGTTCGATTAGCAGACCCGGCTCGAATCTCCGATGTCCAAACATCAACGCCGCAGACACATCTAGGTGTTTACTAATATTACTCTCATACGCAATAGGATTAATCTTCTCGCCATGGAGAAAGACAATCACGTCGTCTGAGCGAGAAGCATGTGTCCAAGTGTTCAGAAGCTCTGGGTGAGGAGCGAACAAGTCTTTCGTGCGAAAAACCTGTAGGTTAGGGTATATCGTGAATACGGTTTGATAGGGCTCGGTCTCTGGAGAACGCTTCCACACAAGCTCCGCAACACCTGCTGTATCTTCGAACTCAGCGCCTAGCGCAGGATGAATTTGGATATAGTTCCAATCTCTTTCAAAGTTGTACCCTTGTGGATACATGGTTGGTATCGGCCCTGACTCGGAAGATCCAAGAAGAGAAGTTAACTTAATCTTGGTAGCGATTACGTCTCCAAAGACTGTGGGGAGACTTCCTCCTGAAAAGAGAAGCATCTTCAACCGCTGAGAGATTTCATCCAGCAAATCCACGTCCTTCGAGATACCCTCAAGCGTCAGCGGAGCCATAGTCGCCCAGTCTGCGGTAGTGAGCTTGAGAATTCCCAATAGAGCTTCTCCAGTTGGTGGGATTCCCGGTAAAGGCAAAATAACGGTGGTGTTGTTGAAGAAGGGTTAAAGACTCCGAAGTGTACACCTGCTGGCTTTGTATATTTGTTGGCGTCAAGTGCCCTTGATGTTGGGATACCTCAAACAATAAAACGGGATTTCAACACTTACATGTCCCAAAGGAAGTAGAAGCACATTCCTGTTATTCCCTGTTAGGGAATTTAGCATCTCAAATCCCTCCGGGGGGGCCAATCCGATATTTTGCGCGGCCCGGGAAATGTATTCATGGCTGATGCGCATGGGTTTGGGGAAACCTGCTTGGGCCAGACTGAATTAGTTCATGTACCCTACGAATGTTTGGTCTTCTAACCTGTTGATCCAGATGTGTGAACTGCAAAGGCAGTGTGACTTTCCATTCCGCGGAGCTGTTTATTGAAACTGTACTCTGGTTGGGGCTCATTGAGAAGTTCGTCCAATGATTTAAGCTCAATCAATGTCAAAGAGTTCCTTTCCGACAATAAATCGCGGACGGGGGCAAATTGCGTGTCTGTTGCCATAAGTACAGAGCAATCGAGGTCGCACAGGAGCTGCACATTCGCCGCAACGCTGTTTCTTTCAGAGATTAGGAATATCTGGAAATAAGAATGGCTCATTAGCACAGCAACATTGATTTTCTGTAAAGATTCTAAAGTCACTTGCATGGAAACCAGCTTTCATTGCCGCAACGAGCACGATAGCACAGCGAGGGTCATTGGCGGCTAGGAAAGCCAACGGCTCTCCGGTGTCTCTTTTACCAAGTGTAGTCTCAATCTGATTAGCCACACCATTCACAGCGTTCGCAAATTGTTTGTATGAAAGCTGCTTATAGCCTTCGTCGAGCGTCCGCGTCGATGTGGGATATTCACCCCAAAGAGTATCGGGCTCATCGCGCGCCAGTTGCTCGATAATAGCAGGCAAGAGTTCGGTTCTTGCAGCTTCGGTGCGGCTGTTAGGCATAGTAATAAAATTATACGATTGGAATGATCTGAGTATAGCGAAATGAAATAGGTTGGTCGATTGACGATGTATCTGTGTACAGTGTCTAGGTGCTTGGACAAGGGAACCGGCAATGGGATGGGCTACCCTTTATTATAAGTATTTAGGTAGCATTTAGCACCTCCCTACGGGTTACAGTTCGCTGTGGTGACAGACGCAAACCAACACAGCTGTAACCCCGTGCTATGCAGGTTAGGAACATTGCATCCATAGGTACATGCAAGGTAGATCGGAGCTGGGGCCAAAAAATACTCGATTCTGCAGGCAGATGTTAAGTATCGCATTCCACCCATTTAATTTTCTTGAGACAGGTCCCGCTGTCCCAAAAGGAACTGAAGGCCTCCAGGGCTATGTGTGCTTCAGCAAATATATGAATGAACTTACAATCGCGAATACGTGAAAGCAGCGCAACCATGACAGCCTCAACCGCAGCAGAAGATGCAGACAGAAGACCCGCCATTATAGGCATCATATAGACTGAATCCGCCATTGCACTGATAAATACGGCTGTACGGTTCTACGCCCGAGGAATGATTCGCAGAATCGGCTGGGATGATTGGCTTATGGCCTGACAACAGTATGTTCACGTCTCTTTGCTAGTGATACCGCCGCTTTGGTTTCTTTGTTCTGCTCAGCGGCAAAGTTTCTGGTGGACTGACCTAGCGAGTCAGGCTTTGTTTGTCTCGTGCTCAGGCTTGGTCACAGCCCAAGCCAGTGTTGGCGGTTATCGCCACGAGGAATTTTTATCACAGAAGACGCTGTGTACGCCCTCAAGATGAGTTTTATCTTGAAAGGTATCGATATCTTAGCCTATGCCACGGGAAAGGTCCCTATCGGAGCCCTCATCCTCCGCATCATCGGCCATCAGAACAAGTGGCAGAGGGCTATTGTTTACAAGCGTACGTATTCGGAGAGTTAGCCTTCCTATTTGGGCAAATAGGGCAAACAAAAGGCAGGTGACCCGGGCACGTGAGTAAAGCTCCTGCCCCGGAACTTTTTATTCCTGTGTCTTCCTTCTCTTGTTCCTTGTCTCTTTCTCTCCTCAACATCTCATCGTCGAGTGAGCTGCGGTCTATGCCTGCCCTTTCATCCGTCTCGCGAGCATATCTTGACACAAGGCTTATATCTCTACTGAAGACACCAGCGGCCAAAGATAGGTTGTCACACCAGCAATTCCAATGGGTAAGCTGGCCGCCCATACGCTATGGAGTCCTTGGTGCGTCCAGTGGCAAATCATCCAAGATGTCCACTTGCGCAGGGTTAGGGTTCTGCGCCATAATTTTCCAGCACTGTTCCATCAAAACACCCGAGTCAGTGGTCACATTCCGCGCAAGGTGACTCATGACAACAGTCAAAACAACTTGTAATTACAGAAAATCAATGAAAATAAGCTGCGTTCTAACCGTTCCATCATGTACTGCCAGATCCTGATGTATCCTCTGGCCCAGTAAATTCGCTTCTCAGCTCGTATCCCTAGACGATATTGATTGCGCAAATATGATTTTTTCTCGAAAGCCATAGTTGCTTGGGCTACGCGGCTACTCGCCGTAGACCTATTCCAAAGTTCGGAGGGTCGCGTTTAGACTGAACGATCTGGATCGCCTGTTCTCCGGTATATCCTTTAGCAACCAGGCGGCGGACGTAATCCATGGTCCATTCTTGACATCTTCTATTTGTGGTCTGTGAAAATCGAGAGTGAGTGCCGATCGAGGTCATTGATGAAAGGGAAGAGCTTACATCATTCACCGGGGCCATGAAATTCTGACTAATTCTAGGAGCTGGTACCTGGGAAGCGATGATCTCTAAGTCTCCTGTTGGTTTGGTATCTATACCCCGCGCTTCCTGCGCCGAATCGACAATGTGCGAGGAATCAACCTGGCCAATAGGCCACATCGCATAGGGCTGCGTGGTTAGAGCCGGTTGATAGGCTCGCTTGAATTGGTGTGAAAAGCCAGCCATTGGAGCGCCCACGACATGGATCAAGCTGCCACGCTGGGGGTTTTCCGCTGAAGGAACAAATATCGCAAAATGGGCACGCTGATTTGGGTTAGGCCGATATGAAACAAGGTAGATGGTTCGTGGAGCCATAATGGGGAGAATTCTTGTCCGAGTGTTTGTATATATTGGCTTCTTGACAACATAAATTGAGAGTATGATTTGTGACGCTCGACATCGTGAGTGTCGAGCAACGACCTCAGGTTTATATATCTGCTTGGACAAGCTGTATCAGTTGACTTGGTAGGTCTCGAGCCGCCAGGGGTAGTTTCCAGTCCCATTGCTGAAACAACGACAAGGTGCCAATTCAAAGCCAGTCTATGATTTTGTCTGATAGGCTTTCGTTTAAGCGCCTATTTCCACATCGACTAGTTAATGGACAACCATTTGCTAAGGATTTTTCTGTTGGGCTGCAACGGAGGTTAAGGAGAGTGACGAAGGTCTCACATTGTTTTCCACTTATTGTGGATCAGAGATGCATGAATAAGAATTCAATAGCCGTGTGCAAGGACGAGCATGCTGAATTTCTCCGTGAAATGCGGCGCAATTCACACAGAGCTGATACAGAAGCCGCCGAGCTTGAAACTCGGCCCGGCGATACTGGATCCAGCTAAAGAATGTGCATACGAGACCATGTAGTTTAATGGCTAAGACCTGTCGACAAATTTGTACCAGGTTGAACATCCCAGGATGCTGATCCTAGTCGGCGGTTAGCGCTGGACCAATGGGTGTAGTGACAACATACGTAGTCTCATGGGGCTAATATATAAAAAAGGGCGTTTGGGATGACTTCGGTCCAGCATGAGCCGGGCGCTTGTTACCAGTCACCCCCACTAGTTTACGCCAAACCCGCGTTCCGCGTCACAACGCGTTCCAAACCCATCTTTTTCAACCACCTTACCATGGCGCCGCGTACGCCTTTACGGCAAATATCTGGTAATACTCTCCAGAGAAAAGAATTATCTCCATTCCTCAGGGGGAAAATTCTTGGTTATTTCGAAACTGGGCTGTCCGCGCATACGATTTCGAAAGAGCTTGGAATTCCGAGACGCACCGTTCGAGATACCATCCAAAAAAAAGAAGTCCAGCTCGATGGAAAATCTAAGCCACGTCCTGGCCGGCCGAAAATCGTTACTCCAAGGGACGTTCGACATATGTTACAAGTTATAAAAAAGGAGCCCTTTATAACATATCGAAAATTGAGAATCCGGTGCGGCCTATCAGCTAGCCCTACCAGTATCCTCCGAGCCCTCAAAATGACTGGATATGGGCATTGGAAAGCTTGTAAACGGTCTAGATTGACAGAAGAGCATGCCAAATTGAGACTGGAATTCGCTTTACGGTATAAAAATTAGGATTATAAGGATTGGAGCAAGATTATATTCTCAGATGAATGCTCTATCGAATTGGGCTCCGGGAAGCGTACAAAATGGGTATTCCGCGTACGCGCTTTGGGTGAGAAATGGAAAAAAGATTACGTGCATGAACTCAAGAAGGGTAAAGGCGTACGCGTTATGGTTTGGGCTGCAATTTGGGGTGATCAGTGCTCAGATTTGCTACGTTTAGAGCGTGATTTTGAATCTAAGAAGCATGGGTATTCATCAGAGTCCTATATCAAGATTATGGAGGATATGCTGCCTACAATTTATGAGCCGGGCTTGATTTTCATGCAGGATAACGCGCCCATACACGTTTCTAAAAAATCAAAGGCCTGGTTTGCGAATAATGCCATACAACTATTGGATTGGCCGCCTTATTCACCCGATTTGAACCCTATCGAGAACCTCTGGTTTCCTCTTAAAGAGGGGATATATGAGGTCAATCCCAATATCGAACACGTTACTGGGGGGGAAGATACGGTCGCAGATATCCTTGGTAAAGCTGCAGAGGCCTCGTGGGATAATATACGTGCCAGTCTTATTGAGAACTGTATAAAATCGATGAAACGGCGCCTAGAGGCTGTTATTGAGGCTAGGGGGTGGTATACGGGTTATTAGAACACCAAAAATTTGTATAATATAGCGCTTCTTATATATAATAATAATCTCAATTTTTTATTAGCTTATAAGGGCGTTGAATATGAATAATTAAGCAACAAAGTCGCATATATTTTTAGTGCGGGGTCATTTTCGGGCCGTTTGGCGTAAACTTTTGACGGAGACTGTATATAGATAACATTAGGCCTGTCAAGAATTAAACCGCACCCATGGCCATAGTATACTCAATAAATACAAAATAGATGTCTGTGTGAGGCTGCAAAAACTTATCAATATGGTCTTTGCGCCACTCGTCCTCGTACCAGCATGTATAGAGGGCTTTGCAATATTCCCAGTAATCGGGATACCATCCCGATTGCTGCCAGTCCACAATAACAATCCGAACTGGACTGGTGGAGGAAACGATCATATTACGGCGATTTAGATCCGCGTGAGTCATCTTGATTTCCCCATTATCAGGCAGGAAACATCGATTGGGGTCGTCGTATCTGTGCTCAAAGCGTAATTGATGCAAAATAGCAAACCAATCGTTGAAATCCTTTATGCTGGGAAACGGGCCACCTCTTGGCTGGTCTATAAACACATAGTCTAACAGATGCTGGTGGCTGATCGATCCTAAATGGATGTAAGTTACTGCGTCGTTACTGATGACTTCATCTGGTGCCTTCAATCATACCGATAAACTGGTCAGAAGGATCCTGCGAAATTTTGCGTAGATGTTCCATAATCCGAGATAACTGATCATTAACAGCCCCTCTGTCAGCAGGACTAAGCTGATCCCAACATTCTTCGAGAGTTGGCCCCTTTATCAGTTCCATATATATGAAAACATGCCCTTCGCTATCAACTCGCCAACCAAAGAGCTCAGGAACCGGAATGTCGGCGCCAAAAACTTTTGAAATCATCCAAAGATTCAATGCCTCGGTAGTTGTGACATGAGGGCCAAATTTCACAATCAGGTTGAGGTCCTCAAACCGTACGGGCGTGGGTTGGGCAAGCCGACCACGGTCTGTGCACAAAGCTCTCACTTGAGCTGGCGTAGGAAGTTGGCGATCTGAGCTGACGTTGAAAAATGAGGTATCGGTGAAATCTACCTCTTTCTGCGTGGAATCAGGCAACTCCAGTGAAAGACACCGGTCGCCAAGAGAATATCGAAACATGTGCGACATGTAGGCTGTATCACTTCACAACTATCCAAAAATTCAATAGGCCAGAGAAATTGATATGCGGATAAATGAACAGACAGAAGACGTAAGAGGAGAGCTTAGGAGAGAGAATGGAAGGGTTATTTTGTCGACTCAGTGAGCAATTCCGCCTAACCCACCAGCGGGTGGGGGGAAGCAAAGTGATCTTTAGGTATTCACAGGCTTTTATTGGTCAGATCCGCCGGCTCATGTAAACAAATGCTGACCTGTAAATAGGTCGTTCAGCATACGATTTACTAGGAAAGTTGATCAGAGTGTGAGTATTTAATTCATGTTATGTTGCTACTGCCAAACTGAAGCTTTAATGATTACCGGAATAGGAAATTATCTAAGCTGGGCTTGGGCTCAGCCTCTTCTCCACATCTTCCGGTTTGGGAAGCTGTGAAAGAATCTACCTCACTTTGGCTTCCTTTGCTGTTAACCCGATATAACACTGAAGCGTGCTGACTGGCAGTGAGCGAGGTCTAGTATATTGACTAGACATTCCTTTAACTTATCAAAAGTTTTAAAGATGCCTTATTCCATTTGAACAGTATATTTAAGTGTGTTGGACGGTATAATAATGCTCTTTTTCAATTATAGATATATAAACCACTACCTACCTAGGTACCAGGTAGGTATAACTGCTACAACAACCTGGGACATCTGTACTATATCTGTCTTTTACAACATTTGAAGGTTATTTATCTGATCTTCCCGAAATAGGGAACTGCTATATTGAAGAGTCCAGACTTTTTGTGACGGTTCGCCGTCAACTGGTCGATGCGGCCACATGTAGGGCTATAGCGGAGAAGCCCTAACAATCCAGATTGAATGTTTGTAGATAACCCACCAGGCGGTTGTACATATTGCTTTGTTGCAGACAGCAAGTACTGGGGTTATTGTGTCTTGTTGAGACCACAATTGAAGTGCTAAAGCGCCATTCATACACTTGTTCCAAGGTTACTGCACGATTGATCGCTGATATTTGCTCTGATTCCATACATAGCGGAAAGGGAAGAATATAAAGGTTCTCGATCGTACAGGTGGCACAGAAAACTGACAGGGATGAGCCTGTCCAGGTCACTTAGGATCCAGATTATAGGTAGTCCTTTTCTTCCCGCAACACTCGTTATTTTCAACGCAAGTTTGCTGTCTAGCTTCCTGCTCAAGTCGCACCTGCTCATCCTTATTGTATCTGCGTGCAGCCTCGGCCCGTTCTGGATCAGGTTTTGGAAGACTCACCCCTTCTGGTGGTTCAAAGAGGGCCTTTTTGTCGATAATCTGGCTTCCATCAACCCCGCAAAATTTATCTTCAATTTCCTGAGACCATTCGGGCATTCGTTCAAGGCCTTCTTTGATCTGCGAGGGCGTTAGGCCGACGGCATCGATGACCGTACAGGTGCTGGACAATGACCGGAGGACACCATCTTCGCCCAAATGAAGAATACCTAAGGGGTCCTTTTGCAATCTAGCAATGATTGAAGTAAAAGAAGTCATCATGTCTATATTAGTAAGGATCTATTAGCTCCAATATTTCATCGGTTTGGTAAATATTTTACATACCTTTCTAGGTGCTTAGGCGTAAGTAGGGACCCTATACCCTCGAGGCTTTTGGGTTTGAAGGCAAGAAGAGAAAAGAGGAGAAACGAGAGAAGTCGTTGCTGTCAATCCATCCGCCATAAATTACCAATAGGAGCTATCTATTTTCTCGGGCAGTGGAACACTACAGGAAAATGATTGGAGTGAGAATGGAAGGGGTTGTATGGATCACTAGGAGTGAACCCCTCAGTGAGCTATTTAGCGCTCTATCTGTCATTATTCCGGACTTAATATACAACTATTATTACTATTTAATTAGAGGCCTTGCCACTCTATGAACTTCAGTAATTGACTAATAACTTCCAACAGGAAGTTACTATGGCCTGCACAGCCTGCCATCTTTCCGCTCTTCCCAGCGATCACTTCCTACTGCCCCCAAAGCATAAAACACGTCCAACGGGTCATACTGGCGTTTGATCTCATCAAGTAAGCTGTAATTTGGTCCGTAGAACACCCACTTCCAATCTGGTTGTTGAAAATCAGCTTCGTTTAGATACGCTGCCCCATTTGGAGTGAGTTCCGCGAGCTGAGGAATGAGTGTATTCGTCATGAGGTCCTGATTCTTGAAATTGGACGCAAAGTCATTGTAATTAAGCAATGTGCCGAGACTCAAATGCACAATCGTTTGACGCCAGTATGGATTGACTGCCACATTGGTTGACTTTTGGCCGGAAACATTCAGAGAGTTACCAACTGCAACGAACTTGTTCTGAATAATGGTTTTAAGGACGGAAATAAAATCCTCGGATTGCTCCTTAATGACGGAGCGAGGTATCAACCGACTACCAATAATAGCATTAGAGACGTTGGCAGATGGCAGATTGAATGCTTCATAGCTCTGAAGCCAGGTAGGGAAGGACTGTGAGTTGTATTGATAAGGAATACTGGTTTTTTCCAGTTGCGAAATTGTTGATTCGAAGAGCTCATCAATTCTCTGCTGAGATACCCCTGGACCAGAGGCAGGTGTCACAGCAAAGATTCCAGGAGCAATTATCCATCCAACTTGCAAGCCGGAGTCAACCATGCTAGGTAAGGACTGAATAAACGTTGTAACTGCTGTCCAGAAATCTTCTGGACCTGTAGGCGTATTCGGAACTGCGAAGGAGATTCCTGCTGCAGCGGCAGACTCCTGCGGATGCACCTTGATAGTCATTGAGACAACTATGCCGTACGTGCCGCCACCGCCACCGCTGAGAGCCCAATATAGATTGAAATTCTGCGTCGGTGATGCTGTCAGGAGCTGTCCATTGGCAGTGATTACCTCCCACTCAAGGACTTGATCGACTGCTAAGCCGTATTTTGATGCTAGAGGACCGTGTCCTCCACCTTGAGTATAGCCACCGGCAAGAGCGACAGTAGGGCAATTTCCTCCCACAATGATACCGTTGTTTGTATCGGCAAACTTGTAAGCATCATAGATCGATACACCTGCACCAACCTTTATAGCGGGGCCCGTGTAGGATGGTGAGCTGTATTCTGATAGATACTCCATTGAATCCATGTAATGAAGCCACAACGCGAGGCCACCAGCCCCAGTTGACTTCCCATTATAGTCATGACCCGTATTTCGAACGACCAGCCGTATATCATGCTCTTGAACGAAGGCAAGGGTTTGTTGAATATGACTCGTACTAGTTGCATTGACCGCATAACTAAACAGGTTTCCTAACGTACAACCAGTCTCTGCGGCTGAAAAAGGATTGCAGCTATTGTTCGTAAACAAATATGACATGGGGGATGAGGGTGAAGCCAAATGAGTTTCTGGCAGGTGCCAGGTATCTCTTAGAGCAGCACAGTCTGCGCTATTGAATGCAGTAAACCCGTTAGCATCATGACAAACGGCCGCCAATGGTACGGAAGCAATCAGTCTCCCTCCTAGAGTGTTATTGAAATCATCCCATTGGGGCGACGTTGGCCAACACGCATCTCCAGGAAAACAATGACAACTGGCCGTCGACGAGACATTCCACCCTATTTGCATAGAGGATGAGATCAAGCCAAACATATCCGACAAGTATGTAGTCATTTTGTTCTCTCTGATTTAGGATCCGGGACAAATTTTAAGTTGTTAAGAAGAGTATGATGCAAGGTTCAGTCACCTTCGTTAGGGTACTTACCATAGGCTTCATATATATACCATTCGGTACGAGCTTGGAATATCTGAAGCTATCAACCAAAAGAATACGTTCCCGGTATACTTGTGGACCAGTATATCCGCCTCTAGGTAGTCTAGACCGTTGCAATTGATACCTAATAGGAATGCCGCATCACATCTCTGTGGTCGTTTTCAAAACTTGGCTGGTCTATGGTCACAGAGTACGGAACAGTGGTACAATATCCTTGTACTAAGCGCAGCTGATGGCGTTGTATTTAATATCACTTTCCTTTGTTTACCTAGGTACTCAGCAAGGATCTTCCTCCAATCGGCGGACAAACATAGCCACACATTAGTCGCCGATGCATGTATCATACTGTGTATGCACGCACTGCCTTGCAGGTATTGAGCTTGAGCAATTTTTCGCACCAACGACTTGACACGGACATGACTCGAGCTGAAATCTCAGGCATTAATTACGAGACAAGAGCGTGTTTGATTAAGTCCGACCCACTCTTTGTAGCTATTGCTTCTTGTTCTTTGTTCCCAGTTCTTTGTATGGCTTTAGTCTCTAAAATATTAATAAGTGGTTTAAATAGCGAAATTCCTGTTGGCTCGCTGTCTAAACCACATTGCCCGTATCGAGCATTAGTTGACAGCCTCCAGGGCTGACATGCATTATAAATATCATCCCTGCATTCGAATATCCTATCAATGAACCAATCGATTACGATAACGATGTGACTGAAGCTCGATGCCTAGGTCCTCGGACGTCCGTTTGCAACCTCGGAACAAAACATGACAACTTCGATTCCTGACATTCAGGATATCTCACCGCAGAACATACGACTACGAAAAACATAGTCAGCATGGCACAGTCAAAAACAGTTCTGGTTACTGGATGTAGCGATGGTGGCATTGGGTCTGCCCTCGTCAAGGCTTTTCAATCCCATGGCCTTCATGTTTTTGCAACGGCGCGGACGGTATCTAAAATGGCATCCCTCGAGCAGCTCCCCTGAGTGACACTTTTACGTCTTGACGTGACGTCCTCCGCCAGTATCGATGCTGCAGTTGAAGCTGTAAAGCGGGAAACCAATGGATCGCTTGATTATCTAGTCAATAATGCTGCCATCAATCAGTTTTCTCCGGCCCTCGACGTCGACATTGGCGAAGCGAAAAGGATGTTTGATACGAATTATTGGGGTGCACTCGAAGTCACACAGAAATTCGCCCCGTTATTGATTGCGAAGAAGGGAACGGTGGTTAGTATTTCTAGTATTTCGGCACATGCTAATATCCCATACTGCAGTAAGTACATAGTCTTGTTTTTACTTCCACGCAAGGCCGTGGTATACTGAGAAGTCGGACTATAGGTACTCTAGCCGGATCCAAACGCTCATTAGAGATCCTTATGGATACTCTGCGGGTTGAGCTAAAACCATTCGGCGTCAGCACTCTTTCTGTGGTTAATGGGGTTGTCCGGAGCAATGCCCAGAACTGGGAGCATTTCAAGGATTGGAAGCTTTCCGAAAATTCAATCTATAAGCCGTTAGAAGAGCTAATCCATCAACGTATTCAAGAGAAGGACGGAGTGTATAATGATGGTGTTGTTCGAACAGACACTACGCAGCATGCTCAGAAGCTCGTGGAGAAAATTCTCGCAGGCGCAACTGGGTCGCTTTGGATTGGAAATCAGGCAGGCGGAGTCAAGTTTGCTACCAGATATTTACCTCAGTTTGCATTGGTATGGAACTTCATATTCATCCATCCTCGATGATCTACACAATCCTAAACTGAATTTTGATTACAGGACAGACTAGTTTCGGCCGGGTGTGGGCTTGAGAAGCTCCCTGGGGAGTCTAAGACCTCGGAATTATAACTTGGCTTTTATCACTCTTTGTTCTCTGGCTACTGCCCAGCATGCATCCCCTGGGAAGCATCGGCATTGAACTTGAGGCTCTCCCGTCGCATCTCCTCATAATGCCAGCTGGAGAACGAACAGTAGTGAGGAGCGGCGGAAACCTTGGAATAGAACAGAAACGAGGAGTTATGTCGGACAGCTCGGGAAGCAGAGTAGCTAGATAATGTGCCCATGGACGATGACTATGCAGCAAATACTCAAAGCATATGTGCTGAAGATTTCTGGAGACCTTGTAGTTTCACTCTAGACCAGGTGGATTCACATTTATCCATTCTACTGGGGGTCGACAACATACATGTTCCATTTGAGACTTCTATCCTAAAAATTTCAACCCCAGATGCGTGCATGCGACCATATCCATCTATTTTCGTAACTTAGATATCAATTCTGTTACAGATCATACATATCTAGAGTGTTAGAACAATTATCGAAATTGGTTAGTAAGCATTAGATACACCAAATATCATCACATTCTCTCTACGCCTTGCTCTCCCCAAACCATGAATGCCAACATTTCACAGATTGTTATAAGTTTGACCACACGGTCCCGCAATATTCCCCGTACTTCTGAATACAGGATTTGTGTCCCTCTCATACGACAATCCATTGAAGATCCCCGCGGGACAATTCACACTGACTTGTTCCCCAGATGCTGATCCCGCGAGCGATGCATTCGTGGCCAGCGACACTACACATCCTTCATAGCTGTACCAATATGCCTGAATACAGTTGGCAAGTTCAAAGAAGCAGGCATCGCAGCAGGCCTGGGCAGATGCCCCTTCCCTCGTGGTAGAGAGCGCGAAGAGGGTATTTTCAGTGGAAAAGTTGCCGGGAATCGAGGCGTCGCCGTATGGTAAGGTGGGTGTCCGGGAAGGGAAGGGACTGGCACAGGGATAGAGAGTGATGGTCGTAGCTGGCGCTTTGATGGTGGTTATTTCGGTGACGGTGCTGGTTATGGTCACGTCGGCGGAAGTGGACATTGCTCTATTGGCTTTGGCGGGGCCATTGACCACGGCGGTAGCTGTTGGAGATGGGGTGGAGGATGGAGGGTTGCCCGATACGAATGTGTATGCTGTACTGACTGAGCCGACGGTCACAGTGGAAGTTGTGGTTGTGAATACAGTAGACGTGAGGACTGCTCCCGGAGCGGATAGCGCGGACGCGAAGATGCCGCTCCAGGCGAGAACAGTGTTGAGCTTCATTTCGTATTGTGCGTAGATGGAGTATGTCAGTAAATGAAATGTTTATCGGAGTTTTAGAACAGTATGAATTCTGGAGAAGTGGTACTATTTAGTATTAATAAATACTTGAGCCTGCATCTGCCGACTATTAATAAATCTCTCTTTGATCGTACCTAGGTAGGCATAATTCTAAAAGTAAATAAGACATGTACTACACGTCATCATCAGGCATAAGCAATAATGACCCCGTACACACCTGACAGACAAAGCATTGGTCGACATACCCAGTATAACGGATATGTTACTATCCATGGATGTACAGAGCTATCTGTTGGTCTCACCTTTTTGTTGGCTGGGGTTGATGATCTTTGATGATCACCGTGTCTAATCTGAGACAAGCAACCATCAATGACCAATCGCTTAGATATATCTCACCAAGTTTGTGTCTATCTGCATAATATGTTTTTACATTAGAGATACATAATGAATTTTCAAATCAACATCTCATCTTTAATATCATCTATATCGGTCTATAAATCTGACTGGAGAGTGGAGACAGACGGAGATACCGGGACCCCTGTCTCAGTATTGCATGCTGATTCGTCTGTTTCGATCAATGGGCCGGGTAGATCATAAGCCACATTACGCCATCGCACATAGCACGTAATGACAATACCAGATAAATTACATACGGATGTATCAGTATGCTCGTATGATTGCAAGCGTTTTTAACAACGTTTACCCTAGTGGATAAACACCTGCACTCGTACCTCATTACTCCAACCAGCATCCAATTTCAGTGCCTTCCATGCCCGGAAAACATCTACCGCTAGGACATTGTCGCGATCCTTCCACACGGTCTCTCTCGGCACAGCGAGTCCTGAGATGAGGACCATGACATGTTTATCAATATCTTTGGTTTCCAGCATGGAGTGATAAATGCCTAGGACGCCAAGTGCTTTAAGATTAACGTCAAATTTGAGTCCTCCACTCTCGACAACCGTGATATTTGAGTTGACCACCGCAGCGACACCTGTCATCTTGCCGAGGAGGCCCAGCACAGCAACATGTGCCAGCAAGGACGTCATCGAAGACGACGTCGAAGAACAGCCGCGACTGCCTTCGAGCGTAAACGTGCTGAGTGGATACGCGGTCAAAACGTCCCAACCCTTGGGAGCGAGGGTTACAGAAACCAAGGAATGTGCGCCAGTGGGTGTCATGATATCGCTGATAATGCCGGTTGAATGCGAGCGAATAATATAGCTAGCATAGCTGTCACTGTGATCATGTACAGGGAATGGTGAGGTTGAAATTGATATAGTGGCATCAATCCCAGGAAATATTGTAAGTGGAACAATGGTCGAGATATCCCCGGGGCTAATGTTGAAGAGCCCCAGAATACCGCTCCCGGTACGAGCCCAACCGCTGTATGTCCCGATACGGAGGATATTCCCTTCGTTATAGTTGTGGTAGACATCCAGCGTGCGACCTACGACACTCGGCCGAAGGATTATCGTGGTGTCTTGAGTCGTAGGTGCCGTTATTTGATTGATCAGTTCAATATCATGTTCGCCCGGTTTATCCGTTATATAGATCGGTCCGCCCGATACAGCCCTTGCGGCGGCGTGAAAAGACGCATATGGATGACTGGTTTGAAACATATCCCAGTCAGGAATCACATTCAAATGAGCTGTCAAGAGTGAATTGTGAGCGTTGCAGAATATATGCCAGGGGTGAGAATCTGCTATATCCGGGAAAAAGTCGTCAGAGTTACGAAGAAGGATGCTGGGCTTGTTGGTCAAAATTTGAGAGTGGAATATATGCTGTGGTGTCATTGACATGCATGAAATGGAGCGAGTGCTAAAATATCTGAGTGAAGAGATTGTCCAGGCCTGCAGAAGTCAGCAATTCCTACATGAAAAAAAGTCTAACGACTATGATTAGCGCAGATACATACATCCTGATACGATGAGATAAACCTCTTTCGATCCTCTGCACTGTCCAGCAAATCAAGGAAAAACTGAGCGTCCGTCTTTACGGCATCAATACCAGATGAGGTTAAAAACGAGTAAAAGTCGTCGTAAAATTGGTTAATGTCGTCAGGATCGATTGCTAGCATCTTCCCGCCAGCAACGGAGTCCTTTCTCATTACCTCTCTAGTCTTATAGTTCTTTGCCAGATCCCCAGTGGGCGATATACCACCCCAGTAACCCATGAGGGCATGCCAAACTGCAATATGGGAAATATTTGGGTGTCGCTGTCGTATAACGCTGGTTGTATGCCGAAGACCTGACGGAAAACCTCCTTCATTGGCTTCAAAGCTCTTCCAACCACGATGCCATTGTTCTTTCCCTTGGTTATCAAGAGACTGCCAGTTGTCGTCAATAATCAGATTTACAACCTTTATTCCATGGGCCTTCAGTGCATCTAGAGCGTCAAGTATTTTCTCTTCAGTCAAGTTCTGACCTAACGCATTCCAGGTGCAGTAGGAGAGACCCTCGTACCAATCAGCAAGCCACTGCGTACGAGCATCGTCTCCTACAATAACCATGTCGTCGCTTATGGGAGAGTCAGGTTCGGGTGGCAAATCTGATACAACAGGTAGTTCAACTGCAATACTCGAATCTCGAACGACTTTCCGAGCTTCATAAATCAAAGCACATATACAGACTTCAAAGCTTTCCGCGACGGAGGCGAGAATTTGAAAGTGAGCGTTTTCTGTGTTTTCGTTTCTGACCTTGGCCACAATGTCGCCGTCTTCTCCCGACCCGAAGAGAGTAAGAATATCATTCACACCTGATACAGCAAGAAGCACCAAGTTCAGACCATCGGACCTAAGGAATGAACAGAGAATAGCGTCCTCTGTCAATCTGAATTTCTCTTCACCATGCCGCGGGGCTAGCCAAGGACTCCAAACCCGTACCAATGAAAAGTAGCGAAGATATGACTTTGGTATACCTAGGGACACACGAGCCCTCCCCGATGTCTCGCCTTCTGCAGGTGGTGCCGTTCCTGTAATGCTCCATAGTAGAGCGTTTGGCGCTTCGCTTTTCTTTGCTTGAACCTCTAATTCAGTCGGTAGTCCTTGAATATATTCTGCAATTTCGTCCCTCGGCGAGTCTCCGGTGTCCGATCGTGATGTGCTATCTATACTAGACAGTATAACACGACCTTTCTCTCCAAAAATCACCTCGCCATCCTTGACATATCTCCTCTGATTTGCCCATTGCCAGTCCGTATCCGGACCTGTTCTATAGCGGACCGTAAAATTGCCCCTTCCTGCTGAGGGAGGAAGCTCCAGCTCTGACGTGTATATATAATGATGATAGTTCTCTAAAATGTCTGGGCTTCCGATGACTGTCGGTTTGAATGACGGTTTCGATCTCGTTAATGGGAGTGACGTCCAACGCTCATTCTCTTGGATATTATGCCAGATCTCAACCTCCCAATCTCGTTCTGGAAAGGAAGTGCTAGACGAAAGTATCACTGTAAATCTAATCTATCGGTGTAGCAACGTCAGATTTCTGCTTGAACGCGACCAAACGGAAAGCAAATATACAAACCTTGTCTGCGACTGCCGATCCCAGTCCCTCTGATCGTTCCAGGCACGTAACTTCCCCCAAAGGCGGATAGCAAGTGACTCTTGCGAAAAGGGACATCTGAGCTGGTCTGATGAATTTTGCCTGCAAGACTCGACCGCCAGACGATGAGGGATGGGTTACGGAGACGTTATCGGACGATACAGGCATGGTGAACAGCAAGCTTTCTCAGGAGGGATCTCATATAGCTAAGAGTGTACAGATCAAAACAAGAGGAAGACGGTGAGCGAGGAAGGAAGCTAGAGCGGAGTCGACGGTGCCTCAGGCTAGCGGACTGTGTTCCTATTGGTTGAAGCTGGTCAACTGACCGCTTATCGATATAGGTATTATCTTATCTTATCTTATCTGCCTCCTCTAAGAAACTGACGAGATTCACAGAGCACCATATTGGAGATTCTGGAAGAGAACGCAACAGACGGATTTTCATTAGGTGTGCTGTAGATGATAGAAAGGAGTGTTTATAGTCGCTCGCAGATTCCGATAAATGGAGAGAACCCTCCTCCAAGGAACAAACGCTGCGACTTCACATCATGCAGTGCTCCCGTAATGCTAGGGAGTGCTTTGCCATCTTTATCTTCAACGACCTTTGAAATCTTGCGATCTTTTCCGTGGTCGCTCACCTGACTTATAATCCCATCAACTGAGAGAACAGTAGCCGCTGCGACGATATTATATGGATCCTCCATACACTTCATGAATCCGATCACATCGGGAAATGCGGCAGCAATGAGATTGCCTTCTGCATCCAGAGAGACGTTGTCGATCGGATATCCTAGCGGAATGGAGTCGATCTGGTTCAATTTGCCGTTATGCAACTCATGAACAGTAACCGCGCCTGTCACAGAGTGCGCGACATAAAATAATCCGTTACGATCGCTAGTGACGCCATTCGGAAATGCGAATCCCTTCTTAGCCGCGATATGACATTCCCCAGAGTCGAGCCGACAATAAGTCAAGCTACCTGAGCCATATAGCATCTCCAGCTCACGAAAAGCGCCGGACTTGGCATCGTGATCATTAGTGATGACAACGCCTGCTCCATCCTTATCCACAGCCAGGCTATTAGGCGATATAATTGAATCACTATGTATCGTCTTGACATATTCGAGTGTTTCCGAGGTTTCATCTAGATCAAATATTTCGATAGTGGAATTCGCTCCAACTGTCTTAGAATCAAGGAAACCTCCAGTAGAATGGTCAATTGGTGGTCTGTGGTTGATCAACCAAAACCGGAGAGAATCGCCGACTCTTTGCACATCGAAACCGTGCAGATCTAGGTCTCCCTCATACCCGCGAATTTTCAACTGGCGTAGTCCATACAGCCCATCAGGACCCGGCTGGTCGATGTCCAGCACCGCAAAATGATCTGCGCGAGATCGCGCAGAGACATTATACCTACTTCCACCTGGATTCCACCCTTGCCTAGACGTCACGCTCGTACATGCGCCATATAATTTTCGTCCCTCATGGTCAAGCCACATCTCCTCACAACCTTCCAGCAGAGGGTGATAAAGTCGCGTGCAACTCCAAGGGAACTCATCGATTGATTGTAATTTTCGACCAATGCCGAAAGTAACAAAGAGGATATTGGATAGAAAGCTTTGGTAGGCTATGGAGAGTCCCAACACAGCCAACGCCCACAACACAATTCGCGGGACTAGCCTGCGTTGGGGACGAGTGTTGGGCGTCATGGTTTGGGTACACGAGAAGATACTAGTATTCACTAACAATGAGTTTAATTTATCAAGCCGGAAAATGAAGAACTGGGTTCAGCTCGGAGTATATTGCACAACATGACTGACGATGCAGATGGTGAAATGAAGGAGAAGAAAAACTGTCCAAAAATTCTCCAACCGACACCTTCAGCCGCTAGTGCCATTACCGGTATGTACTCTACTAGCCCTAAAACAACGAAGTATCCACAGAAAACAGTGACAACTCTTGTGGTAAATTATGCGAACATCATATTTATGCAATGATCTAGTGCACTCGGCTAAGACTCCGAGTGTATTGGGGTCTTACCAGCAGGTTTCAAGGTTTGCTTTGACTTGTCTTGATGGAAATAGTCAATCATAGGGTTAGGGTCAGATTTGAATGCCGGTGGTCCTTAGAATCAAACGATCTACGGCACTGTCAATGGAGAATGGGTATCAAGACTGGACCTGCAATGGCAAACTACCTCCATGGATCCATGATGCAGACTCCTGCCCCCTCTTTGTCTCGTAGAACTTTCCCAATCAACGAAGAGATTCTCAAGGCCACGAATGACTTACCACCCGTAGGATTAGGGTTAACTCATGTCCAAGGTCGACGATATCCCGTCTTTCATTGCTTTATCCATACTGTGACAGTCCAAAATGTTCCGGATACTTACTGTCTAAGATATTGTAATCTTCCTAAAGAATGCTACTCGCCGGAGATCTGTCTATCTAGGTATAGAACTGTGGATACGCCAACATACACTCTTGAGCTACCCTGTCATTTAAGTGTACATATTTCAATTCTTAATCCAAGCATTCCCAGACCATGGATCTCTTTACTAAACCAGTTTTCTTTATTCACCTGAGCCGTATACACCAGAAGTATCATCCAATCTGCCCAGTCGACCTCTCATCAGTAGCCCTAATCATTTCGCTTTGTCCACAAGCTCAATGCATCTAAGAACTTCGTATGAACTTCAGCATCTCCACTTATCCTTAGCAATTCCTCGTACATATCATTGCCTAAGCCTTTGAAGAAAAGTAAGATGGCCGCCCATATAAAATCGGTGTAGCTAAGAGTATCGCCCAAAAAGTATGGCCCTGAAGTTTGACCTAGCAATGCTGTCATCTCATGCATGAATGGTTCAGCTCTATCAAATGCCCCAGGGCCCTGCTGTTTCTCATACTCATCCAGTGGCATGCCTACATCCTTCTGGCGTGCAGCGATGAAGAAGTCGAGACTCTCATTGCTAAGGATGCGCCGCGCTATCCCCGGAACATAGATCGGTGTGAGTTGTCGCATAAGATTCATAAGAATTGGCCTGAACATAAGCTGCATCGATGTATTGAGATTTACACTTGGCTCTGGATGTCTTTCTTCAATTATATCGGCAATTTTGTACGAGTCCATCACGTACGAGCCATCGGGCATTTGTATCGCAGGGAGTGTAAAAGGCGGCCCCTGTTCATTGGGAGGGACACTGACATCGTCAATTAATGATGATGAAAACAAGGCTGTTCAAATCTGCGAGTGACTTACTGGTCATTAAGTCGCACTCCGATATTAGGGTATTCAATCTGTCGCTGTTAGGTTGAACATGTAACATTATATACGGCTCTGACTTACCCATTCTGTTTTATAGTCCAGCCCTTTGTAATTCAAGAGTAATCTTGCTTTATCATTTGTTAGTATTGATGGGTATAAATTTGATTGCGTGGACTTACTCCTCCAAGTGTTCATAGACCAGCACACCTGTGGTGCCTTGGTGGGGATGTCGAAAAGTATGTAACTGTGAGATGACATATTGCTGGTCCCTTGAAGTTTATACAGAAAATGCAAGAAAATGGTTTTGAAATTCTAGTAAAGCTGCTTAAGCGGGCGTGAGATGACAGAATTATCGAGCATAATACCTAGGTGAGTGCATCTAGATACCCGAGAATTAGTAAGCACTTAACTATCGCAACCCTCAACTACGACATTCCTTTCCTTTACTAGTACTATGCTAGTGTTATGCAGGTTGATTCGTAACAGTGATAGGGCTGTAGATGCTTGGGTAGGAATGCTTATATATTCATCTCTTAGGGTCTTTAAGTGACATTTTGAGTTTCCTAGAGATTACTCTACTTTTGTTTCCTGTTTGTCTAATATTTTCTTCAATACTTGTAAGATATTCTCTCAATTCCAAGATAGTCATGACTAAATGGGTCCATGACGATTGATATTCTTTCGTAGAACACCTCAGGGCTGTGGTCTATGAAAACGTCTTCAGAGAAGGGCCTCTTCGGGTAGTTTAAGCGGACTTTTATCCTCCTCATACCGACTGTTAAACACCACAAGACTCAGAAAGTCTCGAAAATCATGAAACAAAACCGTACTATTCGGATTACCCCAGCCCTGCTGATACCAGCAAGACTGTAGATCTCTCAACTGCTCCCAGCTTCCATGGTTTTGTTCCACCAAATTATCCAGAATTTTCTTCTCCGCCTCTCCTGCCCTCTGATAAGCCTCTTCCAGGATTTCCTTCGCTTTCTCCAATAACTCCCCTTCAAGATACCATAGATATTTCGTCCCCTGTCCGTCGGGCTCGTACATCGCGAGAGTTCCGCCCTCAATTTTAGGCCAGTTGCAGGGCACAGGCGGCTCGACCCCGGGTAGTAACTCGAATAAATAGTCCATCCCATCTTCACAAAATAGATCCTGAACTTTGGGAAAATAGCGGGTGAGTAGGTAAATGCGTCCGGGGCGTGAGATGACGGGCCTCGTCCCGTTAGTAAGAGTATAGAAGTCTTTAACTTCATCTGGCAGTGAGCGGCGTATTGTTGATTCTGCCTCGGCAATTTGCGCTGCAGTTGCTGGTTTGCGAAGAATGGTGGTTGGGGCTGTGTATTTTGGTTTTTTAGTAGGTCTCTCTTCTCCTTCGCCACGTGTCTTGTCTTCATCGCCATCACCAGCATCATCAATACGGCCGCTATCACTGCCGTCACTTTGGTACCATAACTCCTCAAACTCCTCTGGGAACCGCAGTGTGTTCCGATCGAGTTCTTCAAGCATGTCCTTGAAGCTCTTATCCTTGTATTCATCGCTAGGATTCACCTTACCCTCTTCTAGCCTCTTTCTTGTCACATCGCGGACGAATTCGGTGTATTGCCTTAGCTCATCGTCTGCTAACCCAAGTCTGTCGCGTAGCCAACCGGAAATACCTCTTCCATGCAGGCCGGATATAAGATAGGTACTCTACTTGCTGATTTGCATGGATGTGGCTGACAATACGAGACATAATGTCGTCTGCTTCGGCGGTTTTGTTGAGATATAGAGAAATGTTTAGAAGACCAGCGAGGCCGGCGGAGAGACACATTGCCTGATGTCTCTATTAGCTTTCATTTTTTTGCCGGTCAATTCATACTCGAACGAAAGAGGAGGGGAGTTACAGGGGGGAAATACAGGTCGTCCTCCCGTCGCATTGCAAATGCCATGTTCGTCAGACTCTACTAACTCCTTTACCCAATTGTTCAACTTCCCAAAATCCTCTTCTGTCGCATTCCTAGTAATATCTACGCCTTCTGGTAGATACGGAATCCGTTCAAGTAATTCTTGCTCGCGACGCTGCAGCTCTTCTTTTCCATTGGCCTTTTCTTCTTCTTCTACTCCGGGCGGTAAAGTCTCAACGATTTCAAACAAGAATTCCATCACTTCGGGAGTTTTTCGGGTTAATGGATGATAGCAATGTTCTCTAATTTCCATATTTACCGGTACCAGGATGGCAATGATAGAGTAGGCCTCATCAATCTGGTTGAGCATTGCGAGCTCAAGGCTTTTGCGGCGGGCGTTGAGTATGACTTCCATGGTCGAGCGATTAGTGAGAGTGCTGTTGGAGAAAAATCCTCGAAGAAATGCGATCATTTTTGTTAGATGTGCTTTTTTTCGTTGTTCGTCTTTAGAAAATCTCCGTTTCGAACTGTGGTTTTTGGATGAATGTGAAAGCGCAGCTTTGCGTGATGATGTAGCTCTCAGGCAGCAGCACCATGAATATATTTTTATAATAAATAATAATAAAGAATCTAACACTTTTTAATAAGCTCTATCCCTGTAAATTGATTGGTCTACAGTGGCCCACGTATTGCGTATAAGCCAACATTTATGCTCCGAGTGTGAGATTTTGTGTTGAGATTGCCTAAATAGGACGTATGATAGCATACCCTATGTAATACGCAGTATGGGGCAGCGTATTGGATATGATATGTAAAGTACAGTACAGTACAGTTCAGTATATTGAAAATGAGGTAAAGTGAAAGGAAAAGGATCCATGGATGTCCCGAACTAGAAGGAGAGTAGAAGAATTGCTCCGACCCTAACTTAGTACCTATGCAACTTGCAGGTATTTTGGTTAGGGAAAAAATAGCCCTAACCCGCACCCTATTTGTCACCTAATTAGCTATTTTGGATAGGGTAAAACAAACCCCGGTAAATCTAACAATATACGTATATGCGTAGGTAAAAAACCTGTTTATAGCAGAAGAAAGATCTAAAATCTGTTATGCAGTAGGCAGTTTGTTACAACCGGATTTTCAAGGTTACACGGAGAAGTGAAGAATACCTAGGTACAGTACGCCTACACACTCCGAATAGACTATATATATGGACCTATACTTATATGCAAATCTATATGAAGATGAGTGTAGTATACACTACATAAATCTGTCTTCACACTCAACTTCCTCGGATACATAGAATTTTATACGGAATTGTAGTGATATGTATGTAAATCTTAGTATTTATAAGTCAAACTTTACAGAATTTCCAGGTTGTTGGATCGAAATACGATAAATAATTGGTCATTAAATGAAACATTCTGGTACTGGAAGAAATGTCCAGTCAACCATCAGTTCAGTATTAGGCAAGTCAGGAATCTATCTTCATTAGACAGACCGAATGATCCGGCCCAAAGCCTCCTTTTCTTGCCCAGCAAACTTCTATTCTGTATAATTAAGACCACAGGATGAGGCCTGGATGACCAGGCCAGAAATTCGGCAAAAGGCCAACGAAAGAAGTCATTGTGTAGCGCGACTCCGTTGCCGTGTTTGAGAGCGCCTTCACCTCATGGAAATTCCTGGAAACTTGGTTAGTATGGATTTTATTTCTTCTCAATTGTCGGCTAAAAGGATCATCCAAACCTGGAGTTGAAGAAATGTAAATCTCCTTGTTCATATTTCATCGACTTTGACGCGCACCCCTCAACAACGTTGTGACTGTAGCCATAACTCTGCGGATTCTTAAATTTGGCGTCATCTTTTGCACCTCGCCATGGGCGGTCGTATACGACGCTGTCGCCACCGTCGACTTGCTTTAACAGGATGTTCCATGTGATCTGTGCTGTTATTTTACCAATTTCCCACTCTGGTCCGTCCTGCGAACAAAAACAAGTTAGTTTTTAACTTGCTAATCCACATCTGGAAATCGCAGACGAGTTTTGGAGGATCATCCTACATATGGTCCAAAGTCTGCATGTAGAAGCGCAGACCGGTTAATCAGACGTAGCAGTCCGGCAAAATATTCTCGATCACCCTCTCGAGCAATACGAACTGGAAGACCAGTCACGCGTTCGAGCGTGTCCCTGACGCGGGCCACCACGTCGATATTTGCTTCGTTGCGGAAACGGTTCTGTAATTCTTTTGCTTGATCGACTTTGGAAAAATAACCGCTTTTATCTAAACAAAAGGAAAAAGTAAATATATTGATCAATGACCATGTATGAGTTCGTATTAAACTTACCATTCTGATGATCAAATTGAGTGATCCCCACTGACCCAATGGGAGGGAAGACATTCTCATTGTAGGAGCCCTAAAATGAAATTAGCCCTCCTACTAGGCAGCACAAATTCGAGAGTGAGTGTACAATTTGATGTGTTTTGATAATATCAACTAATGACTGACACTCATCTGCCGAGAGAAAGTTGCGAAACCTAACATCAGGGACTCGATTCTGGAAAAGATCGCGAATATTCTGCCTCGATAGCGGAAGGCTCTTGTCTGTATGCCAATTCGTTTGCACGCCACCAGAGACAGGAACCTCTCCAGCTGTGGCACTCACGGTCATGAATCGATGACGAGTAATTGGCTGAGAGCCAATAGCCACACGGGCGAAACTGAGAGGGGGTCTAGAGGTGAGAGTTGCCATTATGGTGGAACGAATCCCTAGGCTTGAATTAAACTTCTCCATTACCGGGGCGAAATATGATTATCGAGCCTTTACTTTTCAAGAAGCGGAAATATGGTCCTCAATACTTCATTCAATTTAATAGAAATCGCTGCTTTAGGGCAAGCTTGCTTGGAGACTTCCGATTTTCTACACCATCAGGCAACTAGGCATCTTAGTTAGGACTTTCTAGTTCACATTCTAAATATTCCACACTCCGAGATTCCGGTAGTCCATCAATCCAGCATCGTTCAAGAAATCTCCCTGTATGAGGCTTCGAGAAGAAAACGTGGCTGATAATTTGGGTCGATGATCTGATGAAGGATGGAATTAGCTCACGAGAAGATTGACAAACCATTATGGTGCTATTCAAATGTGAGATACAGCTTGATATGGTTGCATGATGCAATTATTGCTGGATTGGAGGATACGGCAAATTATTACCACCCAGAAATAGTGAATTGGATCCAGAGACGATGCCAGTTTAGGATGATCTTCGGATGGTACTTCACAAGTTACCTACACTACTTGCCACAACGGAGAATAGCTGGACTATAATCAATAAAAGTTTTAGTGAAACAAGGGACCCCCCTCATAGACATGGATCACATCTCGGCATTTGCATAGTCCAGAGTGTTGGGCAAGCTGGAGAGACGTAGGAGATACCACGCCAGGTAGATTTTCATAGTTGGGGGCAGAAAATGCACCGTCAGGCGTGTTTGTTGTAAATCCGTTAGTATCCAGATTAAACTCTTCACTGGACAGTGATATTCTGCAGCAGCTGCATCTACGATGAGCAAGATTTAAGCTATTTTAGTCTGGCCTAATGGCATACCCAAGTTATAGTCATACTATTTTTCACTTGTGGATTCTGATGCTTGTTTTTACCTAGGCATTTGTTTCTGCTAACAAGATCAGTGTACTACTAGCTGTAATTGTAATCCATACATTATCAGATCTTGAAAGAAATCCGATTGCAACATCAGACCCCATGAAGTTTAATTCTGTCAAAATACCAGTGCTATCTTTATGTAGTCAGGCTAGTGCTTTCCACTTACGTGCAAATACTCTTAGGGAGGTATAATTGTGGTCAAAATGGCAACTTCATTGTATCGCCTGGTTCATGTGTTTCTACTTGGTTCCGTAGTAACAATTCATGAATGTGGTTTTCAATTAGGAGGACAAATGTCGTATCATGTCTTGGTCTAAAAAGAATCTTTAAGGAGCTACATCGTGGGTAAGCATTGGCAGATGTTCCTCTACCAGCCTGCTTCCTTGAAAAATTGATCTATGATAAGAGGAGGTTGAAGGCCATATATCAATATATAAATGTTTTCTAAGGTCACTATTCTCTCTAAAAGATAGGCTCTGTTCAATAACCGCAGGTTCTCACACCACTAATTCCATAACAAGTCCTATTTAGCTGGAGAACTCCTCAGGGTGGATCTTCCTGTACTCAATGGCCTTGGCGAGAAAGTCCTTCGCAAAGGCGGAGTCCACGAATTCCTCTATTTTCGTGATCTTCTCGCCCGTCTCGTTGAAGTTCAAGAAGAACACGTACTCATTCGTATACGGAGCAATTGGCGAAACGCCCACACCGGAGGCATAGCACACGAGCTGGCGATGTTCTGGATCATTCACAATCCGATGAACAGTAACCTAGAGATATGCCACATGGTTAATGATGATATTCATTGAATTTAACTTCCAATGAATACCTACCTTGAATTTCTTCATGATGGGGGCTAGACCCTTAAAGAACTCGGAGTATTCTTCGTTGTTCTTGGTCTCTCGTCCAAGCGATTTCGGCAGGATACCGTGTGTACATTCGGAAGCGCGGGCACGCATGACTCCATCAACGGTGTATTCGTCATAACCCTCAAAGAGGGCATGCATAGTCTTGATTTGATTCTCGGCGACTTGGGCGATACTCATTTTGGGTGGTATGATTTGCAATGTCTGTGAAGTCAAGTGATGAGGACTCTACCTTTTTTCTTTCCGCTGATCGAGAGCAACCTGGCCCGTATATAACCCTCTTTTATACTTGGTCACTATCGGAGCTGACAAATTGACTCAGTAGACTGGGATTTGCTATTATGGCTAGTTGAGCACCTACTGACAGAGCAGTGCCGATTTTCCCCTTTTTGCGCGTGTTTGGAGTGTTAAAACCATGCCAGAATCCGTAAATCCTACAATGCTGAATAATCGACCTAATGAATTTTATGCAACTGCTCCAGCAATCCGTGAGGTACTTCACATGCTTAATTCAGTACATCCCACATACATTAGCGCGGGCACCAACATTCTCCACTGCCACTAAGGACCTTCAGTCACCCTCGAACCAACATTTCCCTGACGCGACTTTAATCAATCCTTGAGACAGATATCGTATGTTGCAACACCACTTTATTCAGTTCGATACCCAGGTAAAGTGATTGGCTGAGCTCGTGTTGTTAAATGTCAGACCCCGCTAAGACGGGCACCGTTTTCCGCAACCGTACTGATTGAGGAAAATAGAACACATGTACATCATTTCGGCGCAAAAATTCCGAGGGAACCAGCTTATTAGGAGCACTATATTGCACAGAACCCTTTCTATATCTACGTCTGCGAACAGGAAATTCAGGATGGTGACGGTAAGCATGCAATAAATCAGACCATGATTTGAGCTTACAACCTTTCCAGGAAGCAGTTGGGCCGACGAAGGCCGTCTTTCAGTATGACGAGCCGCTTCGCGTGCTCGTCACTTCGGCAATATCAGTTGAGCCAGTATCACACTTGGATGACAGTGACAGGGCTTTATTCAAACAAGTTGAAGAGGAAGACTTTGTTATTCAAACGAAAGAGACTATATTTTACGCACAAAGTGGCGGGCAACCTTTTGATACCGGTTATATGAAGAAGACCGTGGATGATGCAACACCCGAGTGCGTTTTCCAGGTAAAAGCTGTCCGTAATGCTATTGGTGGGAAGATACTACATCTTGGACGCTTCGAAGATAAAAAGGATCAAATTCAAAACGGCGACATCGTTATCCAAGTAATTGATGGCGACAAACGCTATTTGCACTCACGGCTTCACACAGCGGGACACATCCTTGGAATGGCAGTACGGCGCCTTGCACATACAATTCAGGCGGTTACTGAACTAAAAGCTCAACACTATCCTGACTCAGCTTTTGTCGAGTTTCAAGGTCTAATTGATGGCAAACACAAAGAAGCAATCCAACAGCAAGTCGATCAGATCGTGAAGGACAAATATCCAGTCCATGTGCACTGGTGGGATACGGATCACGCACGAGAACGATGTGCCTTTTTCCCTGAAGTAGAAGGCATATCACACAACAACACTGTCCGTGTAATGGAGATTGAAGGTGTGGGAGCTTATCCATGTGGCGGAACGCATGTTTCAGACACAGGCGCCGTTGGGAAAGTGCAAGTACGCCGGATTAGTCGACAGAAAGGAATCACCAAAATCTCGTACTCAGTTGCATGAGTCTTCGGCCATTGCAAGTAAGGGTGAACGGAAGAAAGATTTTCTTTCTTTTCTTTTCTTTTTTGGTGTTGTCTTTCTGGTACTTTCTCAAAATCCCGCTCCCTTGTGCTGGAAACCTCTTCCCTGTATCCTCGAGACGCACAATTTTCGACGAGACTACACTTAGAAAAAACTCAGTTGTTTGCCAACAGCCACTCGCGTACTCAATAATTTCGAGTTAACTAACGTTAAATAAGCATTGTTACGTAATACCATAACTGCTCAGCATGACGTGAACTAAGCTAAACTTGATCAGGTAAATGGTCGAGTGGAGATCGGCTAGCGTCATACAAGCGGACCGTACCGAATACCTACCACGCTAGTAATATATTCCGCCCTTTATTGTGACCTCACTTGGTCAACGTAAGTCTAGTCTGGCCACCTCGTGTTCGGGCCCTACGCGTTTAGCATAAGAATATAGAGTCAGAGAGTGCTCCGTCTGCGTTGCCTTGTGGGGTGGCAAGTACCTGTCTATCTCAATGGTCAATGCAGTCGAGACTGCATGAGTACTTTTGGAAGCGAGCTGCTGACTCTCATGGGGCAGTTGTGAGAAAGGAGAACCCCGCTGTACGTACGATCCGGAGAAGTTTAATCCCGCAATATGATCGTCGTGTAAGGCAACCCCACTAAAAAAATTCCGTTTAAATTGAGTGGGGGCCATTAGGGAATGAGGGAATGGTGGATTGCGTGGATTCTTCAAGATCGACAATCTCAAGATGCGTACTACCACAATTGCAGATGACCAACATGCATGGCGATTTTCTGAGTCAACTTCTTACCAAACCGGCAAGGCTCCAGAATGAGTGACCGATTCCAAATTACGCTAGTACGAGTCACCATAGGAAGTCTTCATACGGATATCCTTGGGATCCGAGGAGCAAAAAATGACAGTCTTCCTTTTCAGAGGAGTTTTGCTAGATAGCATGTCAAGTTGAGAAATTGTTTTCCGCATCATCAAAAAACTAGCTTCACCGTCTTCGAAAACATATAATCATGACGGAGGCTATTTCTACTCATTCCACTATCGGTAGCGAGCCCTGTACAATCCCTATTCAATTGCCGGTTGACTATGACGCAAAAAAGAACTCTGAGCCGCCTATCATGATTGATTCAACTGCGCTAACTACAGGTGAGATATCGATTTGTTCAATTGCGATCCCCCTTATTAACTTATGCCGGACCTAAGGAACCATGGACAGCAACTTGAAGGAGGAAGTAGGACGAATGGCCGACAAAGTCATGGACGTCCTTGCGACATACTTTTGGAGCGCAGATGACGAATCCGGACTTTTACGGTCCTCAGAATGGCCTGGAAGAAAGACCTTCAAGGGACACGCGGAGCACTGGATCTGCTTGAACGAGCCAGTTCGAATGGTGTTGCCCGCCTTTCCATTCAAATCAGTAAGCAAAAACTAGGACTTGATAGGGACCCTATCTCGTTCATTGTTCTCTGACATATTGTTAGGCCAATCCGGACAAGGTTTCCAGTCTGTTGCCGGATTTTGCGGAATTTCTTGGCCTCTCAAGGCTAAATCAAATGTGTCTCGATGTTCGCAAAGTCTACAGCCCCGGCGCACAGATCACATTGGCAACTGATGGAGTCGTATTCAACGGTACGTAGATATCATCAATGCTGTAACAGTAGTTAGCTTGATTGACTGACAGGGTGAATCAGATCTGGTCTTGGTTGGAGATGCTGAAGTATGGAAGTATGGACAAGAGATACGTCGCATGGTCGAGGAAAACTTCTTCGATCACAATATCAAAGTTGTCTATGCAATGGAGTTGCTAGGAATTACCAATCAAGTTGATCCGGACGAGGAGACGTTCTTTGCAACAATCGACCAATGCCGTGATCAAATTATAGCACAGTTCACCCAACATGAAGAAGCAATGCAACAGCTAATAGACGAGGACCCCGATTCGCGCCTGACCTATACCGGCATCAAGACTTTCTGTAAAGTTGACCAAGAAAATTCAATTTATAGAACACGAGCGCCAAGCAGGAAGGCCTTCCTAAGAGATATGTCCAGTCTTGCTCTGAAAATCCTCGCTCGGTCTGAGGGATTCGGAATGCTTATACGCAATCGATTACCTCGCCATATTAGACTTTCCATTCATCCCTCGTCGGGTGCTGCGAAGCTGTCAATTTGTCTCCTTCTCCAGCCACCTGGCGCCGTAGCGCGGGCTCCATGGATGTCGTCTATTGCAGTAGACGAAAAGGGAAACTATCTATCTATGCATTCCAGGGATGTGCGGGAGACTCATGATTTGGTCTACAAGAATGGTAAGCCGTGGTTGTTCCGGCTACGTTGTCCAAATTACGAGATATGCCAAGATCAATATGGGGAGTGCGCCATAGAGCATATCTATCCGACTGGTATACGGGTCATACAAATGGGCCCAGCTCACGAGCGGTCTGCAATTTCGTTGACCGTCAGGCAAAAACTCAAAGGGCTTGCGGCTTGGCAGCCAGTAGAAATCATTTATGCTCAAGGATATGCTCAGGAACTCAAGAGGTGATCAAAACAGGAAATTTTGACTGAACGAATGAAGTGGCTAAACGAAGCGTGTTCGGGTAGGAGGGAAACATTGAAGACTCGCTTTTTTTCTAACGTAAATGCTCATTTCTAGCTTCTGGTTGATAAGAAATTGGGGTTAAGAGTGTCAGATATCCAGAGAATATATATGTAAAATTTGGTCTTCTTTTGGACATATCGAAAACGGGAGAATTCAAAATCTTTTATTTAAAACTATTATCCTTAAACTTCTTGCAAACCACAACCAGCATAAGCGTTTTTTGTATCTCGAACAGGTGAATCTTGTCTTAATTAACGACACAATCAAGAAATGTGAACTGTTGCTAGGAGAAAAAAAAATGTAGCATACGGAACACCTAAAACAATACTTGGAAGCCCACACCTTGATTTGAACAAGGGATCTTCTCATAATACCCTGTAGTATTATTACTACGAGTGAGATGCTCTAGCCACTGAGCCATATGGGCTGTTACCTTCCAAGTGTGGTTTGGTAGTAAGTAAGGTTAGTAAGAGAAAGGAGGACACTTGCAAAAAAGATCTCAGTACATAGGCTACCTCTATATATAGTAGCTCCTGAGAGGAGCAAAAAGATGAAGCCCACACCTTGATTTGAACAAGGGATCTTCTCATAATACCGTGTAGTATTACTACGAGTGAGATGCTCTAGCCACTGAGCCATATGGGCTGTTACCTTCCCCCCATTCCGAATGGTTCCTAATCTAACAGTCAAACGATCGAGAATCAAGCATATCTAGTAGTATGATAGGATTTTAATAGGACAAAAAGAACTCAAGTGTGGTACTGATATTAAGTGAACTTAAGAAGGAAAGGGAAGAAGAAAGCTGCAAAAAGTTCTTGGTGCATAAGCTACGCACGACAGCTCTTTTGAAGAAACAAAAAAGTTGAAGCCCACACCTTGATTTGAACAAGGGATCTTCTCATTAAACTCTCGTAGTAGTACAAGTGAGATGCTCTAGCCACTGAGCCATATGGGCTGCTGTGTTGTAAGCCTTGGTTTGCGTGTGACCTATAACCTATAACGGACCCCAACTATGCGACACCCTTCATCAACGAACTTACCGATACATATATGGCTACAGCCAAAAGTATGTTATTACGCTTGAGATACTTTATAAATGGCCTGATTACTTCTACTATTCGATATATGTCCTTCTGGACAGTAGAAAAAAAGTAAAAACTTCCCCCTTTTCCGTGATATTTGAGCTCTTTGTAATAAATTAGATGTCGACCTGTGCTCTATATGATTCCGTAACAGATGTCCCTATCATATACAAGCCCATATGGCTCAGTGGCTAGAGCATCTCACTCGTAGTAATAATACTACAGGGTATTATGAGAAGATCCCTTGTTCAAATCAAGGTGTGGGCTTCATCTTTTTGCTCCTCTCAGGAGCTACTATATATAGAGGTAGCCTATGTACTGAGATCTTTTTTGCAAGTGTCCTCCTTTCTCTTACTAACCTTACTTACTATCAAACCACATTTGAGTCCTTTATTTCCTATTAAAATCCTATTCTACTACTTAGTATGCTCTATGTTGTATTGTTTCACTGTTGGGTTAGAAAGCAATCGGGATAGGGGTAAGGAAAAGCGGAAAATGTAGGCTAATTGCCGTCGATGGAATTTCCAGATCATGCCTCAAATTCCCTGGCAAAGATCCCTCACCAGGGAATTTGTTCTACGTATTCATCGGCCTTCTCCTACGGCATTTGCCAAACTCCATTGACGACGAGCACCCGGTCAGCTCTTGGCATCCGTCAACTTTAGACAACGAGTAAATCATATCTTAATGCGTCTCTCGGTTGCATTGATTGGAGAATGTAATTTTACGAATACGGTTCCGTTAGGTACAACTGATATGCTATAACTCTGTTATTAGTGAGCATGCATGAATGAGGAGAATTATAACGCACGGCGATCCCGGTACAGCAAAGCCCCACAACTAGGTGAGCCCTAATCGACGTAACATCGATTGATATTGAATAGATGGTTAGTAAGTTACGCCTTTCACAATTACTAATTAATAAAAAATTCCTGCATCTCTTGCCTACCCTAGTTTTGTGCAGGGAAAGAGCAGATACAAATGGGTACCTTAGGGCTCTGTGATCCTGCATCTTCAATCCTTCTACTCCCACAATCCGACATTCCCGCACGCCAATTATCTGCATATGTGGGTGTCTTGCTGTACATTATGATGTTGATTACATTGGCTCGTTCGGTGAGGAATCGAAATCGGGGCGTATAAAGATGAGTAACCATCTCTTTAATGTGTCTAGTCAAAGCTGACATGCGAAATTGACTCTTAATTTGGTGTACTCCATACAGACATAACCAAAAACAGAATTGCAATTATGCATGTCCCTGTGTACACTGGCGAATACAAGGTAGAGAAGGGGGCTGGTTACGATGCCAGCAACCTCAAAGGCAGTAGTGTGATTGTCACTGGGGGTGCAAGCGGCATAGTGAGTTTCTGTCTGCTGTATTTGTTTGTAATCATTTCCGCTAATCAACGTCCCTCTTTCTTGGGAGCAAAAAAAATAGGGAGAAGAAATGACTAAAGCATTCGTGGCAGCTGGTGCTTTTGTCACTATTGGCGATCTCGATGTAGAGAATGGGGAGCGAGTGACGAAGCAATACTCGTCTGACCAAGTCCAATTCGTTCCAACCAATGTCATGGTGTGGGAGGACCAGGTCAACTTGTTCAAGAAAGCCATCGAACGCTCCCCTTCAAAGAGTTTGGATATTGTCGTCTCAAATGCTGGGATTTCCGGCAAAGATCCTGTGTGGTGGGATGGTGAGTGCCAAGTAGCCTTCTTCATTTGCTTAGCCTCGTCGGAAACGGATTCACTAATCGCACATGTACATATATGTAGAGAGCGAATTTGATGGCGAGCCCATCGAGCCAGATCTCAAGATCTTGAAGACTAACCTTCATGGTTGCTTGTATACTACCAAGCTTGCTCTCCACTACTTGACTCGCCAACCCAACGATGATAATAAGGACCGTTGTCTGATTCTAATGAGCAGTATTGCTGGGTATTGTGAACAACCCGGCGCTCCTGTTTATGGAGCGTCGAAACACGGAATCCGTGGTGTTATGCAGAGCTTGCGGCGCACAATCCATATCAGAGACATGCGCGTCAACCTAATAGCTCCTTGGTGAGTTGGGTGACCTCTGTTAAGTGTG
Organism: Talaromyces sp. PYS2103; assembly: GCA_023625975.1. NCBI lineage: Eukaryota > Fungi > Ascomycota > Eurotiomycetes > Eurotiales > Trichocomaceae > Talaromyces > Talaromyces sp. PYS2103. The sequence continues at coordinate 730,580 of JAMAGB010000010.1, read as the reverse complement.
ATGCTACTTATATGGAAACATATAAGGTTTACATTTCACAGCCTCTAACATTGTGTTCAGGTATATTCAAACACCGGCTCTTCCCAAGGCGAGTGCCGGGATGCTTACATCGAAAGGAGTCAAGTTTGCCTTGGCTTCGGACGCTGCAAAGGCTACGCTGCACATCGCATCTGACCGCAAGCTGAACGGTATGAATGATCCTTGTGACTATGCAATTGGATGACTTGATATGGCTGACGCTTCCGAACTAGGCCGCTGCTTGACCATTGTGCCCCGGGATGAAGATCCCCGTGGTTATATGGATATGGAACACGATGATTTTTCTGAGGGAGACATTGCTGCCGAATGGCAAAAAACCATGCTTATTGCCAGCCACCGAGCTGTAAGCAAAGACCAGCAATAAATTCAAGGGACAGTTGCTGGAGACTTGAGTACTAGAAATGATAGTAACGATAGGCTCATGTTATCGCATGATATCATATAAATCATAACAATATTTGCTGAATTCCGCGCGCACTTCAATTGTAGTTGGGTTATTTCCAAGGATTTTTGATTTGACATTCATCTTCCGTCATATGAGCTTCAGGGATCAGATATTTTTAGGTCCAGGAGAGGCAAGGTCCGAATCTACAAGTCAAGTAATTGTCTGTGAAAAGGTCGAATACATGAGACTTCTCTCTAACACGCAACGTCTAATGTCGTTATTTGAAACGTTATCAGCAGTCATGGTACCCTCATTGCTAGAGAACCTTGGAACCAATGCAATATTATGGCTTGCGCTAAAACTTAAGCAACCTTGGAATAAATTTGATATTCTCACTGAAGTTCTAGGGACATGTTAGGGCTAATGTCTCTGTCCGGCAGCGCCTGCGCCGTGAAGTGGAATGCTCAGCACGGACCAAAATTACAGGTGATGGATGTTTATCTCATAAATTATCAATGGGGGTTAAGAGATTTCATCATATCTCTCTGGGCTTTGCGAATAAACGTTGAGGATGGGAGGGAACCTTTACATCGTTCCGAGTTTGCCTGGACACGACAGACATGGGTCTAGAAACTCGATATGCATACATAGTGCAAATCTGATTCCAAAATGTATTAATGAAGTTTAATGTTAATCTTCATCTTGGCGAATAAGCAAAGGACGCGCCTCTCAATCGAGCCTCGTGCCGGCTCATCTGGCTAACAGGCTGACCAACAAGCTCGCTAACAGACTGGCCAACAAGCTGACTGATAGGCTGGCCAACAAGGTGGCTGACGGGCTAGCCAACAAGCTAGCTGATGGGCTGGCCAATAAGCTGGCTAACAGGCTAGCCAACAAGCTGGCTGATAGGCTTATATAATAATATAATGCTTCCGGGGCGAGATCTGGGGGTGTGTCGGTCATACGGAACAAACATGAAGAATTTGACGCAAGACTAAATTAGTTCAAGACTTGTGTGCAAGGACTGGCAGGCACGTAGTATTGGTACAGGGTAAGCGAAAGGGAAAGAAGGTTTTGTGGTTTTGGTGGCTGTAGAAGTGGCATCAGAAGATATCTACTGATCGCTCCACGACTGTAGGTATTCCATAGGTACTTTTCACCTGATGCATTTGCTCGGTTATTCTGAGATGTCATGGCCTCTATTTTGCTTGTAATCTGGCTACGGACTAGTCGCAGAGATTTTATGTCCTTAGAGACTTGACCGTAAGCAAGCCTCAAAGACTCGATCCGATAACTCGAGTGATCGTATCTGCGAAGATCTGCTCTGGAGTTGATCCAGAAGTTCTACAACCTGATTGGCTGTTATGCATGTAAGACCACGTGATCACCCCCACAGTGCATGCGCAGTGCGTGCAGCCTGACAACGCTTTGTGAGCATCTCATTGCTTGTCGAGTCATTGCGCCCATCACTAGCAGACATACCCTGTCGCTCGTAAGGCTCTCGAGGCTAACTTTTGGGACAAATCGCAGACGAGACGCAGAAAAGGCACGCAAAATACGAACAACACGCAACACAGTTGCATCCTTCCAGGACCCCCACTCCTATATCCAACATTGGCCCCCATTATAACGGCGTCATCATTCAGCGGCATATCCCCGCAGACACAATCGTGAGGCCTGCATCCCGCGCGCATCCTTTTGGACCTGAGTTAATAACCCACCCGTTTACCTGCTTGTTCATAGTTGCTGAATTCCAGGATCCCCGACGAGATGGCAGATGGTCTAAGCGCAGTCGCCATGTTGAGTGCTACAACGACGACACTGCAGAATGTGCAGTTGCTCTACACCACAATCGACAGTATCAGAGAAGCCCCCGAGGCTTTACAAAGTATCAAGGCGGATCTCCAGGCTATCACATTAGTGCTTCACAACACAGCGTGTACATGGCCGTGCGACAGCTCGCAGAGTGTCGCCATTTCAGCCGAAGTCACCGCGGCGTTGGGAAATTGTAGCCAGATATGTGTAGACTTTCTGGACCTACTGACACGCTGGGAGTGGTATGCAGTGGAGAATAAGACCTTCTGGACAGATCGATGGCGACAGAGTCTTTCCGGGCAAGAGCGGACCGCTGCCTTTAAAGGCCAATTAAACCTTTGCAAGGATATCTTAGCTGTCGCCTTGTCAACGGTCAGCATGTGCGTGTCAACTGCCCAAGCTTGAACAAAGTTGTTCCTTCATGTACATTACGCTGAACTAACCTCTGCATTTAGTGTCGCAAAGTTACGCCACCAAGAGGAACTCATGAGTGAAATCAAGGAGGTTAGCTTGAAGCAGAATGAGACTGTGTTGCAACAAAAGCTTGACCTGGCGGATAGCGAGAGGGCGGAGACAGAAAACGCTCTGCGACAATACTCGATCGAGGACAGTAACTGGTCTAGTGAGGAGTCGAAGCAGACAAAGTGGAATTTACTCCAAGATATTCGACGACGGCAGGCATTCCATGATGCCTTTCGTAGGGTTTGCGAACAATCACTGGCAATTACAATGTCAGCGCGTAGAGGACCTAAGACCGACGATGTCGCGAAGATTGATCCGTCCCAGACACTCACTATCAACACATCCACAGAGGGATCATTAATGGACATGGACATGGACATTCTGGATTTTGCAAATGATAACAGCAATTTCGATGTATCCACACATTGGCAAGAAGCACAACACAACCATGGTCCAGGCCACGTGTGCTGCTTGACACTAGGAATCCTGGACCTTGCCAGCCCGAACAATCAGCAAATGCATGGTCCCCCTAGTTCGAATATATCTCCCCAGTCCCACGATTTTCTGTCCGAGTCGACGGATCTGTCACATGTAATTTGTGCAGATGAGTCAAGGCTAGAATTTGCTCAACTGGCGCCTCAGGGTTTCCCATCACCACCAGCTCAGTCTACCAACTCTTCTGAGTCTCAACCGCGAAGCAAAGAGAGACCAATATGTTGGGAACACGGTTGTGGAGGTCGCGTCTTTTCTTCGTGGAGCAATTTAAGGCGACACCAGAGGGAAAAAGAACGACAAGAGCCTGCTTGTTATTGTCCTCGCTGCGGTGCATACTTCAGTCGGACATCAAGCCGGGATCAGCACTTGGCTAATATGAGTTGCACGCGAATACGACGATATTCCAACGGCCGGGTACGACCAAACTTTTTGAAGATTCAAGAATCGCTTGATACTCCCCTATAGACTGCATCTCCTTTGCTGGACAAGTTAATTGCATGCTCGCTACTTCGGAATGTTGGTTTTCATGCAGGTCTTCATCGAAACGAACATTATTAGTCTTTATTTTCTTCTATCATTGGGAAAGGAAGCCAACTATTGACCATTTCCGAAAGGGCGGAACAGAACCTTCCAACTCTCTCCTCAAAAGTTTTAATACGTGTTTTTCCAAAACGTAAATTCCATTTGGTCCAAGGCAGAATTCTGCGTTGTACTCCCTAGATAGAGCATTTTAAAAATCTATTCGTTCACTACGTGAAGCTGACCGAGCTACTCAATTGACGCTCATCCCTCAAATGACAAAGTACCTCCGACGCTTTCTCTATAGAGACCATTTGTCCTCTTTTATGAGTGTTCGCATCATCTCTATTGCGAATGTTTACACTACGACAGTCACGCTCTTTCCTCCCCACAACGAAGATGAAACTGTAGTCATGTAATTGACCTGTCCGAATCTTCTTGGTCAATGTGTTTCGAGAAATATCCACATCTGTGCGGAGATTATGCTTCCGGAAGATACTTTGTACTTCAACCGCGTAGTCATTGACGATCGAAGTGACAGGGACGATGAGGATTTGTCGAGGATTTAGCCAGAATGGCCACTTGCCGGCAAAATGCTCACAGAGGATTGCAATGAATCGCTCAAAGGATCCCAGAAGTCCACGATGGATCATCACGGGACGTGAAAATCCTGGTGTGAGCTCTCGACGATGCGTTACGCCTTCAGTGGCTGGACTTGATTGGGACACACTCGTGTTGGACAATTCGGACATCGAGTTGTGTCCGTCACCGTTAGGGATTTTTATGTTTTCCTCGGCCTGCTCCTCAAGGGTTTGAAGAACCGGAGGATCTTTCTGGCCCATTGAGATATCCTCAGTCTTTTGGCCATTTGAGTACGTCGAATCTTCCACTGCTCCACTCGCATCTGCCAGGTCCGTCTTTGTTCCATTGACATGTGAAGAGCCTATCGCTTCTCTATGTCCGTTCGACTTGTTGGTGGATATGCCATTCGTATCGTTATTCGATTTTAAATGCTTTCCGAAACGATTCTGCGTAACCTTTTGCTCCGGCTTGACGAATTGCTCATCTGTACGGTATTCAAGGTTGAACTGTTCTGGGAGCTGGAAATCAAGTTGAATACTTGCACACTGATGATCTCGCTTTAGAGCATCAGAGATGGTAATATCAATCTTAGGCCTAAAAGTTTGCATGTGAGTGAAATAGTGATAAAACCGACTTTTGGTTCAAGCCAATACACTTACCCATAAAACGCGCCATCACCGGGGTTGATTTCCCACGGTATTCCCATTTCATTCTTCAGCATATCAAGAGCTTTTTTGAGTTGTGCCTCAGCCCGTTGCCAGGTAGCCAAATCTCCAAGGTGGCTCTCAGGCATTGTCGAGAGTCTGACTTTGAACTTGAAGCCAAAAATGCGATGGTAAAAGGCTGTTAACCAGTCCAGGACGTTTTTCACTTCTTGTTCGATCTGACTTTCCATGCAGAATATGTGAGTATCGTCCTGTACAAATCGTCGCACTCTCGTTAATCCTGTCAATGCACCGGAGAGCTCATTTCGGTGCAGAATTCCGAATTCGGAGATGCGTAATGGCAACTCTCGGTATGTACCTGTAGGTACGTGTGAGTGGCAAAGATAGAAAGAGAATGCAAAGATATTCTGTGGGACAATGGTTGTGATAAATCAATGGCAATATGATGCTGGACTTACGTTCACGATGACCAAATAGTACGCAATGCCCTGGACAATTCATAGGTTTCATAGCCCACTCGTCTTTTTCAACCTCAAATTTGAACATGTCGTCTTTATAATGCTGCCAGTGGCCGGATTGCTTCCATAATGCCGAGTTAAACATATTTGGCGTCGTAACCTCTTGGTACCCCCGTTTCCAATATTCCTCTCGCATATAAGCCATTAGAGTGTTATAGATTACCTGACCCCTAGGTAAGAAAAAGGCAGAGCCCGGAGACACTGTGGAATGAAAGAAAAAGAGCTCCTGCCTCGCGCCAATCTTGCGATGATCGCGAAGTGCAGCTTGCTCAAGCCACTTTTTGTGCTCTTCTAGAGCCTATTCAACTCGTGTCAGAACTAAGCCAATATGATTCTTTCGAAGCTATAGGGCATTATGCTTACCTTCTTATCCGGAAAACTGACACCATAGATTCGCTGAAGACTATCATTTGCTGCATCTCCATTGAAGTAGCTGGACGAGTTTGACACGAGCTCGAAGGCCTTGATTCTTCCAGTATCTGGAATGAGAGGTCCTTCGCAAAGATCAATGTACTCGCCACATCGGTACACGACAGCTGTCTGATCATCTTCCATTCGCTGAATTGCATCAATTTTATATTTGTTGTAGGCAAACATTGGAAGTAAGTCTTGCTTATTCCCCTCCAAGCGCTCGAAGACTTGTGCTCTATTTATGATCTTGTGCGACAGTCGATGGAGAGGCTTGTAATCAGCCTTCGTTATCGTCGTGCTCATATTGGACAATTCGGGCATTGCCCATTCATTCATAAACCCATCGTGGCGAGTGGAAGCTTGATTGACCAGGCAGCCAAACCTGCGCTCAGCAGCATTGCCTAGGATATGAGCACTACTGTCCCAAAAGACCTTCTTTCCTTGTGGATGATCAAAGTCTAACAGCTCCACAACACAGCTCTTCTCCAAGGGCCTCTCCAGATCCCATAATTGACCATCGACCAGTGAAACAAGCCACCGGTCAAGCTCCGAGCGAACCGAGACTTGCTTTGCAATCGAGGCTGGAGTCGTTTGCCAGCTTTTGCCCACCAACGTCCTCTTTGGCTTGTTTTCACCCCGCTGATATTTAATCTCTATGTCCTCCCGGGGCTGTTGGGCCGTCCAGTCATCTCGTTCTTGTTTAAGATGTTCAAAAATGGCATTGCGCGAAGCCACGAATTCTGGAGCAGGCTCCAATTCCAGCGTTAAAGGGCGACGATTTCCTCGTTCACTAGACGTCGTCATGATTGAGGTACGATGTGTGTTTCTGGGAATGATTACAAAGGAAGTGAAACAATTGGATCTCAGCGGAGGTTACGTGCGAGATGTTGTTCGCGCCAAAACTTTCATACAATGCTTATAGCTTAACATCGTACATGGAGAAATCTCGTAAAAGCATACTACAGAGTTTTCTACCAGCCTGAATGTCGAAGAATCCTCCATTCCACCATTCCACTTTCTTCAACCTGCAAATATTTTTACCCTCCAACCTTGGAACTCGATCCCGTGAAGTTCTCCAACATCTTGTTTTATTATTCTTATCTTTTGTCATCCGTATCTTCTCGTTTGTATCTTGCCTTGTATTTCTACTTCGTATTTATTCCTCAAGTCCTTTAATCCACTGACCCACAATGCTTCCGATCTGTCGACTAATCAACGATGACGCTTAACTTCCTGGCGCATAATCCTGGAAACATTTTATCTTCTCGCCATGTTTCCATATGCAATTTAACAAGAAATCATACAATATTATCCAGTGAGATGAGCGGCTTGAATACATGAGTTGACAATACGTTACCATATTGCCATAAGTATCATTAACCATTAACCTTATAATAAGACCCACTTCAGAGCTATGATTCGCAAGCATTACCCTTTCTGGATAACAGTCAAAAAATCCCGGAAGCCTGAAATTACGTACAAGTAAAGCTTGCCATCAATAAGCAATGAGGCTGGAAGGATCTACGTACAATCCTTCCCGCAGAGGATGTAAAAGTGATATTATTAATACATAGCCCCACTGAATTCTTTTTCTGGGGCTGTTTACAAAGTTTTTTGGACCCATGCAGATCTCTTTTCGCGCTATTTGTAATCAAGGATTTTTTCGGTGAAGACAAAGCCTCGTATTTGATCTCATAATTAGTCATACAGCAGCTAAACAATATATTACGTTGCATTTTACAGGTGGAACATATACCCTGCAATTAATATCACGGGTATAGCGTGAGGTCTGGCTCGTACCCTTAGTTTATTTACGGAGTAGGCACTCTGTAAAGAGGAGCTATCTGGCAATACGTGGTGGCAGTACGAAAATGTGGAGAATGCGGGGATTTCGGGAATGCGGGATCATGTGGGAATGCGGGATTTAGCCGATAGGGCCGATTAGGAGCAAATTAAGTTAAGGTCCGGATCGGCAGGTCCCCCATGCAACACGGGAAGCTAAAACTATGGACGAGTCTTGGCAAGAGGGACTAGCTTCAACGTTTAGCTATGCGATACTTGGTCACGGACGATAATTTGTAATCCGCTGTGTCCAGAGTCCGACGGGTAGGATTTGCTTATAATAAACAGTCTGCTGAATACCGATACTTCTTTCTCACACTCTTGAAGCTCAGACGCGTTCGGAAGTCACTTGCAACGTTTCGTTTACTGTTTCTCAGCCATGCACTATTCGGGTGCCTTATATCTTTTTGTGGCAAGCGCATTGTTGCCCATACCCTCGAGCGCTTCCATTAGCGCCGGTCCTATCTCGACTGTCTTCCAGTTTGGATACAATGCAGAAATCGAAAACCTCGCTGTCCGTCCAAATGGCAACATTCTCTTCACTGAGCCATCGCCTGCGGCAAATGTTTGGGAAATCAGTCCATCCGTTGTTAATGGTTCTGCTGAACTGAAAGTGCAATTTACCAATGTGACAACTGCTCTCGGTATCTCATCCATTGGACACGACGTGTTTGCCATCACGACTGGAGATGTTGGCTCTGGCTTTGCGGGCAAGGTTGGCACATTTTCGGTTCACATTCTCGAATACAATTGTGAAGGCGCAGCGCAGATCACAAAAACTATCAACATACCGCAGGGGAAATTGGTCAACAAGATCACGCCGCTAGATCCAATATCCGATGTAATTTTGATCAGCGACCCAGAGTCCTCTCACATCCTTGCGGTCAACATCAACACAGGAGAAGTCAATACAGTGCTTGAGGATCCAGAAACAATGACTGGCAGCAGTAGCTTCCCAATTGGTGTTAACGGGCTCCGGGTGGTCAGAGACACTCTTTACTACATCAACTCGGCACATGCGCTCTTGTGTCGCGTCAAAATTAACAGAGATGGCACTGCTGCTGGGCCGTATGAGGTTATTGCCAATATTTCCAGCAGCTTGCTGACGCCTGATGACTTTGCCGTTCTCCCTAGTGGAGAGGCTTTCATTGCAGGCTCAAATGAAATTTTATATGTCAGCCCGGATGGGAACTATTCGGTTATTGCTGGAGGAGAGCTGGAGTTGGAGCTGGCTGGGGCGACTTCTGCACTTTTTGGTGTGGGAGACAAGAAGGATGTACTATATGTCACCACTACTGGGCACGACACTAGTCCGGGAAATTCCACAGCCATTCAACCTGGCAAGGTGGTGGCTATCCAAATCAGTGGATTGTAATATAGCGTAAAATTACAACTGGCCCTTTTTCTCTTATCTTAATTGTTGGCCCTCGATTCAGTATATAGGTTTATTCTTTGAACGTCAAAATGCTATATCCTTCTCATTCGCTCATTTGTGAATTCCAGCATAGACATACCACATGGTTCGGTTCGTAACCCCACTCGTGCTAGATATTCTGATCATTCTAACGTATCGGATCCGACATGAGAATATTCCCTTGTCTGATTGACATTCGGGAAATATTGATCAGTTCCCAGTTCGGTCACATTGTCGCTTCGCTTACCAATTACATTTTTCTTTTTTGTTGAAAAAACACCCACCCAATCTTCATATTCCTTCAATCCTCTATTCCTACGAGATTAGCACTTCCCCAGTCAATAATTAATGAGATGGAACTATAATCCCAGATTCCATTATTCCAAGCTTAGTGGGGCTCCTGATATCATTGACATAAACATGCAAGCTGTTTGCTTGATAGTTGAGTAGAAAATAAAATTTATCGTTACCTAGGTATTTTACGCATGAGCTATATGACGCTGCTTAGTAGAATTTCAGGATAATATAATCGATGCCAGTCCACCCTTCAATCGGCACGCTGAAAATACGAGGGTCGTCCTGAATCTTGTCCTGTTCTTTGTTTCCGTCGCGAGTTGAAAAAATAGGTCTGCAATCCGAATCAAAATGTGGAATGCATGTCCTGCTCCTACGGGATCTGTTGGCCTTGCTGTATGACAAACCTATATACATAATTGCATTCTGATTCCAAGCGCTGACAGGTATGCAAATAGTGTCAACAACTGACTGCCATCCTTCCAGACAGGGTTTTCTATCCCGGGAATTCTACGTATGTAGATATGCAAGAAAGCTTCTGGAGCTTTCAAGAATCATCACTTTCTCCTGCATGCATTGTCGTTCCGTCTTCGCCTCAAGATGTCGCCGCGACAGTCTCGATTTTGAACAACAAGAACGAGAGCGTCCCATTCGCAATCAAGGGCGGGGGTCATTCCCCAAATAGTGGATTCGCAAACATTCAAAATGGAGTGACCATTGATATGACCCAAATTGACTCCGTCTCGTATGAATCCAAGACTTCTGTTGTTAGCGTGGGAGCGGGCGCGAAATGGTTGCAAGTATATTCTTACCTGAGTGACCACGGAGTTGCAGTCGCTGGTGGCGATAATGGTGGAGTTGGAGTCGGAGGCTTGTTGATTGGAGGTACGTGGAAATAATGCTCGAAAAATTATCCTTCCCATCTTATCTGACCACCACTTAGGGGGAATGTCTCGTTTCTCGCCGCGGGTAGGATGGGCTTGTGATAGTGTAGTCAATGTTGAAGTAGCCACCAAAAAAGTCTGCCGTATACTGCGAAACATTCAACTGACCATAATCTAGCTTGTTCTAGCCTCCGGAGAGATTGTCAATGCAAATAGCACCTCTAATTCCGATTTATGGAAGGCTCTCAAAGGGGGGACAAGCAATTTTGGCATTGTGACTCGGTATGACCTGGCTACGTTTGAACAGGGCAATATCTGGGGTGGTGATATCGGTCAGGAAATGTCCAGTCTTGATGACATTCTTCAAGCGTTCGTTGACTTTGCCGATGCACCCGAGTACGATCCTTATGCTACAGTCGAGACAGCAATCGCCTTCAACGGAAGCGCATGGAGTATTGTTCATGAGATTTCATACACGAAAGAAGTGAACGGCACTCCGGAGGTCTTTCAGCCACTGCTTGCTATTGAGCCGCAGACCCTGAATACCCTTAAAGACACAAATATCGCGACTATAGCGAATGAAACGGCCCCTCCCCCTACGAAGTAAGTCGTGGGTTGTTCTTTCAAAGACGTCGAGGTGGACAATCCCTAATTATTCTCACAGCCATATTTTGCTTTCGACTGCTACCTTCGGCGTTGATATCGACCTTCTGCAATCTATTTTCGACATCAATAACTCAACAGTGCACGAACTCAGGCCCCTAATAACGGGCGTGTTAAAATGGACCGTGGTTTTTCAACCACTACCAGCAATCTGGCTACAGTACGGAGCAAAAAATGGTGGAAATTCATTGGGTACTACTTCTGATGATGGCAATGCTATTGGTAAGTCTTTCATTCTTTTCGACCAAAGACAATATATAATTTAAACATTTCGCTTATTAAATATTATGAGAAACAGTCTTTTACGTCGAGGCTCAATGGAATGAAACAAGGGCATCGCACTTGATACAGGAAGCTGCGGATAAGGTCATTGAGCACGCGAACTGCATTGCCAAAGAGAAGGGGTTGAAACGCGATTTGGTATATCTCAATTATGCAAACGCAAATCAAAATCCCTTAGCTAGCTATGGGAGGGAAAACTTGGAACACTTGAGAGCAGTGGCGGAGAAATACGACCCTCGAGGAATATTTCAAACTCAGGTACCCGGAGGATTCAAAGTATCAAAAGCTTGACAAGACAATAATATGCAATTAGATCTAGCAATACCTTTCACCTTTTAGTAAGCCTTTATATTTCTGGCATAATTTGTTTGAGAAGTGTTGGTTTAGCTACGGTCCGTATCACGAAGCAAAGACGGTAGCAAGGCGCGAACACGAAGCGGCCTAACGAGTCTGACAATATGAACATATCTTGATTCCTAATATTGTGACTGATCCCCAAAAGCAATGGGGACCTGCATGTTTCTAGTAGAAAGACAGAGGAATGAAATTTCAACAACAATGATAAATATGTAATATTAGAAATTACCTACGTATGATAAGGGTTTCATCAAGCCAACGTCGCTTAGTTTGCCATTTTTCACTTTTATCGAGCCTTTATAGACGCAACATTGACAACACCATCGAATGAAAGAACCCATATGGTTCATGATAAGCCAGACGATCTATCCATGCATAGTAATACATCCGCGCACGAAGAAGTTTGAGGGTAAGGAAGTGGCATAAGCTCAACTTCTAGGTTCACGTGTCTACAATAACCACAAAGCTTGTCTCTGTCTCTTATTTTATGGTTATCGAGCTGTAGGGTTTTTCTCTAATCGTCTGGAACCGGTGCGAATTTCGACATTTTCCTCAACTTCAAGCCATACTTCATGAAAATTAGAGGGACTGGTAATGCCAAGCATGAAAGGCCTCCGAGCAAACTGGAACCCGGACCAACGCCTAGATTTGTGAACAACGGACGAGCAGCCATAGGTAGGCCACAGGCAAGTAAAGACCGCAGGAAGGTGTTGCCAGCCATGGCGCTTGCGGCGAACGGGCCGTATGAGTCAACAAGAAAGTTCAGACACTGCTGAAAAGTGATATTGAAGCCTGCACCGATGAAGCCTGCTGCAACGGTTGGAAGAGCCCAGGAGTACTTTGGTGCGGCTGTCCACCCAAACCAAAACATGCCAGTAGAGAAAAAGATCCCTCCAATCAACATTGGTGGTAAGCGTGCTTCAGGGACTGCACGGCCCTTGTTTTTCATGACTGCCTTTGCATAGAATTTTTGGTTGGCGAAATTGATTGTCAAGGCGCAGAGGACACCAACGATAAGGCCTAAGAAAGGAAGGGTGGAGACGACGAGAGAATAGCCACGCTCTTGGTAGAACACGAAGGGGAACGATTCGATTTGGAAAAACAGCAGTCCGTAGACGAATGAGGCATATAGTGCAATACAAGTGACGATAGGCTCAGTGAAAAGCATCCTAAATAACAAACAGGAATCAGTTTAAGATAAAATCATGGGCAAATGAGAGTAGATGCAGTGGCTTACCTGAGTGGTCGGCTGATATACTTTGTCAGCACGTTTTGGGGACTTATTCTTTCTGATTCATGCGGATGCCAGTATTGATCATCGCCGGTTTCTTTTCGTAGCTGCTGTGCTTTGCGCTTTAGGAGTACAGGGTGGTATGTTTCAGGTAAACCCACGGCAGTGACCGCGGTAACGAAGAACGTGATAATAGCTTGAATGTACTCGGTCCCTGTGCAAAAGGTTATTAGAACCGCTTGTGCAAAGATCCAGAAATACGTACATCGCCATCCCATATGTGGGTTGACCACAATGGCGGCCCCTACGATTGGCGCGAGACATGGGCCGCCTACGACACAGGCCGCCATTAAAGCCATTGGAACACCTCGTTCTTTGGGGTCATAAAAGTCTCCTATAGCGGCAGAAACGTTGCTGATAGGGGCTGAAGCGAAGAAGCCGCCGAAAAAACGGGTGACAAAGATAGCCGCAGCAGACTTGCTGGTAGCTGTTCCGATGCTAAAAAGGCCTAAAACGAACACAGCTGGTACCATGGACAGTTTCCGACCATATACTTCTCCCAGAGGGCCCCAGACCATAGGTCCAAAGGCATAGCCCAGAACAAAAAGCGACAGCACAAGGACGGTCACTTCTGAACTAATATTGAACTCACTTGCCAATACAGCTTCGGCAGGAGAGATGACAGAGGCACCGAAGGACCCAACAAATGCTAGCATGGCCATTTGCGCTGTCAGCCACATTTTGTACACGGACCGAAAGTTCTTGGGGTTGGCTGGGTCGCCGTCAGCCCAGCCAACTTTGTATTGATCACGAACAGGTGTTTGGTCTTCTTCCTTCATGGCGATAGTCACAATTCAGTCGGCTGGAGAACCAGGGAGGAATAGAAAAGTATGGGAGACAAGGTGCAGTACGCTGGAAGATGCTGAATGTCTGGCATCCTCAACATTTATAGTCAAGGAGTACATTCTCCCCTTTATTTTTAATATCGGAGAAATTCCTAGAAATTTTGTAGGATCAATAAAGCGCATTCACCAGGATATCGATCCGGCATTTGGGCCAACCGATTGCAAGCATTGCGGCTCCACTCTTGACTTTTGCCCTAACTACTCCTTTACTGTGCTATTTTTCTCGCTTGATACTTCTTAGAAGCAGAAACAGGATTATGTAGAGAAAAAGGAAAGTATCTTATGATCTCTTACCACAAAATGCCCGTCCATTTATTGCCTACGGCTCCTCTCCAGTTTCGTCAGCTACAGAGACTTGCCTTGACACCGGAGTTAAGGGTGATCCAGCATTTCGGCCAATCGCACCGGCTTTTGCTTGTGATTTGTCACCCTAAGAGCATCGCATCTATTTACATTGAACGGTAACACCTTTAAGTCTTTTACTGCTATATATACATACTGTCAGAAGAATGATTATCATAGCGAGCTTCTTTCTGAACCTCCAGAATCAACGTATGAAGGTGCTAATACCTATTGAAGATGATCAGGATATGCCTCAATTATGGGAAGCACTTGCTTGCCAGTTCCCACATCAAGACAATGTGGCAAGGATTGAGAATCCTGATCGTTCTATTGATCGCGAAATGGATTGGACCTCTCAGATTGGCCATTCTCTTCGCATAACTGTGTCACTGAAAGTCTTCAAAGCAACAGCTTTACATAGGCTAATCTTCAGGCGACAGGTCCCTTGAGAATAAACCCCACCGGCGTGTGCCAATTCTTGTTCCCTTGCGGCTTATGGGTTTGGTTCCATCTCGCATAATATATAACAATGGACAATGACAAGGAACCAGCAACCGTGGGCTGTGTACTGAGCGATCATTTCCAAGATGAAATATGACCATTCACCTGTGTCAATCAAACTTTATCATTGTGCCTACAGGACTTAATCAAGCCCAACCGCCGCCCTTTGAGTATCGTCCAGTGCATGATAAACGCAGTAAATAAGAGGGATACCACTGCCAGGCCGATCAGCACACGAAGCTGTTGGCGTGCCGCGCCGTTCCCGATAAGCCTCTGTTGCCCAGTGACCTCCACCTTGCACCACACCAGATTGATCCAATTTCCAGTCCCATCGCTGGTCAAGAACGAGACCCAATTAGGAGCATAGAAGCATTTGAACCATGCCTCCGGGTCGCCATTTCGTGGCGTATAGACCACAGCTCGGTCCCAATAGGAAAGGAGAGCAATGGAAACGCACCAGCCCGCAGCGCAAAGCCCGTCAAGTGTAATTGCTGCCCATATATTGTAAGCCAAACACGAACATGAGGCTACCGTAAAATATGTCTGGATTGCCATGGCCAGTCCGACGATCCCGATAGTCACATACTCTGCGGTGACTTTCGACATTTCACGTGGTTCGATGGCACCGTAAACCATCATCGCCATCAGATTTGCGAAGAGGACGATGCGCAAGCAGGGCATGCCAATTTCGGACTTCCTAGACCTCGGGAGCGAGGACATCTTTTTGTCGAGAGGCGGCTTAAAGAGAAGGGTTACCACGCTGTGTTCCCGGATTTATTTTGTAGGGCTTGATTGATTTCGAGCAACTGGCGATTAAGAACTGGCCCTCGCCGAAGAACCAAATCGCGGTGCTTATGGTGAGATTCCCATGATGACTAGGATACCAGGCTTCGTCGCTCAAAGGGTAGGCGATTTCTTCCAAGGTTACAATGACCGAAACACGTGCATGCCAAGAGATTTTTGAATTTGTAGACGAAGGCTAGCAACATATAAACCCAGATGATCAAGGCTGGAGAGCTTTTCCTTCGCTTCAGGAGACGAATGAAGCGGCTCGGAACATCCCGATGAGGCAATCCGTAGCGAGATTGTGAAAAACCACGAATTCAAGCATGCTCTCCAGTGTGCCAAGAAGTTGTAGCTAAAATGATGGATTGCCTGTTTAAAACCATATCATTCAGTTGGTTTCATGGAGGACATGCCGCTGAGTGGGTTGGTCGACTGAATCAGTCTAACCAGTGATGGTATCAAACAACGAGGGTTCCCACCCATCAATACCCACTCCCTGTCAGCCTTGCAACATAATTATATATAGATCGACACGAACTCTGCGAAGTTGTCAGACGAATGGACAGTTGAATTGACGGCGTGGAGAAAAGGTTCTTGACGATGGACTTGTTCTGCCACCGCCTTCCAGAAGACTGTCGTCACTACAACCTCAACGTCAACTTCATCACTCTCTGTCTCTCGAACGCTGATTGTTGCATATTGCGTTGGTATAAATTGCAATGACGCCAGGAGACCCATCCAAGTGATTTTTCAATGCATACCAAGTGTCTTTCCTAGACAACGAAGATGAAGCGCAGTCATTCGCCTGAGACATATCAGTCATCCAGGAGCAATTCAAATATCAGCAAGGCTCGCGCCCGCACTCCACAGACACTGTCGAGCTTGGCCGCCTCAGTATCTCCACCGCGCTTAAAAAAATCGACACCGAAATTTGATAGGCGCTTATCCAACCTACCTAATGATGGGAATGCCCCTCCCTCGAGTCTGGCTGCGGTCGAAGCTGGTCAGGTGAAGGTTGACGACCCAGTAAAGCTCTTCTCAACAAGGCTTGCTGCAGCGTCACGACCACTGTCGACAAGTCCAGAAGGTAGTAGGCTGTCTATAAGAGACTGGATTGGCCTTTATTCAAGGAACCAGCATGAAAATGGCTGCCATTTTGTAATCCATCAACATGACCATCCCATCGCAGGGCCGCATTATGATCTCCGACTTCAATTTTCCGAGTCTAGTTCCTTAAGCTGGGCAATAATGTATGGATTACCTGGAAACCCGAATAGCCGTAGATTGAATCGCAATGCGACGGAGACAAGAGTTCATTGCCTATGGGTAAGAACCGAAACCATAAATGGTCGAATGCAAGCTCACGTCCTACGTAGAATCACTTGATCGAGACAGGATCTCGTAGTACCGGAAGCATGATTATTTGGGATACCGGCGAGTATGAAGTGTTGCCGTATTATGCAACAGAGAACCCTCCAGAGACCGACGATTCGACATCGGATGCATCCATTATTTCTACTCATATGCCTATCGGTGGTCAACGTCCATCTGAAAGCGAGAAACTCAGGCAGGCTTTTCAGAATGTACCTATCTCCAAGAGCCTATGCCCCATGAATGAGGGAAACTAACCAGTGCAACAGCGTAAAATCCGACTCCGGTTGCACGGCACTCGTTTACCGAAGAATTATACAATATCACTTCGTCTCTCAGTAGAAAACGACAATGCTGCAAGGGCGAGACCGATAACCCAGAAGCGTCGTCGTCGAGGCTCAAATCCTGCCTTTGTGAAGACGACTGGAACAC
The DNA here is from genome assembly GCA_023625975.1 of Talaromyces sp. PYS2103. Lineage (NCBI taxonomy): Eukaryota > Fungi > Ascomycota > Eurotiomycetes > Eurotiales > Trichocomaceae > Talaromyces > Talaromyces sp. PYS2103. The sequence continues at coordinate 713,385 of JAMAGB010000010.1, read as the reverse complement.
CTTCAACATCTAGCTCTTCATCGCCCGAAGAGGCCCACGAGAAATCGGTAGATACAGTTCAAATTGAAAAAGACAATCACGGCGAAGAAGATATACACGAAAGTCACTCTGTCTCGGAATCCGAGTCGGAGCATGCCACGGATATCACAACGCGTCTCACAAATGCATATCCAGGAGCAGTCAATTCTATCGGCTCCGTCCATCAGCGCCGTTGGTTCATTACACTAGACCGTGCGAACAGCGGGTTCGTTCGTGATAGCAGAAGCAAGCTGTGGAAGAGGAAAATGGAATCAACCTCCGGTCAGGACGCCTCGGGTTTTGAACCATTCTACGTTCGCGGGCCCGAATTTGAAAGAAGTGTAATAACGGGACGCACTGGCAACGAAGTTCTTAAGGATGAGCGTGTTGAGGGCTTTACTCCTAGACGTGGCTGGAGACCAGTACTCAATTGAGATCTCAAATATCCACTAGATACATGCTATTAAAGATTTGCCACCAAGAATCTATTTCTATATAGATGCACTGAGTGCATTACCAACATAGCCAGTGTTGTGGTGGCTCCCTTGGCCGAAACATACTAGAAACTCTGTGAGGAATCTCTGGTGGCGCTTTGCAGTTCCTATATTTAGTGGAGTGTTTCCCGTTTTGTCTCTCTGTGTGAGAGGCCGGTGTTTTCTGATGGTATGGGACAAATAGCATTGAGTAAGCAAGCATGCTGCGTATCTCCTTTCGACCACGTCGCCTTATCTGGGATATCTGGGTGCGGGTTCATAACTCAGGTTGTCAGAATGAATGAATATTAGGTGTAGAAGATAGGGATGCTCAGAAATCTGATATATACTAAAGGAAAAGCATTTACCGCTCCTCTTTCCGTAATAATATGCGTATAGATTGCACTGGAATATCCGCGCAGCGTTTCGTAATTTGTTAGTAATTGTGGTTCATATTGGATTCCTTGATATTCCCATTCTTTCTTCGATTATCTATCTCAATAGCAATGCAGTGCTTTGCTTTCATAGAACGTCTTTCACTCAAGCGTCTCCATTGGTGCATCGGTCTTTTGATACAGAATTCCAATATTATACCGAAATCCAATCCGTTTCACGCCTTCATTGCTTAACGCGCTGTCGAATGGATTGGGTCCCTGGTGATATAGAAACTTGCTGACGGCGGCATCCATGCACCGATAATCGTATCCCGTGTTTGCAGGAACGTGGATGGTTACCACCGGTCTCTCGTCCACGATACGATCGCGCCAGTCTAGCGTGTCGTGCATTGCCTCGAGGAGATGGTAATAGTCACCCTTCTCTCCTGTAAAATATAAAAAACTGAGCTCAACGGAGCGCAGGGTCTTCGGTAATGCCGCGAGGACCGAGAGCAAATCGTCCACCCTGACTAAAAAGCCTGATAGCCCAAAGTGTTGAAGATTTTTCCAGGTGTCAAAGGGGAAAATCATGCGAAGCGGGACGAAGTGTTCATCATACCAGTGTATTATCTGGCTATAGCTAATTGTGAAGCGGAGGCTAATGTGTCTCAAATCCGAACTCTCGCTGAGAGCACGTTTGAGATAGCCGTTACGTATAGACGACCAGTTCTGCTCATCCCTGTATTGTCCGTCGGCGATGAGAGCTAGGTCAAGGTGGCTGAATCCCGGCTGCCGAAGTAATGTGATTATGTCATTGAATTCTTTGTTAGGCTGATCGAAAACACGGCAGTTAAGTCCGGTCTTGAGGACATAGGCATCGACGATGAACTCCGAGATGTGGTGGCCAATCATCTCGGCGAGTTCACAGAGGATCATAGAAAACCCCCGCCATTTCTTGGCTTCTTCTTGATCCCAAGATGGAGCTTCATAGAGCTCCTCTTCGTCCAGCGGGTTGTACTGAAGCGGCCAGGCAGGAAGGATGCAATAGTTGAGGCCTGGAGGGAAGGCGCGGATCATGGGTGTTTGATAGAGGGGCGAACCTGGCAATCCGTGGGCTGCGGGACTAATGGTAATCCTACGCAACGCTGGAAAGCGTTTTAAGCCATATCTCAGTGCGTTTAAATCTGCACCGGAATTCAGCACATCTTCTTGCCCTCGTAGGAGCTGAGTGTAGTAGCTCCATGATGTATCAAGCGGTAGACAGTCTACCTCACTATCGAGGGGCCACCACTCCAAGTTCCACTCGTAAATTCGTTGAAACCATTCAGGAACGCCTTCTACAATCTCATCGCCAGCAAGTAGTGACAAGGTATTTCGGCGATCATCATCCAGTTCAATTTCATTGGCCAAGAGCGTATCGTCCCAGATGATTTCCACCACGCCCCTTCGGAAGGTGTCATGGTCTGCAATCGCGCGAAAGACTTTGATGTTCAGCGGATTGGCGGATAAAAACACTCTTTTCAAGCGAAGGTGGGAGATTCGGCTCAGTGCTGTGCACGTCAAGCGGAGACTCTTAATGTCGCGGTTAGGAAGAAACCCAATTATAGCATGAATAACTTCAACAGGTAAACGAGCAAGACTGAACGTGAACGACATTATTAATTATACTGTCATAGATTCCAAGTTTTACCAGCCTCGAGGGGTGATTCTGCGGTCGAGATGTTCTACGAAACAACTCTGCACTTCTACCCCTCTGGAAAGATGCGCTAGGTATGGTCGAAACAGTGGGTAGGCACCAAGCCAAATTCGGAAACTCACGCTCACAGCAAGCCTCATCGTATTTCTTCTTCCGTTTTACGAATATCGGTACCTGTTATGAAGTGATTGAAACCTGGGGTATGCATGACTGATGCTGAAACACCATGAATCGGAATTGTCCTCAGCATTAGTAGATATGCCTCGTAAGGTGGAGAACGCTTATCCCACACATTATAAATAAGAGAAGTACCTTTACTAGTTGACACTAATATGAAATCCTTTCAATCCAAGCAGGCGATGCAATGACCTTATAACTTTCTGCAAATCAAGTACGGCAAAAACTAATCAAAAGCAAACGATGACGGTGTCAGACATGCTCGATCTGCAGCCAGCGACTTGTACCTCGAAAGTAAATCAGTCGTTGTCACGCCTCTCTGATGCCTGAAATTGAAATTGGCTGCTAGTGCTGTACCCTCAATGAGAATAGCTACTGTATAGTTAGTATTCTTATCAGACTAAGTCGTGAGAGAAGAAAACTCACGTCGTCCTGTATCGTGAGGGAGGGTAAGAACAAGCATATCCTCATCACTTTGCTTATACGACCAGTGGAATACATCTGTATCAAGAATATCACTTCCTAAAATAGCCACGAAATTAATCCGGAGGCGCTCCCCTTTCATATCCTATGGATGGTTAAATTTGCATAGATCTAATTTTTCGGTTTCAATGTTCTTGAGTAAAGAGTAATGCTGTTGTGTTGCAATTGCCTAGTTTTTATATGTTGGTCCCCAAACGTTATAGGTAAGATATGCGACTGGTGTGTGGTTTAGGGCTTTGTCATCTAGGACTTGCAGCCATTGATGGTTTGGGTGTTGTGGTGGTGTCCAGTCTAGTGACCACTTGAAATTATTAGGACCTGTCCAACTAGGATCTCTAGATGGCTGCCAGGGCGTTTCGCCAGATGCTGCTAGTCTTTTAGATAATGTGGTCACCTCAGTGCCCTGTGAGGCTGTGACCAGCCAGCAAACGAGGGTACCGACCAATCGGGCTGCCCGGGGCGACTTTCGACCACGTCGCCTGTTTGCCTGAGTCGGCCGTCTTAGCTGTATAAAGAAGCAGGCTAAGCGCTGAGATCCAGCACGCGAGTCGTATATCCTTACCCGCTAGTAGCAGCCAGGATCAAGCCCGCTGCTTCCCAACATAGTATTATCTTCATTTCCCAGAGGATTAGCTGCCACCTTCCCCTTTACACTCACAAAGTACCTATTCCTGCGTGAGTTTCAAAGGTACGAAACCCCCTTCCTCCCATCTTTCTTTCTTGATCAGCCCTCTTCTGCTCTTCATCTTTTTTTCTCTCTAACTACACCACTCTATAAGATCATCACCTAATCCAACTGCAACATGAAACCCCTCACCTACCTCTCCCTCCTCCTCGGCATCTCCGCAACTATCGCCCTCGCTGCTCTCCGCCCAGACGCAACCCCCGACGAGGTCGCCGCGGCGGAAGCCGAGTGCGGGTCCCTAGGCGTGATGAGGATCGACCCAGCAGAGCTGCCCGAGGGCGTTACGATGTCCGACGTCCGCATGTGCGCCGACCATCCCCTCGGCCGCGGGGGTCCTGGGGCTTTCGCCGGGTTCCGTCAGTTCTTGCCGAGTTGGGTGTTTTGAGAGGACGGGTCGAGGCCCTGTAGGTAGTCTGGCACGCAGGCTTCTTCTGCTCACGGGCGGGCTAGTTTTTTATACCCGGTCTGGTTGCCTGCGCTGTGCGGTAGGAGCAGCCGTTTTGGAATGGTACTCTTGGATATGTATGGTGTCGTTTAATGTTGATTTTTGGAATAAGCTTGATTGATAGAGTCTAGCTGGAGGATAATATCCAGATATGACAACGTATAAAATTCAACAATAATGACATTCCAGCAATTTCCATTAAGTAGTAGATTAACTATTTCTATATCGGCCAAGTAACCACTCGCCTGCGCAGCATATATAGAAGGGTTGGTCTGCTGTTCCAGCGTTCCAGGGAACAGACATTGAACCGTTCATCCATAAGAAAGTAAGAGAGCTAATAATCCGCCCAGGAGAGAGAAAACAATAACGTAATGCTAAGAAAGGCAACAAGTAATATCTCTAGAGAAATCTGGATTTTCACCACAGATTTGCTTTAGATCAAGACAGTTATCTAATACTATATCACAAAGATGCAAGCATCATGTCATGGATGTCCCATTACCTAGAAATAAGCCGTCGTGCCACAATGAGCCTGCGGTCTTAGACCAGGAAATGGGTTCACAAACACAACAACACACTTGATACACAGAGGTGTGATCTTACTAATCTCTTCTTCTTAATAGGATACTATATAAGCACATCACAAACAGCTAGCCACAACCACTGCTAAGTAAAAATAATCTTTATTACTAAGAAATTAGAACACTAATCCTAACAGGCTGTGGAATACAACTGCGCATTCCAATACAGAGATCTCAATTGAGCCTATTGTGTTACCAGTCCATCTATTCGTTCTGAGTATGCAAAGTCCATATTTTCCACATACGTATCTTTCAAGGCGGGTTTCACGAAGAACAATCTCATCCGCTTCACCTCATTCCAAATGAACCCCACTCCGTATGTTATGGAGAGCTCTGCACTCCCCAAGTATTCTTACAATAATATTAGATTCCGGGTTAAGGAGGGGACTAGGCGACGATTCAATACAACTACTCGAACAAATGATTGTCCCTTTGCAGCTGTTATGTCCCGCCAGAAACGACTCAATAAATGGGTATATAAGACAGTATGCCCAGATCATAACCACGAGGTTATTCCACTTTCAAACCGACCAGGTCAACGAGTCCGTTTCCTCAAGGCCAAGGAGGATACTATTGAACGTGAATTGAAAGCCGGCTTGACAATAAAACAGGTTTATCGTGGTCTGACTAACCGAGGCGAAGATTTTTATCAAAAATATGACATCAACAATATACGAAGAGAGATGCTTCAAAACTTCCCAAAGGGGCAAGTGGGGCAGAGAACTGGGTCTGAGCTAGCTGAGATAAGCTAGATGTTGCTTTTCATTGGCTGGTTGAGCATTTTGGTAAACATTGACTGAAAACTTTTTACAGCTTAACTGCACATCTCTTATTTATTATCTATGATTTACATGCTCTATGATAAGTAATTTATTCAAATAACATCGGATATGTATCGATCTCGAGCTGGTCGTCCATCCAAGGACATGGATGAGTTTCAACAAGAAATATTAACCCTTTTCAAGGAAGGCCGGACAGCCAACGAAATCGTCGAATATCTATCAACTGAATACAACTTTCAAATTGGACGCCGTACTATTCAGCGACGTCTTAAAGAGTGGGGTGTATCAAGGCGAATTGTGACTCGAAATGATAAATATCTTGAAAGCCAAGTCAAGAAGTTGTTCAATGAATGTATTATGACAGACCAGGAAATGCAACACGCTCTGCAGAAACAGGGCTTCAATATTGGACTTGGAGGATTAAGGCATCTTCGCAGACGATTAGGTTTACGCCGTCGATCTTCACAAGCCCAATTTGCTGAAATTGAAGATGTAATACGGTCAGCAGTTCAACGACACTTTCTTCATTGGAATAAAGACTAATAACGAGTCAAAAAGGCAGAACAGCAACAAAGAGCCCCCCAAAACCCTCCCCTTCTCCCCCCCGACCCCAACGCAAACCCGGCAGCCTCGATAAAGCTAGTATAGAAGGTCAGTATTATACAGATATAATATATGGAAGCAGACTGACTTACTAATAATCTTGAAAAAGAGAAATGGAGAAAGCATTTGCTTTCCCAAGAAGCTTGACCCTAGAGACATATCAGCATAATGTTGAAAGCTGTGGACTTGAGGATTAGTACTCACTTGGCGGTCCCATTGAGGTTGACCCCTCATCTCTCTGACAATGATGACGATATTCTTGACAATTGTGAGGATATCTTTGACGATGGTCAAGAGCTCCAGAAGGCTCTTGAGGATGGGATGATATTGTCGATGAGGCTGGGCATAGCGCTGAAAATGGCCTTGATGACAGTAAGCATGCTAGCGAGCATGGCGAGCATAGCGGCGGCGGCGGCGATGATGGTAGTGGTGGCTTAGTAGCAGCAGCAGCAGCAGCAGGCTTCTCGATATTGGAAAGAGTTTTTGTGAAAGAGAAATTTTCAAGAAGATGGTGAGGGAGGCCGTTTGTATATCTGTCCCAGGCTACGGAGCTAGCCCAACCTTGCTGGTTGACGACGATGCGATATGATGCGATTGACGACGACGAGAGACGACGTTGAGACGATGATACAACGGTTGACAGCGATTGACGACGCAACCAAGGACACAAGTGACGATGCAATATACATGCCAATTCCGTTGACAACATACAAACTAGGGATCCATTGGGGGGTGGATTGAGACTGTAGTTAGGGCTTAATGCTTGGGATTGAGCCTTGATAGCATAATTCTCATAATTCCAACTGTTTCTATAGTTTCCGTAGCCAATAGGATATCAGTATTATCAATTATATAAGGCTGCAGAGGTGTTTATTATATCGATATTACCTAGTGTACGGAGTAGTCGGTTGATATGTGTATTTTATGTTAGGGCTTTAGATTCACAGTTCCCGCCAACCAGAGCGTACCGTAGGTACCTAGTATTGTTCCGGCAATGTCGCGTGCATAGGAAATTGGCTCACCCAATCAAATCACTACGTGCTGGACGTGCAAAAATATAATTTTTGAAAATTTACATTTTGTGAGGTCGTTAAGGCCGTTATATGCTGGATTGCTAAGGCTTATGGAAATTCGGCAATTCGGCAATTCGGAAATTAGGAAATTGGCAAATGCTCGGGAATTTCTTCCATATCATGACCTTAAAACCTGGATCATTGTTGTCTGGCGAGCAGATGTCTGACTAATAGCAATAAAAGGCCACACAACGATGCAACATGCATTAAACCCTTGTAAAACCATCGCGAAAAGGACTCTCAAGATCCCAATCCAATCGCGTGTTTTACTCCCTGCATGGATTCACTGTCAAATTCCCCTGGGCCCCGTTCTGGGCTTCCCCCAGACCAATGCTCCGTCGTGCGGCCCACTGTGCCCTCTGAGCCCTCGACTAAGGAGCAGGAGCGCAGTTTCTTGTTCATTAATGCCCAGGATGATGTGTCTCAGGAATTTGGAGTTGGGAGACAGAAAAAGGCGTTCCTTTCCAAGGTTGCTCATCAACGAAGGAAGAAAGAGTCTATAGAGAGGTTGAAATGCATTCAAGATACAAAGAAGCATCGGGAAACAGCCGAGGGCCTGCTTGAGGCCCTAACAAGACAGGGCTTGATAGGATACTTGGGCCAAGGCTGTGCGGATCCCTTTGATGCATCTTCAGTGCCTATGACGGGTACTATGAATATGTACCTTCATCATTGTAGGTCATTCCTCAAAACCAAGGCAAATGTCCATGCTAAACGTCTTGACAGTCTGCGTGCAATTAGCGCCGGCTGCTATCCCTCTTAATGGGGCCCAGGAGGGTATTATATATGCCCAGAAGTCGACTGGCTTACCAGCTCTTCGTTGCACAATCTTATTTATGGCGGCCGGAAATAAAGCAGCGCTTGAGTCTTCTCACGGAGTTGCCTCATCAACCATGCTCAAATCATCCCAAGATGCTGTTCGTCACCGGATTGAAGCTATAAAATGCCTGAATCAACTTCTCCAAAAACCTGTTACAGCAGTGGCAGAGTCGACTATACTTTGTGTGTCTATTATGAAACATTGCGAGGTATGTATCTTTCCACATATAACATCTGCCGCCAGCCGACTCTAGAACTATACTGATCTTGAACACGAATAGGCGCTTAATGCACAGTTCATGGAATCACAAGCCCATACGAGAGGGCTTAATACCCTTATAGCCTTAGTAGGTGGCTTAGAGGGGTTAGAACATAAAACACTTGCTTCAATTTACCAGTACAGGATCCTTCAATCTTAACTAGTACGCGTCACTGACAATTAATAGGGGAGATATTGCGAATGCGGCGCTATATAATTTAAAGCCATGTTATCCCATTTTGCCCAGGTTTCGTAGCGAAGTACTGGACGAAGCAGAGATGTTCCATGGCGGTACTAGCAACTATGAATACGGGCATCAGATACCTCCTTCCCTATCATCTCTCGGTACTCGCTTTAATAAGGCTCCCTGGCGTACGGGACTAGATTCCGATATGAAGAAGACTATCAGTGCCTGCTGCCGGCTCATTGTGCACTTTGAAATGGCGACAATGCTACCTAGACTTGTCAAGCCGACGGATAAGGACCTTTATATTATGCTAAAACATCATCTTCTCTCCCTTCACTACTCACCCCAAAACGACGATTTCAATGAGCCCCTACGTCGGGCGCTGTTTATATACACATGGCTGCGTGTCTGGCGCTATGGAAACTTTCCAATAACGCGGTATATTGTGGATGGCCTAAGACAAAGTCTAATTCCTAGGCTGGGATATATCCGTGTTACTGCGCCGGATTTGCTGTTCTGGATTCTTTTTATGGGGTCTATGGCATCCCAAGGACATGAATCCCATCCTTGGTTTGTGGGTTATCTTAGGGAGATGGCGGCCCATCTCGAGCTGACGGAATGGGAGAAGGCCCGATCTATACTTATAGAGTTCTTCTACACCGATCAGCCTGGGTATACGAGAGGGGAGGATCTCTGGGATGAGGTATCGGCGCCTCCCTAGATCTGGAAAAGGCAAAATCTGGCTTTGCAACTGTGATACCGTGGCTTGAGTTTCATCTCTCTTGGCCTGAGAAACAATATCAGAGCATTACTTTCCTATCCACCCTCCCGCTCCACGCTCGGGCATATCTGGATGGGCTGATTGAAAGTAAGCGTGAATAAACCCTCTCTGAACGTCTTTTTACTTATGATTTTCCCTGGCAGTTTGTTACAAGGACCCAACAGGGTAGCCAAAGTCCTTAGTAAGGCATACATGGAAGAATGACAGTCATGTAGAGTCCTGTTTCTGAGCTCGAATCATCTGAAAGAGATGCTGGTATCTGCTTTAGAAGATCAGTCACCCTCACCGGAACAAGCCGCAATTGTATACGCGGCGATTGCTATTGTCTCTCATTTACGCGATTGAGACGGGAAGAAAGGAGGATCTGTCGACTGCTTTCTTCCAACGCTCGCTTAATACCAATACCCTGAGCGAGGTATTCCTGGCTGAAGATTCCCTTCGAAAGCTTCAAGTGAGATTACCCCTCCAGCTGTTCCTTCTAATCATTCCCAATGATGCAATTACGTCACATCCCATTCTAATCTCCTGTGCCCTAAACATAGACTATTCCGAACATAGTAACTTTCAAGTATATGTTTAGGAAACCCGGATTTTCAGAGCGGATATGGATGGAAATCTGGAGCGAAAATATTGGCTCTCTCTTCTGTTGCAGGTCACTGTTACTGATGCAACACTGTGTCTGCAGCGCCGCACTAGCCCTAGTACGGAGTAGCCACCAAGTGTATTTCCTAAATCTGAACAATGAACCCCTGCCCTGAGAAGCTGTGACTGGCTTTAAATTAATTCAGATAAGGACTCTTTTAATAATGAACTTGATAAGGCTAGTACAATGCTACCTCAGAGGTCTTTTAGGCCTACTACCTAGGTTATGTTCTTTGTTCCTACCTGATTGCAAAGTTATATCTGACACGACATCTAAAAAAGAACTTATCTTTACCTTCTGTTATGACTGTCGTCGCAATCAGTCAAACTGAGAAGATACATGAATTCATCATGACAAACCTAGGGCTATTTTGCATCCTGCTATTGGCTGTATTTGCAGCTACGCGTGCACAAACAACAACGTAGGTCACCGACGCAAATCCTCAGCTACTTATACTGATTATTGAGAAAAAAGGGCGTGTCCTTTCCTTGATGAAACCAAATATATGCCACCACAAGAAGTGGATGAGATGAACCAGGCCATTCTCTCGGCTCAGTCTAGTTTCAACAACAATCCAGTTACATCAGAGGCAAATGCGGCGTGGTCAACAGCCATTGAGGCTGCCCCGGCATCTGTAACCTCTTCATTATACTGCTCAGGCTACGGGGGCATCGACATAAATTCATTACCTGTCTGGCTTGCATCTGTCCCAACATCGTATGTCAGCGCCGTTCTACAGGAACAGGCTGTCTACCAATCAATCGTTCATTCCTATGTTGCCGAAGCTAGTTCCAGCATCGAGTCGTCGACATCAAGCGGGATAATCCTGAGCAGTAGCTCTGCTAGCTCTTTGCCTCACGGTGGTGCTACCTCGTCGTTATCTTCTTTTATGCCAATATCAACAAGTCCGGCGACGACCACAAGCTCTGCAACATTTGCCGGACAACCTAGCGCCGTTCCCTCTCGAAGTTGGGCCCCTCAGCTGTCTGACTATCGCAAGAATGGCGCTCTGGCCGCAATTTGTCTATGTCTTGCGCTAGCACTATAGACAAAACCCAAGCCCATTTGGTCCGCCGTCTCGACATTGATTCTCTGCTTTTTGTCATGTCTCCGTATGTTGTGGTTCACTTGCCATCCTGGAAACGCTCAAATGCTTTAGTGATAATTTATGTACTTGAGCATGAATCAAATTTCTCGCTTAAGCTATCTCATTACCGTAATTCCGGTTGAAACTAGTCGGACGGCCAGGAAGCAGGTCTGTTGATTCTTTTATTTTCGTGACATCGCACGACTCATGTTGCAATCTCCACTGAGGCAAGAAGATGTGCTTACTTTTTATTCCTGTATGACTGAATTTGGATCCTAACAGCTCACTAGAGGCTACCTAGATAAGAATATGGCTATTCCGGGAATAAACGCAGTGTATCTAGTTCTTCTCAATTGGAATATCAGATCTTACCCAAGTAATATTAAAGTCCTCCGACATGCTTTGCATAATCAGTCAGTTTCTGTCGGTGCATAGTGAGCAGTATTAGGCTCTTAGATGCTCAATGAACTTCTAGGAGCCCATAGATCCTGCTTAGTGAACGACTAATGAGCAATACTGAAAATTAATTTGCTGCACAGATCATTTATGTACCTAGGTAGATAAGAAATTTCAAGATTCATTCCGAAACTACCGACAAAGAAGTGAAGTACCTACTACCTAGGTAGCCATATGCTAAGTGTGTGCTATGGACCATGAAGCAATACAACGATCCTAATCTTACACATCGAGTCACTCCACAATCATGCCATCAACCTAGTATATGACAATTATTGCAGCGGAACGCTTTGTGGATTGTGAAAGATGTCCTGAGGGTCGACAGCAGATTTTATCCGTATGAGTGTCTCTAAATTAGCCCCCCAATACTGTTCTGGTCCGTTTGTCAATTCACGGTCGACGTATCCTGGATAAGCACCAAAAGTAGCATCGGGCATGCCAGTGAGGAAAACATTATTGATTTGATTCAAAAAGGTATTTGTTGTGGCAGATACGGGCCCGAGAAGGTTGATGGCATATGACTGTAACCAGAATAATGCATCTCGGTGGCCGTACGAGGTTGCATGGATGGGTACATCGCTGACTGCGCCTCCTTCAAGATCGAATATAATGAGCCATAGCAGTGTGTCCTTGTGTGCCGTGTCAATGTACTCGAAAAAATCATCGACGACATTATCTGGAATGAGACTGGTGTTGCTGAATGGAAGCGATTTGCTATAAAAATGTGCTGGGATTCCTCCGGCGAGGTCTTCACCGAGTTGAACACCCCAGGCAGCGACAAGAGCAAGCCAGTCATTAAACACTGTGACATTGTAGCCTTGATTGGCGGGGAATTTGCTTTCAAGTTGAAGGGCTTCGAAATCCGCGAGCGATCCAAAGAATTCGCCTTCGATCAACAATATGCCCTCGGCTAGGATAAGCTGGCATGAAAACTCTCGTGGTAGGCTGGGATCAGATATGAATTTCTGCCACGCCTTGAATGTGTTGGCACGTGAACTTGTATCTCCAACGTTGAAAGTGAATTGATACTGGACAGCGATGCCGGGTTCCGCTTCCGTGCGAACAGTGAATTCCGTGACGATGCCAAAGCTCGCACCAGCTCCTCTGATGGCGTAGAAGATATCTGAGTATTCGGTCCTCGACGCAGTCACAATGCTGGAATTGGCCAAAACGACTTGGACGGATTCGACATGGTCCAGTGCCATTCCGTACTGTCGAGCAGTCGGTCCAAGCCCTCCGATTGTGGCGTGTCCACCAATACCGACCTGTGGGCAGGTGCCGTGAGTCATGGCACGACCGCCGGCATTGTGAAGCTTTGTATCGATGTCCCCAAGCAACGTCCCGGCACCGATGGTGGCATATTGAGTGGTTGGATCGTATGAAAACTGTTGAAAATGTCTCAAGTGAACGACAATCGCACCGTCTTCACCTCCGAGTCCTGGAATTGAATGAGTATTGTTATCCATGACGATACTCGCAAATTATGCGAGGGAAAACAAAACCTACCATAGTTAGCATAGCTATGACCGCCACTTTTGGCTTGCACCTTAACATCTGCAGCCGCAGCGCATTTGACTATAGCAGACACTTGCTCGACAGATTCAGGAAATGTGACAGCAGCTGGAGTAACTGGATAATCCAGGTTATATGGATTCACATCGACTGATTCGTAGAGCAGTGCAGTCGGAAAGGCCACTAGAGATGCATCGTTTCCCACAGCGTTCAGCAAGCATTGCTGAGCTACAGCACTTGTCGTATTACCCATTACACTCCCTTTATAGTCGGCTTATTCGGAACTGGTTTCATTCGTTTTCGCAAGGAAGCAGGCTGCTGCGGACATACAACTGGGCAGAATGCGTAAGATGTTTGTTTATAACGTCGGTCGACTACTGAATTGACTTTTCGGAACTCCGAACTTTGCATGTTTTGGTGCGAAGGATCTTGTGACTAAATCTTAGTTGCATTTCACGTAGTTTTTCTGCACTTTCAAGTGTGTACGAATCTTTCGTTAAACACGAGAATCGAGTACTCCGTACTAGCAACTTCATGTGGAAAGCCTGATGCTATCCGTAGTATCCGAGCGCATATGAAGATTGAGATTCTGATTTGCAGAAGCAAAGGCGCTTGTGACTGGTCCACGTTGAGAGTGTTACATTGGCGAGATAATTGACGGCGCCAGCCACGGCGATTTTCAGGGCGACGGCTGGATTGAGATGCAAATATGAATAATTAAGCACTTTCTGCAGGGATGCACGACGCATTAGTTTCCAGACCCGCATAGTTCGGAATTTAATCGAGCTCTACGGCCGACTTGCGTGCTTGATACTCCTAGTTCACGCGGTCTTCGGGGATTTCCCAATTCGGTAATCTGACAGTTGTTAGCTGGTTTTTCAGTAGATAAGGAGGAGATATGTCAGATCACTCCGGAGTAACTACTGTAAGCAAGATCTCGGCTGATCCTACAGAGTGCGTATCAAATGGCTCAATGGTCCCAAATACGATTTCGTACAACGTAACTGCGTTGTGTGGTGAGACATTCCACAGTCAGATGCAGTCCGGACAACATCATTACTGCTACGGAGTATAAGAATCCAAGGTCGATACTACAGTAGAAATGGAATTGTGTCACAAATCGTTGTTGCTACCCTATGTTGTGGTTAAAGGTGTCCTACCGAGATCATGCAAATAATCAATACATGTATGCCACTGCTTGCGACCACATCTTAGGATTAGGCTTACCGGCTTCCTGTGCTTTATCAGCCATTAATGACCAAGAAACCCAGTGCCAATTATGATCATAATATACAGACTGATAAATAGGTAGTGATCATAATTCAAGACCATATCATAGATGAGCTGGGTAGGTTTAAGAAGTTAAAAAACCTTCTAACCGCCTGGACAAGTGTCTTGATGACCGTTAGAAATTCTCAACTTGTCTGGTGGTGTAGTAGTTCATCCAGACTGGTAAGTCATGTGTGGAATAGAATACACGCTCGTTTCCTTCGCATGCTTCGACATTCCCAATACTCGTGGGAACCGGCCCTAGAGTCCAAACATATATAATATCGTACAGGCGCATTTGTCGAATTTAACAACACTTATCGTAGGAATCCTAGGCAGAGCAAGCTAAACTTTCTCGCTAATGTTGATGGCTGCTCGGCATCCCGTGCGAATAATATTCACCAAAGGATCATATGGCTTCGCTTGCTTGGAGTCGTTCTCCACAGCATAATCTAGATGTTCCAACTCCTCATCGCGTGTTTTCCGCAACAGTGCCAGCAAGTCCTTGATCTCGTCATCCACCTCTTCTCCACGCTGTTCGGCTTCCTTCATCCAGCCCATGATTGTGCTGATCTGTTCGTTGTAGTGAGTCCCGATTTCTGTCTCCACTGCCTCCGTGCATGCCATTGCTGCCTCTCGCCCCAGGATTGCTGTCGACCAGCCTAGGAAAGTAGCAGCAACTTCCCAGATCGGGTACATGGCAGTGGGCCGCACGTGATGCTTCGCCACCAGGTGATTGAAGTTGGCAAAATGCACAGCTTCTTGGTCGTACATATGCTTCATCAGCGGTCGTAGATGGGGATGCGACCGTAGAATAGGCGGCTTCTGCGCGGCGTATATTAATGTTGCAGCGAGCTCGCCAGCTTGATTGACTCGCAGGGCGCCATCAAGATATTCTCTCTGCGCTCGCGAGAGGACGTATCGAGGTTTCGTAGACGAGCTACTGGAGTGCTGTCGTTCGGTGGGTTCCTGGGGCTCCGCCACGTCTTTCGTGGAGGTTTTCGCGCTGAAAAAGAAACATCGACGAGAGGAGTGGCGAAGGGTAATTGGGGCTAGGAAATCCAAGTACAACGGGGTTTGAGTGGAAGCGACAACACGGGGGAATCGAAGAGACCGGGACCTCAATGAGTTGGCAGCTGCGCACATATTGGCCATCTTGTCATGGAACGCACGACAATATCTCCTTTGACTGAATTGCAAAATAAACAATAGCTCTATTGCCGTATTGTCTGTTGATCGGAGAAGGTTGCGGTGGCGGCGGAGACCTGTTGGCCAAGACTTTTTCGCTGCCTTGCTGCCTGAAAGCCAACGTCCAAGTCGAAGGAGTCAAACGTCAAATGTTTGACTGCGCTCATTGTTTTGCGACAACCTTTTCGAATCATTCAGAACTCTTCCACCCTCTTCAACCCGCCATATCGGCAACTCCTGTCAGAGTACTCTCCATCTTGAGAACTCATTGTTGGATATTTGTCGCCGAATCAGCCAGCTGCCGCTTTCAACGAGTGCTGGCGCGCTGGACACCTACCGTCATATCCTGAATAATTACCGCAACTTCCCGTTGCTTCACTCCCATTTCCCCAGACTCCTACCGGCCGTTTGTAACAGCTGAGAACGTCAGAATGACTAGTCTCGACGATGAATTGCTCGCCCTGGCTGGCGACTCTTCTGATGAAGAGAACGACGCCTCCCCGCAGACCAAAGCCAATCCTGCTTCTTCCCAATCTACCCATACTGAAAGAGAAGCAGACGACGAAGAGGACGACGACGAAGGAGAAAAAGACGCATACAAAGAATCGCCTCCCAATAAATCAAAAGAGATGGCTCGCAAGGGTGTCGCCAAGTCAGTGAAGGCCTCGAGACCGGCGAGACGCAGGAAGCAGAAGCGAGAGGAATCTGATGAGGAAGGTGAACTGTAAGACTTCTCTGTTGATTACTACAACTTGATTTATATTGGTTCTGTGCGCTGATCTTGCGTTTGTGGTTATGTTAGATCTGCAGCCGAATCGCTCGCTTCAGAGCGCTCTGCCAGCATGTCAGAGTCCGAACCTGATGAAGCAAATCTACAAATCGATGGCGAGAGACCCATCTTTCCCTATGATAAGTTGTATTATTCAGCAAACGACAAGAAGGAGATAATGGCTCTTCCCGAAATTGAACGAGAGCAGATATTGTCAGAACGTTCCCAGCAAGTCGACCGCCACAACCAAGACCTTGTCCTTCGTCGCCTACTTGCTTCTCGTGAGCGCGAACAAGCACGGTCTGAATCGCGATCGAAACGCAAAGCTAGCACCACTGATCTAGAAGATGGCCAGCGCAAGAGTTCCCGTCAAAAGACTACGTTGGGAGGGCGCCGAGTTGGAGAAACCTCTGACGCAATTGAGGCATACAAGCGACAGCGAGAGCAGAAAGGCAAACGTGATGAGCAACGTCGTCGAGAAGCAGATGCGCGACAAGCTCGAGGCCGCAGCTCGTCTCGTGAAGAGGGTGCGTACTCGGACGTTGATGCAGAAGGCGAAAGCGAGGCAGAGTACGAGGAAAAGCCGCGTCGCACTCCACCCAAACAACCCGATATCCCCAAAGACGACTCACCTGCAACCCTCAAAGATATTCAACGAGTCCGCGTGGGCCGTAGTAATTTTGCCAGCGTCTGTTTTCATCCTACATTTGTGCCTTCTCTCACCAACTGCTTCGCCCGAGTTAACATTGGGCCAAATCGAGACACTGGTCAGAATGAGTACCGAGTTTGTATCATCAAGAGTATGTTGTTTCCACTCTTCTCTGAAGACGTATAGACTAATTCTTCTTTAGACTTCACCAAAGGACGTCCCTATGCGATCGAAGGAGCAAACGGCCGGACCTACGTCACAGATCAATATGCGGTTCTCGCTCATGGGAAGGCAGAACGCGAGTTTCCGTTCATCCAATGCTCAGACTCTCCTTTCACCGAGGTTTGTACCCTTTTGTGCCTTTACCTTTGAAGCCATGCTGACTTTGTGTTGAAGGCCGAATTCAACCGTTGGCGCCAAACAATGGTCGTTGAGGACTGCAAGGTACCCACTAAGTCCATGCTTAATGCGAAAGTCGTCGACATCAATAATCTTATCAATTACAAATTCACGCCTGAAGAATTGGAAGAGAAATTGCGAAAGCAAGGAGCTAATAACGCCAATGAGAAGCTCTTAAGACGCTTTGAACTGGAGAAAAAGCTGAACGAAGCCATTTCCCAGGGAAATGACGACGAAGTGGCTAGTATACAGGCTCAGCTCGCCAAGGAAACCACTTCAAAACTTGCTTTCAACGGCGCCCTTAATAAAACGCGTCCTGAGAAACAGCAGACTCCGGAGCAAAGGCTGGCCGAACTCAACCGTCGAAACCAGAAACTCAACAGCGAGAATGTTCGTCGTGCACAGCTTGAAGAGCGACGTCTGAACCGCAAGATTGCCGCAGCCGTGGCTCGCGGAGAAGCTTCGGCGGATCCTTTCGCTCGCGTCAAGACTCGTGCAAAGACTTATCATGACGTGAATGCAGGCGCACAAAGCACGCCGACCAAAGAAAATTCTGCTGATGCCGGCGATGGAACCCCTGCGCCAAAGTCCGAGTCACCATCCGCTTCTCAAATCGGCACTACACCTTCTAAAGTGCAGTCAAAGCCGAAGGGCATTGCTGTCATTCGTCATCGAAATATGGACGACGACAACATTGCTGCTTTAGACTTGGATTTAGATGGCGATCTAGACCTCGGTTTTTGAACGACATACCTTATTTCCCGTTGTTTCTATGATCAGGCCAAGAGACCACCCAAGAGTCCGACGCCCGTACATATTGACACACTCTTAACGATAACCCATCCAGCGAGGAGGCCCCTCCGAAGTCTAGCGAGACCGATTGACCAGCAACTGATAATGTGCGGACCGAAATGAAACTACTGCCAAATTGTTCATTTGGTTGGATTTAAAAAACTGGATTTGGCAAGTGGACATATTCGACTCTAGATTGTGCGTATCATCACTCCTACCGTACTTAATAACCTAAACACGTTTCAATTATCCCACATCTCTATCTCACGATTTCATTTTTCTTTTTCCATGTACATTAGAAGCATCCGATCAATTGGTCATTCAATTATGATTAAAGGCACAGCATAACAGAGCAGGAGTTCGTTTGGCGCTTGAGACGGGGGTGGTTGTTCAGCCATGTCGCTTCTACACGATATCAGCTTTCGTGTCTTTTTGTTTCACATACCCACCAAAGGATAAGCTACATAGGAATTGAGATTCAATTGGTGTTCTTCGCGCATCGTAAATTACGCATGCTGTAGACTGACTTGGATGTTTTCTCCTCGCAGTTTTCTTCTTGGTGATGCTTATCAGCACGTGATTCAGGGTGGCCCGAAATGATATCGCGCTGATAAGAACGCGGGTTACGCGGCGCGTTCAAGCATAACTTACGGGGAACTGCTTGGCCACTCTATCCCTTCAACAATCGATATGTCTAGTCCTTTCTTAGAGGCTATGGAATAAATAACAACGAAAATTATAACAATATTTGTCTCAAGACTTGACGGACATAGCAGATCAAGCATGTCTACTCAATCCACTCCGCGCTCGACGCGCTCTGCGTCCGTAGACGCTTCTCCAGCTCATCTGCTCACTCCAGGCCAGAAGATCAAGGCCATGCTTGCACAGTTCGACAGCGACTCGGAGGCAGAGAATACTACCACCACGTCCGCGACACGTCCAATTGCGCCTCCGATATTTACCACTGGTGTCTCGAAAAGCAACATCGTTGCAGCCCTGGATGAAGATGATGAAGACGACGATATTACAATTCTTGCACCGAAAGGGCGAATGGCTGCCCGTATGCTCGGTCTTGAAGATACAGAATCATCAAATTCATCAAAGCCGAATCCTCAGTCAGAAACAGCTTACGAGAGGGTAGCCAAGACTATACACCAGCCACCATCTGAGGATGAAACCGCCCGTGACGGTCAACCTATGAATAAAGACCAACCCTCGGAAGATGACATTCATAATGCTGCTCCTGCCAGACGCCGTCTCTTGAATGCCAAAGAACACCAATTGAATACTACGACAGAAAGCAACGAGTCCCCGAACCGTCGTTCTCAACGATCAGAATCTCCGTTATTCGTGGAGGAAGATAGCGAAACAGAGTCCAGAGCAGAAAATAATACTTCTACCGAGGAACCCAAAAATGCACGATTCCTCGCTCTCGTTCAGCAGAAACAGAAGGAACGGAAAGAACGGGAAAGAATTGAGGCGGCGAAGAAAGCCGCCAGAGCAGAGAAGATGAAAGAATTCAATTCTGATGTCGTTGCTGCTGACGAAAGTGATGAGGATTCGGAGAGTGCAAAACAATTGACCCAGCCATCCCGACCAGCCCGCAAGGCAAGCAAGAAAGCGTTGGAAGAAATGGCACGAGAGACACAACGATTGAGCCGGAATAGACAACTTACTTATCAACCACGAGTCAAGCGCAAGATTACGATAGACAGCTTTGTGGCTCTAATGAATTCTCACAAAAGTGAACAACCTTCTGAAATGATAGACTCAGCATCTTCGAGTTCAGCTCCCTCATCAGATGCTGACGGAAATAAGCAAAAGGAAACACCACCAACATCACCTGCCGAAATCAGTCTCGATGAGGGAAAGGCTATTGAAGTCCAGCCTTCGGAATCACCTCAAAAGGTCATCAGCAAAGCAACCAAAGTGTCAAACGAGCCTCGAGCTAAAGTTCGACTGTCTCGCGAAGAGGTCGCCAAACGTCAAAATGAAGAACCCGATGATGACTTGGAGATTATCACATCGCCCGGACGATCCCGGAAAACGGCCATATTCGAGAATTTCCGGTCAAAGAACTCAAGTGAGAGCAAAGCGATGTTCAAGCTCAGATTGCTTGCTCGTTTGACTTCGCCATCTCGCCGCACTAAGTCCATGAGCCCTGCTGAGCTCGCCATCATGTTGCAGTTGAAAGCTCGGCAGCAAGCACTTCAAGAAAGGCAAGAGAGGGTTGAGGAGCTAAGAGCTAGGGGTATTGTGATCGAGACTGCAGAAGAGCGAGAAGCCATGGAGGCGGATGTTGAGGATTTGATGGAGAAGGCTAGACAGGAGGCTGATGCGATCGCTCGCCGTGAAAAGGCTGCTCGTGATAAAAAGTCCGGAGATGGGGATGATGATGAAGAAGATGAGGAGGATTACGACTATTTGCTTTCGGGTTCTGAGGATGAGGAAGAAGATGGAATGGAAGATGATGTTGAGTCTGATGCGGAAGGCGGAGACGGTGAAGAGGAGCTAGAGGTAGAAACAGACCGCCCAGTTCAGGACTTGGTTGACAACAAAGCGGATGAGGAATCAGGGTCGGATCAAGAGCCGGAAGACTCATCTCATGAGGATGAGCAAACTTTGACACATAGCGTGCGAGACAGACGTCGTAGAAGAGTTGTTAGTGATGATGAGGAAGATGAACTCAAGGAAGCACAATCGACAACCACTGCGCAGGAACCAAAGACTCCTGCAAAATCAATAGCCGGATCTGTCGGCTCAGCTCAACGACCACAATTTCCTGACATGCCAGGAACCTCCGCGTTCACAATGAGCCTTACTCAGGCATTCGCTGGTACCATCGCGGACAATCAGTCGGACGACGAAGAGGATTCACTCAAGGTTCTTCAAAGTCTTCCAGATCCCGGGTTACCCAATCTCCAAAATATGGCTATCGACTCCCAAGTTATGGTTAAGGATAGCCAGGATCAGCGCCGTCGATCAATCGATCTATTCGCTGGTTATACCCAGTCTAATGCTCGTGTGTCAGAGTCACCAGGACCCAACTGGTCACAGCTTTCGCAAATGCCGGAGCCCACACAGGACATAGGCTTTATATACTCACCCATTGATGTTTCTAAGCGGTTTGTCGAACCACCAGTTTCGACAATTGACACGGTTATACTTCCAGAAAGTGGATCGCCCGTTATGCGCAAGAAAGGCCGACTCCTCCAACGAGGTCGGCCGGCCCTTTTATCAGATGACGAGGGCGGAGACTTTGAGATCAAGGCCAGCGCATTCGATGTGATGAAAAAGTCGAAGCAAAGGACCAAGTCTGCTGCTTTTGACAAGTCGAACAGCAAGGCTAAGGAACACATTGACGAGGCCGCCGAGGAGTCCGAGGATGAATATGCAGGTCTGGGTGGTGCCAGCGATGACGATAATGGGGAGGAAGACGAATTGGACAGGGAAATGATCAACGATAACAGTGGTGAGGTTGTCGACGAGAAGGAGCTAGCAGCCTTGAATGCGTGAGTGGTCTTTGCCGAGCGGATGATTTACAAATACTAACGACGGCGATACAGGAACCATCAACGTGCTATGGACGAGAAACAAGTTTCCAAATTGCTCAAAGACATCACAACTGGTGCTTTGCGGCGTAGACGAGGAGCCGACGATGATCTTGACCTGGACGACTCGGATGATGAACGCATGGCTCGACGAAGAGCCAAGCAGCGCGAGTTTGCCAAAATGCGCAAGGCATTGCTTGCTGACGAAAAAGTCAGTGAGATCGCCAGTAATCCCAAGAAGCAGGCGTTCTTCAAGGCACTCGAGGATCGAGATGATGACGACGAAATGGACTTTGAATTCGATAACGGCGTCAGTGCCGAGGACGCATCTGTTCAGGATACTCGGAACGAAGAACAATCTGCAGCAGGCGCAGGTGGAGAGTCGGAGGGCGCGTCTCACAAGCGGAAACGGCCTCTGCAACCTGCTACTGAAGATAGCTCCAATAGACCTCCGCCGCACCTCCGACGTACTGCAGCTGGTGTCTCACGTAAACCATCTTCTCTGGCAGAGATTCGAGAGACCCTGTCCTTCTTGACTGCGACACCAGAATACGATTCATTCCACGAGGACGCAGCCATTGATGAAGAGATCGTCTATAGCACCGATAAACGCAACTCCGACGATGAGAATGAGAACAAAGCCGAGCCCAGCAGGAAGTCCTCCACAGACGGGTTCGCTATTCCGCCAAATCCACGGCGCACTCGTGGTCAGGTCGTTGACCGTCTGGCTCTTCGACGTGCTACATCATCGAACTCTGCATATGCGAACGCTAAACCGGCGTTTGTCACCAGCAAATCGTCCTGGGATACGGCGAATGCCGGGTTTCGTGCACCACCGTTGCTTCGTCGTGCAACGTCCTCGTGGTCTACGACCGACAGTTCTTCATCATCGACCTTCTCAACGACTGGTGCTAAGAAATCTTCAGCCGCTGGTCCCAAAGCAGCGCTGTCCAACCCCAACAAAGGCTCTGTTAATTATTACACTGCGGCTCGAGAACGGGAGAGAGAGCGCGACTTGAGGCTTAAGGAGCGTGGAGGCAGTAAGATTACTGCTGCTAAAATAGCGCAGTTGCAGAAGAAGTCACTTGAAAATGGTCTGATGGCGTGGTCAAAGAAGGAGTCTGGGTTCGGAGTTTGAGCTTGTTTCTTATGGCGTTGGTTTGTTTACAGTGTTTGTTTACAGTGTTTGTTTCTGGGGTATCTTTGTTTTATTCTTCTCGCTGTACATGGAGTTCCAAAGGCGTTGGGAGGACTGGGATGCAGAAATCATCATACGTACTATATAGTCATGTTCATAGGTAGATCAATCACGACCTTGGATTTTCCCGCACAAGACAACATCCTCTCCAAACGGGTACCATTTAACATCCGTAAGTCTCGAAGCAGGTATCGCATATCCATGCTCATCGACACGTCTCTTGGGCGAGACGACTACTCCCCCTTGACCCAGCCAGGTGGGCGCAATGGTCACGATGACAGAGTCAATCAGAGCACTATACCTCTGTTCAGAAAGAAGGGAATTGATGATCGACCCGCCGCCTTCAATCATTAAACTCTTGATGTTTTCTTTTGTTGCTAGGACATTGAGAATGTGGTTCCAGTCAAAGTGTTGATGAGCATCGCCGGCGCCATCGGCATTCGTATTATCGCTGGCAACTGTCTCCAAGGCAATGAATTTTCCGCCGTATTTCTCAAGAAGATCTCGTCCCTCTTGAGGCGGTGATGTTGATTTCGCGATTATGACGAATGGTGCTTTGCCCTTGCCCTGTCTTACTAACTCAATAATCTTAGAGGTCTCCTGCGGCACCCATCTGGCCCTTGGGTCGATGATTATAGGCCGCGGCTGATGTAGCGTTTCCTGTCGTTGTCGTATAATCTCTGCATCCTCCGCGTCGTCTCTATCTCTATCGGATGCCTCTTGAGCCAGAGTCTGAAGAACGGGACGAGTCGGTGGTCTTGTGAACAACTCCTTCTCAGAGATCTGTTCTTCGTAGCCACCTGCACCCTCGATACGGCAATTCAGACCGGGATTATCAGCAATCGCGGTCCCGACGCCGATTAGGATCGCTTCGTGACGGAAGCGGAGGTAGTGTGTCATTGCCTTTGACTGCGGTCCGGATAATACGGTGCGCACACCTGGTGCTAATGAGAGGGAAGAATCGAGGGATGTAGCGAATGTGAGGGTTGTAAATGGTCGAGCCGGTTGATTCTCGGTTGGTTTATCAAGCTTTGATGTATCCACGTCGTTCGGTGATGGAGGTAGATATGAGTCCAGGAAAGGCCGTGATGACGGTGGGAAGTGTAGAGTGTCAGGGGGGTAAGATGGTGACATTTTGAGGATTTGTTCTCTTGAGCTTTGTGGGCAGATTGTTCTACAGGTGTAGTCATACACAGCTGGTTCTAAGCATTCAACAGGAGGATGTTTTGTCGACAGGGTTCAGACAGCGGGGGAATATAAACCGCATGAGGAGTTCAATTATGCACGCAGGCACATGAAGCTCGGTCTGTTATGCAGAGAGTATCTTAGACTTGCAATTGACAAGACTTATCCTTTTCTTGTCATGAGCGTGATGTATGAATTGTATGTCAGAAAGATATCGCAAGTTCAATCGCGGACATTGAAAGTCGATAGAAATAACGCTAGTCTACTTGCGGAATAGCAGCTTATCGCTATCTCCGGCGAAGCCAGCAACCTCAACTTCAGTCTGAAACAAAAATATACCACCTCTTGCCCTGTCTGGAGAATCAATTACTGTTCTATTCTATAAAATGGACCCAGACACCCCTCCCCCCGAGCCATCCCCCTCCGCCTTCAATTACATCCTCTCCTTCATCCTCGTCGGAATCGCCTGGGGCTTCACAACACCATTCATCCGCCGCGCCGCAGTCGACTTTAACAAACGACAAGAAGCTACTACAAACCAATTATCAGCTTCTAGTAATAACGACAACGCTGAGCAGCAGCAGCAGCAACAACAACGGAGCGAAAGATTTGATATTAGAAAGAAAATAAGTGCGCTGTTTTGGACGGTGGTGAATCTTCTACGAACGCCGGCTTATGCGATTCCGTTGGTGGTGAATTTGACGGGGAGTGTGTGGTTTTTCTTGCTTGTTGGGAAGCATGGTACAGTTCTTCCGGTCTTATGAGATGGTGACTATTGTGACCTTCAGATAAAAGCTAATTTGTTTATTTGTTGAATTGATTAGAACTCTCGTTGACAGTTCCCATATCGAATTCAATGGCCTTCTTGTTCACGGTTCTAGGGGAATGGTATGTGGAAAGGAAAGTGATTGCGAGGGAGACGTGGTTGGGTATGTTCTTGGTTCTCGGCGGTATAGCGCTGTGCGTGGTATCGAAAAATCATGTCTGATCGAAGCGGTCTATTATCATGAATGTATATATATATGTGTTGTGTTCTAGAAGTTAAATGTGTATTCCATGACCTTCGTTCTATGTAATTAGACACTGAAATGCAAACAGTACATGCCAACGGGAATAAACACAGTAACCATTACATACACAGTGCAAGCTCTCCAAAAGAAAATAAACATCCATCCTAGCCATGTGTATGGATGGGTATAGCATGAGCATGAGAACAGAATCAAACCGCGCATAATGGTATCAACGTCATGTGGCCGACCAGAAAAACAGATCCGACATATCATAAAATATCGCACACCCTCAACAGCAATGCTCGGAATCATCATGCACAGTGAAACTTGGAAATAAAACACAACTCCGGGGCAGCTCCGAAGGTGAAAGAAACATAACAGGCAGAGGTCATTTGATCGTCTCAACTAATCTACTATCGTTAAATATACAAGTCGTTGGCGGAGGGAAGATGATCAAGATAGTATGTACCTCGTTTCAATGTTTTAAACACCGCGGAACTAAATCACCAAATTAGTCAAGACGTTTTCCACGAAAAGATAAAAAACAAACTTACCATTCGTACAACCAAAAACCACATTGCACCAATAAACTTGATCAAAGACAGAGCGGCAACACTCCACAAAACGACCGACATGTAAATGTCAGCCCGTTTGGCATCGGTATCAGACGCGTTGGAATTGAGGTTTTCCAATCCAGCTGTACTCAACACAACAGCGCCAAGTGCAAAGTTACAGAAAATCCACACCAGGACGACACCACTTCGGAATCCCTTGTAATAGTCCTCTTGCTTTTCTGCCTCGGAAACCACGCGCGCTTCCTTGGGTGGCTTGGTCGCGAATGCCGACAACTCAAGGTCATACTGTGCATTCAAGTCACCTCCGTCCTGTGGGATACTAACGTCGACCTTTCCACCTGGCTTGACGGTGGCGGACGGCAGTTTTTCTGCTTTATCGTCTCCTTTAGTACCCCAGGTAACGTCGTGAGTGTTGCAAAAGGCATAGACGTTGAGCACATTCGTGTAAGTAGGCGT
Source organism: Talaromyces sp. PYS2103 (assembly GCA_023625975.1). Classification (NCBI taxonomy): domain Eukaryota; kingdom Fungi; phylum Ascomycota; class Eurotiomycetes; order Eurotiales; family Trichocomaceae; genus Talaromyces; species Talaromyces sp. PYS2103. The sequence goes on along the minus strand of JAMAGB010000010.1, from coordinate 687,210 downwards.
AAGTAGAAGATATTGGATAAACTGTTGTCATCAGTAAACCATTTAGCATGGTATAATAGAAGGAAAAAACATACGCAGGTAAACATATGCCATGGGTCGAAGAAAATTACCGACGCCACGAACCACATCACGTAGGTGGAGCCGAGAGATATAATGATTGTGAAGAAATGTTGGTTGGTGAAAAGGTCACTAAAAGTAAACCCATTCTCATGAACTTGTGCTTCGATGGATTTGACGGTGACGAAGATGGCCGCAAATGTCAAATAGATCATGACGATAACCCAAAAGTAGACCATGGTCATGTAAAACTTATTGGATCCCTGCGGACGGTTGCCAAGCGAGAGGACGAAACAGGCCACCAGAGTAGATAGATAGATCCATTCAAAGACAATGCCGAGAATTGTCCCGGCAGTCCCCAAAAGGTCATTGGAGCCAAGGTACTCCGTCAGGATGTGGAAGACGAGAAAGAAATTCCCAATTGCGAACCAGGCAAAGAGCATGTTAATGGTCTGAAAGATGAACTCGAAACCGAGCATGAACTGTCTCAAAAAACTGTGACTGCTGCGTCCGATTTGATAGAAATGAGCGATTGCGTAAACGGCAGCGAAGAAACTTCCATTTAGCCATCGACGACGCTGAAGGATAAACTCTGCCATACGATCCGGTACGTCCGTCTCTCCAGTGGAGGATTTCACATAGGAGAGAACCCAGCGACAGTTGCGCTTGGTTACGATCTCGAAACACAGAATGCGATCTTCCGCCAGATACATATTCGCAGTGAAGATACCGGCATTGGCACCATGCATCTTCTCACCAGCAAAATATTTCTCGAGAGGCCCTTGACCCGTCTTGTCGTTTTGTAGGGCAACATATCGATAAGCGGAGAAGGCACCAGGCAAAACGGAAATAAAACCAAAAGCCGACTCTAGTGGTTTGTCCAGGATATTGCTCATCTTATATTCAAAGTTTTGCGCCGCAACCAAGGGATTGATGAGGTTCTTTCCACGGTCCAACATCACTTTGATCTCACCACAAGCACCTCCGCACATTGGTTCCAAGTCAAAGGCTCGCCAAAGATGGTAGATGGAGTCCTTGCCGGGTTTTGTACCGGCATCGAGCAATACACAGATATTGGGATCGAGCACGCGGCCGAAAGCCTGGAAAAACCAACGGTGAGAGTTGATTTTCTTTTGATTCTTTTCTTTCAGACAAAAGATCATCTGCACAGGAGTGGCGGAGCGTCCCTTGACCGAGACTTGTGTACCCTTCAATCCTAACGCCAGCTGTGTGGTATATTCGTAAATATGTGCGGTGACGTCCTTGCCGTTGACTTGCTGTTTAGCAATTCCATCCTGATAGACTCCCAGAGCGGCCAGGACGGCGCGCGTGCGAGGATTGATCTTGGCACGGCCGTCACTGATCACACACACGACGATTTTCTTCCACGCATCCTTGCCCCAGGTCTTGCTGTTAGATCTCGAGCACATATACTCAATATTTTTGAAGACACCAATCAATGTGCGTGCGAAAAGAAACTCGTCCTCGTTATACATGGTAATGACAATGAATAGTTCAGTATGTCTGGGTTTCGCAAACAAACTCTGTCGCAGAGTAAAGCGATCATTGTAGAATTCTGCAGGATCACAAGTAGCGGCAGAATACCGCATATGGGTAAACTCGTCACGTTCGGGTGGTTGAGCGTGAGGCACTTGATTTAGTAGTTTGGGAGGCACGGGGCAATCCAAGACCAAATTTCCACGAAACAACTGGACTTCCTTGACCGTTTTCCAACGTCGGATTGGCGCCGGGCTGGGAGTCGCCGCAGGCGGCGTCGGGACATGCTCAGGCTGTCCACCGGCTTCGTCAGCGATGTAGTCATCGCCATGTGTATACTCTGGTGGCTCGTAAGGGTTTGGCCCGTAGGGGTTATCCGCTTGCAAGATGGGAACTCGATCGTCTTGGTAAGGAGAAGGTTGTTGATGGGGGTAATTTGATAGGTCATAATCGTCATGAGGAATTCCTGTCGGTTCATAAGGTTGGTTATAGTACGCGTCGTGATGATCTTCGGGGCGCAATGTATATTCGTGGGGGTAGGTTTGGGTGTGATGCTGCTCAAATCGCTCATTGTGGCCGTATGAGTTATTGATACCCTCAACGGAGTACTGGGTTCGTACAGTTAGTCACATGCTGATCAAGCTGTGCAAAATCCTGAGTCAGACGCACCGTTGGTTGGTCTAGTAGATGATCTGTCGAGGGCATCTGCAGCGGTCGAAACTCTGTCTCATGTTGGTATGGTTGTAATGGGCGCCCCGGAGAGGGGGTGCGATTGTCTGTATAATGAGGATTCATATTTGGGGAGTGACTTCCATCTTCCGCATAGGGATCTGTTCAGCGCAGCATCAGTATTGCGACGGGCGACAAATGAGACTATTAATCCAACGGGGCAGGGGTAGAGCGAAACGCAGGTGGACAAAGACAACAACGCCGAGTCGCAGCTATGTTGAAAGGAGTGTAGCACAGTCTATTGCCCCTTTTCTTATCTGCGACGCCAAAGAATCTGAGAGTTGAACCGGAGCGGTTTTAGCCAGCAACGGTCGCCCCGCTGTAAACAAATAGAATGCGAAGCGCTAAGAGATGGACCAAGGCGGTTTTTGCGATGATGATAACGAGAAAGACAAGCACTCACCTAACCGATTGTAGGAAGACATGATGGAATTGGTGGGAATGCAGCGGAGAAGAGAGGAGAGACAGAGAGGAGAGAAGATGACTGAAGATGTTTGAGCTGGCTGACTCGGTTTTGGTTACCAGGGAAGGAGCTCCTCAGGCATCGATATGCCGGCGTGTGATTGGCTGGCGGGGCCCACTAATAATGCGGAGAATTCACAGAGCGATCTGGTATTAAGTATTAACAGAGTAGATCGCTTGGAAGAGGACGCAAAGACTCGGGAATGTTCTGATGCTTTGTCTCTGACAATGGGAGAGTGAGGCAGCGAAATAATCGATTCTTCAGAGTTGTCGCGCGAGGCTGTGCTCTGTCTAAGAATAGATTGAGTGCATTACCTAATCACCCGATCCCTGGCTGTGCAGAAGATAACCTCTCAACAGAAGTCGAGGAACACGAATGGAACGATTCAATGACCAGTAACTACCGAGATCATAATTGAATTAGAGCTATATATCATAAGTCGTCCATAATGTATACTTGCGTGCTCTGCAAAACCACTTCTGTCAAGAATACCGACAACGTATGTATATTTCCAAGGTTACCTAGGTACTTAGGGCTCGAAATCCGAGCCCTAACAGGCTGTGCATATCCTGAAGCCGGGCACTACATTGCGCCACTTTTACACTTACACTGTAGGTACAGTACCTTATTCCATGATGATCAACCTGCAGAAAAGTCAAACCTGATGGTCCTTGGAGTCGGAAGTACTCTGGTGTGCTGCTGCCCTTGCATTGGTTTCAAGTCGATATACACCTGAACTCTTGAAATGCTCTCGCAGCTAGCAGCAGCACATCTTCTTGCTCAGTGCCACGCTTTAGATTTGAGAGCCTTGCACGTCGACGTTCAATTTCTGGAACTTAGCTCAATTGTGAGATGGGATTTCTTTAGGCACTATGTGGGTTTTTGATATATTCATCTAATCAACAAACAATGCTTAGGAAACAGACTGCATTTTTACCTAGGTAAATCCAACGAGCTTGTATCTGCTTTTCCCCGACGCCAATTAGAAACCAGAGATACACTCCAAAATGTTATCTACTAATTCCTGTGGTTTTGAGAGATACGGACTGTGGCTGGTGTTTATTTCCTTGACTTTCCATTCTACACCGCTGTATTTCACCATCATCTCTTGGGCGATAGGGAGAATAGTGCGGTCATCGAGAGCACGGATATAGGCACGGCGGCCGTCAAACTCGCTATCACCCCATGCACTAGGTGGACTTGGGGTTGAAAGCGCAGCTTGTGAATGGAGTTTTAGGTTTTTGGCAGCTTTGGATGCTTCCTCACTAGACACGTCATGATAAAAGACTTCGATCGGATTCTCGACATCTAGTTGTCCAGTCTCTTCCTAGTGCAAGCTATGTTGGATTCTTGAAATGTGCAAATATTGTAACGAGCATGATGAATTACTCACATTGATCATAACCCACGGATCGAACTTGCCCCCAAGCGCACTAAGAAGTGAATCGCCTTCTCGGGCCAAGAATGCAGCAATAAAGATGAGTCCAATGACACTCCCACTAGTCTTTCTCTCTGTTTTGCCGAGCCCTTTAGCAGCTGCAGCACCAGGGCAGCCACCATACGAGTGCATGAGTACAATAACATCGTTCCCTTCATTGAGTAAAGGAAGCAATAAATTTTCGCGGATAGCTTCTGCATCCCCCGCGGTTGACTCCTTTTTGGGCTCGACGGAACCGGCACTTGGTAGCTGCATTGTCTTTACCGGATAACCTGCGTTTTCGAGGAGGGTTATCAGCTTCTCATAGTGAACCGGCGAGTGCCAGGCCCCCGGGATCAACGCGATAGAGGGCTTGGTTTGTGACATAGCGTCGGTACGAAAAGAGGACAAAACGAGGAGAAGCAGTAGCAGTATTCGTAGATCTGATGGTGAGACGAGTTGTGGTTCGAAAATCTTACCTACTAGATTTCAAGCCCGAAAGTGCCTAGATATAAGTTAGAGACGCGCAATTGCACCCCTCATTTGATACCATCCTGTCGAACAAAGAAAGTACTGTTCAAGGCGGGGTATTCCAAGGGTTCTGGAGCATCGCCTATCACTTTCTGTGGCGCAGGAGCAACTGAACTACGAGCCACTACCTTTCGAAGTACTATTTCGGTTTTGGTGGATTATTGTGGTAAGTCGGGTAACTATTCCAGATGTCGTAACGCCACCTTTTGGGGTCAGTGATAGCCAGCACAGCTGCTACGTTTTGGCGATTGTTATATTTAGCCCTTACCCTAGTGGTGGACCTTGTATTTGACGCATGTGTCGATATGACAAGCCAACTTCGCAGTGACCGATTGTGGACTAGGAAAACATAATAAATGCCCCCACCAAATGACAATCACTGCTCTGATATTTATTTATATGCTTTTCTAGCTGATTACAGTTAGAGGGTGTATGCATGTTTGCCCTATTTCAGATTGTGATGGGACCTCACCAGGCATCAGCGTTTCTGGCGGACATCCCAACCATATCAGGAAATATCCTATATCAACTTATCAAGTATTGATATCAATAGCACTAGTTATATAAAGATGCTCTCTTGGGCTGTTGTGAAAGATGGATGAAAAAAAAGTTGGACAACTTTCCTTCAGCCAGGTTATAAATAACAATCTATTATAACTTTCGCCCCATCGCCTCGCTGCACATCATGGCCTTGAACATGGCGGAGAGCAAACCGCTCGATTATGCCCTGCGAGCGCTGCAGCTCATCTTCGCCATCATCATCATGGGAGCAGACGGCTATGGTACGCACAATTAATGCATCCTACTTGACTGAGTCTGACCCATCGCCTAGCTATCCACGTCTTCCGCGGCCACACTGTCTACCAACAGTTCCAGTTCGGGAACTTCTACGATTACGACGGCGTCCCTGATGAGTGGGGCTTCTTGATGTTCTGCGCTGGCTGGACAGTTCTGATCGTCATCTTCCACTTCATTGCTGGAATCACCTTCGCCGATCGTCCGTTGATTAGCTATATTCGTGTCGCTGTTGAGGCTGTGGCTGTTCTCTCATGGCTTGCTGGTTTCATTGCCATGGCTGTTCAAATTTCGACCGACGCATGTCCGGAGGACTCATGTGGGTTGCTCAAAGCGGCGACAGTCTTCGGGGCGTTAGAATGGCTGCTATTCATGGTTACCGCAGCCGTGACTGTCATGCTTGTCTTCAACAGCTCTCGCAAGCCAAAGACTTCTATGACCAAACCCGATGCAGCTGTTTGATCAGCGCCACGGATGAGTGGAAGTGTCGCCGTCGTCTGTCGAGAAAAGTTGTTCGCAGTGGTTTATGCTCAAGTTATGCGTTATAGGACTAGCAAAGGAGCATCTCGGGATTATCTTCAGGATGGCTGTTATCAGCGGGGAAAAGGAGAATTCGTATCAGTTTGAGTATAACCCGAAGGATCCTACGGACACGGAGTCGAGATACTCGCAGACCATCACTTACCTAGGTATCATCCTGCTACATGGGGCAGCGACCCGTGAAGAGGGACAGTCAGCTGCCAAAACTGCGCTAAACAAAGGATATACCTGGAAATAATGACTGTTACGATGGATATAGGAAAGTTTAAGTATTTCAACGATCCTTGGATGATGGACAGTAACAAATAGTAATATACTTCAGAGCCATTCTTTCGGATTCTTATTTGTAATTAGATTCTTCTAGAAATAAGCAATCGTGGGGAGTATAATTCTGATTTGCGTTCAAAGGGGGAATTTGTCGAAATATCGGCACAAAACATTTCAATGTCCACTCGGCCAATTCCTCTAGAGGATGTTCAAAAACTTCCTCCAGTTTGGGCAGGTGGTCTGGTTCTAGACACTCAAGATGCCGGATATAATCTGCTAGTAGTGCCGGTGACTTCTCAGAGTTGGAAGCTTTGAACTCGATTTGGAAATGTTTATCGGAGACGAAGACGCTCGGTTGGGCGTCCTTATTAACTTCGCTAGACCATAATGGTCCTAACGTGTAGCGAGGCCGTGTTTCCATGATCGAAAAAGAAGTTGGAAAGCATGTATGTTATTTAGTGGTGAGACTCGAGCAAGTGGTTGTACGATTACAGGAGCTGCTAGGGTTAGGGTTTGGTATCTGATATGACATGACATGCCATGCTTACTTACCTTATATACTTCTGTTATCTATACATATTGCAAGCCCCACATGCTTATCGATGTATAAAGCCGTATTTGAGGAAAGAATGTTATTCATAATCTGTAGGGCTGTACTCTCCAAGCTCCCGAGGTCCTTGGACCTTCTGCCTCTGCTATCTCCATGAATGAATGTAAAGCCAAAGTAGTCCTATCTTCTCAACTATTATTCTGCAGGCCATGATCCTGGCATTTCCATCGTAGGGTCTGCATTCTCGGATGTATACATTGACCGAAACCTGAGAGGTACATGTGAAAGTCGACTGCTGCAATTCCACTCCAATGCAGCCGCTGCTTTGGTTATATCAACATACCTTCGATAGATTTTCCAATCAACCGTATCAGCATTAATAATGGGATCCCCGGAGGCAACCTTGGCTAGAGTGTCCAAATATCGGTCCACATTATTAAATTCCTCTTGGTACGAAGGACGAACCATGTGAAACCCGGTACGTGGATGATCGAGGAAGCCATCTTGATACTTTCCACCAGAAATGCCTGCATCCACACGGAATGACCGGCCTCCTCCTTCAATAAAATCCCATTCTAATATCGTATTTTCAAGCACGCCCTTTAGACGTGAAAATACCTCCTCATGCGTTCTCATATGCATGACAAGAGGGGAAGGGGGCAGGCATTCCCACTCTGGAATTATCTGCTCGTTTATCGATCCTTTGTTCTCTTCAAAGCTATCAAAAGCCATGAAGATATCGTGGAAAAATTGCCAGCGAACTCTTCTTTCACGTCTCTGGCTACGTACAAGCTGCAGTGTCGACAAGAAATGCCGATGTCTTGATATTTTTTTATCTGCCGCTAAAATTCTCCTGGGATCGAGGCCACTGTTCCTAAGAGCGTCAACCCACAAGGAAAAGTTTCCGGACAATCTTGCGATATCTGTCGGAGTTCCATACTCATTTGAGACTGCGAATACATTCGCTCCATGGCGTATGAGCAACTCAACTCGTTCCCTCTGATATTCGCGGTCTTTATCACCATAGTGATATTCGAAACCCGATCCTAGATAGCCTGTAAGATCTTCAAGAGGTATGTGGCATGTTTCACGTCGTGGTTGGAGGGAGGCTATAGCAGCATGGAGGCAAGTTAGTCCATCTACCTGTGGAATCGATATGCTCGCTTTGTTGTTCAAGTGCCAACGGAATAAGTCGATATTGCCCCTTGGCTTTGAGCTCAAAATAAAGATAGACGTGCGACTATGGTCGTCGAACTCGTTTATAATGGGACGAAAGTGATTGCTTATCGATCGCCACGAAAAGTCCTTTTCAAACGGGGCGTTTTCGCAAAAGAGATGCCAGAAGTTCCGGCCGTTCCAGTCAGGTTCTGAAGGATCCAATTGGCACCGTTCAACCAAAAGATTATATATGGCCCAATATTCCGCTCCAGGGGAAAATGAGCCACGCATATCAAAACCATAAAGTAAAGCATTCCTAGTTTCCAAAATCAGCCAGATTCTCTTTCTCTGAGAAGTTCCATTTGTGGAAGCAATACCTGCCGTCATCATCAACACCCTGACTGGCCGCCCCAGCATCAAGAAGGAAACGAACAAATGCACTTTGACCGCCTCTGCAGGCCTAAGTAAAGTATTATTTCAGTCTGTTTCTTTTCGGAGAACGAAGATGAAAAGGTGATTTACCAGCCCGAGAAGACTCCGCCCGTACTCGTCCACGGTATTCACGGAATACTTTTTCTTCATGAATTCCTTTCTGATACTCACAATATCGGCTATTATAACGAGATTCCATATCGGGTCTGATGATGGTACAGTATGCATGACTGTCAAACTCTGCTGCACGTTATTGCCACCAAGCGCATTTGTCCATAACCGAGCCCAAAGACCTTTATCAAAATACCAGGAGGGGCTGAATTTTATTTTTACCTCCCATGATAGAATACTATCACTGCCCTCTTCCTTTCGAATCCTTCTGTGTCTCTTTCTCATGTATATTATGGATAGGGTTCCGAGCAGCAAGTTCAAGTGCCGGTGCGTAATACTGTAAATCTCAGTAGCGTTAAGAAACGGCGACCCATTATGGTGTCCAAGTAAAATTCCGGTGGCATCCTGTGCTGAATGTGGGAATGACTGAACTTTCTTTGAAGAAAATCCGTCATCATTCGAAGTGCGGGATTTGGTGGATTTATTTCTGTGTCTGGAATCAAATTTTGTAGTTGGATCTGAGGATTCCACCAAATTCCCAGAGGAGATTTTGACATTACTCAAGGATCCGTGATTGATGGCAGCCTCTAATGATGTCAAGCGCTGTGACAAATTTTCCGTCAATGTTTGCACATCATTCGAGATACTGAGAGAGTTGATCTCGTCGGTTTGCTGGGCTGCAATCCACGAGACGGTTTGGTTTAAGGTTGAGAGATTAATACTCTGCCGACGAGTCTCACGACTTCAGAGGCGTTATTAGACGTTAAGGCTAGTAGAAAGAAAAGAAAAGAGAAGAGCAACTCACAGCTGAATTACAAGTAATCCTAGAGACAAACAGTCAATGGTCTCTCTCAGTAGTCCGGATGCGTCAGACAGCTTCTGGTCATAAGATATGATTCTGAAAGCTTTCTTAACTTTTTCTCGACGCCTTAATTTCGTCGTCTCCTTGATATCCTGGATAATGTCATTTAATGCCTTTAGGCGAGCATGAGATTGTTCGAGACACATAGAAACGCCGCAATCCCTGTTTGCGTCTGTACATAAAGCTCCAATCTCGGATAGCAGGTTTTTTATAATAGATAGTTTGACCTCTAGTTCAGACGTGTTCGTCAAGATATCCTGCATCAGCTTCACAGACCGATGCGCAGATTTCACGATTTTCAGCAGCTCAAGGGTCAAGGAGACGACGCTAAGAGCACTGGCTGCAACTCCAAAAGCTTCTGCCATGGCGTATAGTGGTCAGATTCGAAGCCGTATCCTGGATTATTAGGGCAAATAAAATAAAGCATATTCTGGAATTCCTTTTATATGACCAGATCTCTTTGCTACTAACCTCCCACATTTCCGATCAACGTAATACTGCAATAGGCTAACTGGCTCGCAGCCTTGTCATACGCATTGTAGCCTTGCAGGGCAGCAAGCGCTTAATGCCGTCGCTTGACTGGCCATATAATAATAGACCTGTGAGGCAGTGCTAAATCAATTTTGTAACAGTTTTTGGCTACGTTGTTGGCAACATGTCTTAATTCCTTATTTGTTCTCTAGTCAGAGTGCATAATTTGCTTTTAGCGATTCTTGTTTGCTGTCGAAGCATAGAATTGAGAAATACTCTCCGAGCCCTGTTTTCTTCATCTTTCCACGGGGGGACTTGTCAACTATAACAGCCAAGACTGACACCCATTGTATCTGAAGAGCAAGAGTTACATACTCTCATCGTTAAGGTTGTAACACTGGATGCGTATTCCTCTAATCTCGGTTAATGCTAACTGATCAGTGCCACGGATCAAGAGAAAATGTGTCAATCTTTGATTACGATATCTCGATATATATGCGGCTGCTTCGAGGAGGGAGACCCGTACCTGATAGAAGAGGATACATGTGGTGGTTGTGGGATTGCCAAAGCTATCACGACTTCCACAACCACCGAGAGGCAGCCTTGCTCACTCTGCGTTGAATCCGCCAGATACACCTTCGCTCAGGGTAAATGGAAGAAAACCGATTGACCTGGACAATGATGAATACTTCCGACGATCCATGTCAGTCGTGAGGTTATTCTAGTTTGATTTTACTCTTCCCCCTCTCTTCTACCCATCCATATATATAGAAAATACCTTTTCCATTCCATCCACATCATGATCAACAACTTTGAGGTCGCTCTCTTTTTGATAAAGTCCTAGTATCAATTAGAGCGGATATTTGCTTTGGCTTCCACCACTGTCGTTGTGATTAGGGTTACGGTTAGGGCTAGTACTGTTGTATATAATACGAACAAAGACTTAACAGGTAAATAGGAGCAACGTTATTATTGTAGACCGCCCGGCCATGCAATACGGCCGAGTAGATGTGGGAGAGCTGTGAGGTTGCGTTGAGGGGGCAGTTTCAGCGAGATTGAAGTACTTTGCGTCGGTGACATGCGATAGCACTGTTTGATATGATATGTATATTGAAGCATGTTTGAATCTACGACCTACAGGCTTACCTCCGAGATGTGTGCTATAGTATCATACTCTTCTACGAGCCCATATTCCAGAGCCGCTCAGTCAACGCTGTTGGAGCGGACAACCTCTGGGTGGCGTTTGAACCACATGCAGCACAGTCGGCTAGACTATTGCAGCCGGGCAAAAGAATCCCACACGGGAGAAAAAATGTACGAAGAACGCACATTGGTCTGTTCGGCAATGATTCAATTTTCTAAAGCAGAAGCTAATTCGATCGAATCATCACCCAGCCACCACGCTGAAACGCCTTTTGTATTGCATCGATGCGGGTCGTTCCTGCGACCACGCTATCGGCATGCCTTGGGTATCTTGTATCCTTCTCTTCCAAATCCAAACATGACGTTACAAAATTATGCAACGAGGATAATACGACCGCCGACTTCGGTGATCTTGCGTTCGGCTTCCTTGCTGACATATCGGGCCTTGACGACAACTGGCACATTGGGTAGACGGCCCTTGCCGAGGACTTTGGCGTAGCCGAGAGCAAGGAGGTCAATGACGGGGGCGGTGTCCTTGGGAGCACCCTCGGCGAGGTACTTGTCTTGGGTTTCTTGGGGGAGCAAACTCCAAAGCTGTTGGCTTTAGTATTTGCGAGCACCATGATTGGGTGCAGTGTAACTAACCTTGTCCAAGTTGACGACGGGTTTCCATTCGTGGTTGCGCTGGAGGTGGAAATGGCGCATACCGACTTTACCAAAGTAACCGGGATGGTACTTGTCGAGGTTGGTACGGTGGTGGTGCTGACCACCGGCCATACCACGACCACCGGGGTGCTTGCGGTGTTTTCCTACACGACCGTGGCCGGCGGAGACATGACCGCGGCTGTTATTGTCAGTACGAGTGTGTGGTATGAGAGAGAAAGTGGAAAGCTGACTGTTTTCTGGTCTTGGACAGATGGGTAGGCATTGTGACGGTTGATGTGGATGATGGTGGTTGCTGGATGTGGAATGTTTTTTGTCAGACAGAGAAATGAGAAATGCGAATGTGGTTGTGCGGTCACATGACCGGGTAGAACAAACCAGACAAACAGAGCAAACATGCAAACATGCCCAATGCAGACTAGGCAGCCGTGCACGTGCCACCTCTGCCGGGTATATAAACAGCGACTTCCCCCTCGCCTTTTCCATTTTCTTTTCTTCCTTCTTTTCCTCAGCTCTCTTTGCCTTTTGGCTTAGATCAAGTGTAGTATCTGTTCTTTTCAGTTTAATCTCTGAAAGTGTTCTAAGGAACACAACATTGATTATTCTCATTTTTGGATCGAGCATCGAAGTCTCTGTGCTTGCACATGCTTCTTTGCACTGTGTCCTTGGTCTTACACTACCACCAAGTGACGCGAACCCCCTTTTCATCATTTCGTCGGCTTGCCGGCGGGCTGGAGAAGAGTTGTATGGTCTTGTGTGCGGTTCGTGTTTTAGTTGAAATGTGAAAAAATCTGCATGGCATTCGCAAATCTACAACTGTCTGCTCTTTGAATGGTATAGAATTTGCTGGGTATCACGTCCATCTACGGCTGTCTAGTCTTGTATCTCGTGTCATTGTTCCAATTTCTTTTCCAAATATGCAAGAAATCCCTTCGAGAATCTCAAGGCCTGCTCATACGCGATCTCGAAGCCGTTGATTCCTCCATAATACGGGTCTTCAATCTCTGGACCTCCGCCAACTTTCTTATTGACAGTGCCATCAGGGTTGAAGTCTCCAAACAATCGCACTTCTGCAATCTTCGGTGTTGTGCCTTCTGCACTTATCGTATCCGTACGGCCCTTTGTCCTTCCTGACTGTGTAATATTATCGCGTAGCCGTAACAAGTCTTTGAGGTTGTACTCGTCCATAGCGAGGATATAATTGAATTTTCGAAAGTCGTCCTTTGTGATTTTTCTCGCAGAATGATTGTAGTTTGTTATGTTGTGCTGCTTCAGAGTAGCCATCGTGCGGTAATCGGGAGAATCGCCTGTGTGGTATGCGCCTGTGCCTGCTGAGTCGATTTCGTCGATTAGAGCGCCGTACTGCTGCGATGAGGAACATAAGGAACGAAACACGCCCTCGGCCATGGTAGACCGGCCTGTGAAAGATCAGATTAGCAAGTTGTGAAGCGATGCGGAATGAAGGATACAGCACGTACAGATGTTCCCCAAGCAGACAAAGACCACCGATACAGGCGCTGGAGTCTGGTCGTTCGTCATGATTTAGAAGTTCGTTGATCCTATACAATGATCATAAATATTCTATGCAAAAGGCAGAGTTGATCGTGATATTGGAATAATTTCAAACTTTGAAGCGGGATGATGATTATGATTCTCCCCGCACGACCCACTCGCCATCTTGGTAAGTTAACCACGTACCTAACTTAACGGCTGAAGCTGTTCCTGGCAACTACACTCAACCTCGCCACCTCCTGACCACGACCATGACCCGCTGCCTACTTATCACCTTCGACGCATTCGCGACTCTCTTCCATCCTCGCCGTCCCATTCCCGAGTTGTACGCCTCCGTTGCCCGTTCGTATGGACTAGGCGAAAGCGCCATAGCTCCTGCTACGTTGCAGACTGCCTTCAAAAACGCATACAAAGCTGAAAGTAAAGCCTATCCGAACTACGGCCGAGAACTGGTACTGCGTGGCGAATACGGAGGGCCGAAACAATGGTGGACGGGTGTGATTCGATCGACGTTTGCGAATGCTTTGGATCAACCGGATCTACAGTTGCCTGCCGGGATGGTTGAAAAGTTGATCGAGACTTTTGCTAGTCGAGAGGGTTACTCTCTGTACGGAGATGTTTGGCCATGCTTTGCTGAGCTTAGAAAATACAAAGTTCAGCAATCTCAGTTCGACTGTGTCGTGACGGGCATCATATCGAACTCGGATGACCGTGTTTCTGCCGTGTTGAAATCGTTGGGGTTGTCGGTAGGGCAGACGCGTGCTGATGAAGATCGATCGAGTACCCTGCTGCCAGGAATTGAAGAAAATGTTAGTGTGGACTCGGATAATCGAGAACTGCAATTGGATGATCTCAACATGGTCATTACAAGCTACGAGGCCGGAGAAGAGAAGCCAAATCGATTGATCTTCGATGTTGCAGCACGGCAAGCCAGTCGCCTTCTGAGCACGGTCAAATCCACCAAATATGATTTGGATAATATTGACTGGACGCGTATACATGTTGGAGACGACTTTCCGAAAGACTACCAGGGCGCAACAAACGCTGGTTGGCATGCGATTCTACTCGATCGGGACAATACATTTACCGATAGTTCGAACAACGTGGAAATCGTCACTTCATTAGAAGCGCTGCCGGCTAAAATACAAAGATACGCAACAAGCTGAGAATTGGAAAATGGGGTCAGGAAAGAACACGAAGATCATAAAGAATGGACTACTTTGGACTTTTCGACTCATCTCCATGTCGAGACAAGCCGAATCCGTAGCCCAGTTCTCTTCCTTCTTTGACTCGAATCTTTTCACTAGCCAGCATGACGAAGAACATCCGGGCCCATCCGTTATTATCCTCGATAGGGGTGACGTTCTTCCAAGCATGCGCCGTCCCTCGCTGGATACACACATCACCCTTCCTCAAGAGTCTAGTTTCTCCCGAATCGAGTTCCCATTCGACTACTCCGTCAATCACAACGCTATAATCAAAAGTGATTGTCCGATGCATGGGAGCCTGGTCCCCCGGAGCCATCTCCAACAGTCGACATGTTGTCTGAGTCCTGTGCGAGCCATCTGGGGGTCGAGGGTGCTCGAGCTCGTCCGCATACGCTTTGAGATCCAGATTGGAGTTCTCGTCGTTCGTAACTTGGGACGGAGGCGATAGTCCGCTGACGGGGAATGTACTCGTCGAGTATACCTTCACGTTGCGCGATGGCTCGACAGAAACCGAGTTTGGCATCTCGCCAATGGGTGGGTGCTCGGAGACATTGCTGAATACCGCGCGTCCGGTGGCGGAGTCGTGGGTTGAGATGATACGGCGTGACTCGGTGAAGGGATATGTTGATTGTGACTGTGCTGGCATATTATCTAGATTTTTGAAGAACAACGCGTGGATAAAAGGTCGCTAGATTTGTTTTCGATAGCCTAGGTACCTCGGCCGTGAATCTTGAATCTTCGCGTGTAGAACAATATCATAAGGGACAAGAGCTTATCTACCGACGCATGACCCCTGTGAGACTAGGATCGAGCGCATAGCTACCCGACAATAGTAGAAGTCGGAAATGTCCATCATCTCAGAGTCTACCTGTAACCAAGAAAAAGCAGGTTAGGCACGTCTAAGGCACCGATCAGACACATGATCTGACGTCACCACCATTCCTAACATCAACAAACCCTAAAAGTCGTAGAAATTATCCTAAGGTCTCCCTTTCCGTGTGGTAGTTTGGTCAAGGAATTGAGATTCGTCTGTGTTCCTTCAGCAGCTTCACTATCTTCTCCTGCCCCTCTTTGGCAGCCCATGACACCGGTGTCCGACCGCTCCCATCTTTTGTGTCTGGGTCACTATCATGGCCAAGAAGCAACTTCACTATGTTCTCATGCCCCATCCATGCAGCGAATGACAGCGGTGTCCGACCACTCTTGTCTTTTGAATCTGGACCAACTCCAAGGTTGTCAAGAAGCAACTTTACTACCGTCTCATGCCCCTTCCATGCAGCCCATGACAGCGGTGTCGTGCCCTTCCAATCTTTTGAATCTGGATCAACTTTATCATTGTCAAGAAGCAGCTTCACTACCGCCTCATGCCCTTCTATCGCAGCCAATGACAGCGGTGTCGCGCCCTGCCAGTCTTCTGAATCTGGATCAACTCTATCATTGTCAAGAAGCAGCTTCACTATCGCCTCATACCCTTCTATCGCAGCCCATGCCAGCGGTGTCAGGCCCTGCCGATCTCTTGAATCTGGATCCACTCCATCGTTGTCAAGAAGCAGCCGCACTATTTTCTCATGCCCATTCATAGCAGCCAATAATAGAGGCGTCATGTCACCCGAATCTTTTAAATCCGGATTAACTCCCTCTCTGTCAAGGAGCTGCTTCACTATCATTTCGTGCCCCTCCATCGCAGCCCATGCCAGCGGTGTCCGGCCACCGCTATCCTTTGAGTCTGGGTCATGTCCATTCTCGTATAAAGTTGCTGTTACTTTTTCCAAACCAAAATATGCTGCAAGATTCACCCCAGTCATATATAGTTCCCGTCGTTGGACGTAGTCATTGGAACTTTCGGTAGCCATCAGTGCCTGACTGGAAGCAGAGACCCTATTTTCATTCTCAAGAAAAGTAGTCAGCTCTTGTTCCAACTCCACTGAAGCTGCGCGAGCATGATGTCCCCAGTTTCTGGCGGCATAAGAGTAAAGCGGATTCAGTCTTAGTCGCTCGTCGAACTCATGATTCGTCAGGCAAAGACCCGTACTAAAATTGTCAAACGATAGATAGGTAATGCAAGCCTTGGCAATATCCATCTCGGCATTTGGAAACCAGACGCTCCAGGTCTCTTGGAAGTATTCCTGTGTTGTATAATGGACTAAGCGTATAATATCACTTTCCTCATCAATAATGACCAAGCCAGCGCATGCGGAGGCGATCAGCTCAACCTTTGTGATGTTGGCCTCATCAAGAGCTGGACGGTTGTTAACGATAGCTAGTGCATGTTGCAATTCTCGGGGTGTCAGAGGCCTTCTAGCGCGGGAAATCCAGGAAAGGGTTTTGAAAGCAAGATCGCGGAAACCGTGTTTCTGGCACTGAATCCTCTCCATCGCTTCTTGATATGCCTGGCTGTACGCATCAGTCCCTTTTGGAAGTTTTTCCAACGCATCTTCAATTTGTCGAAGGTTGACTTTGTCCTCCAGCAAGCCTAAGTGAAGTGTTGCCAGAAGAAACCTAAAAGAAAAAGTAATCAGAGTTTGAGAAACCTCCATAATTGATTTTCACGGAACTCACATTCCATCAGTCGCCGTAATGATTGCTCGCTTTACTTTGTCTTCTAGTTCAGAGTTCTCCCGAACAAACGATGGCAATCGTGATGTATTACCATCCAGGTATCTTCGGATGTCATTATCACTGGCACGAATCTCCAGCAAAACAGCCTCTTTCCTTTTGAACTCTTCCTCAATTTCGGGGATGAAACGCGATGTCGCAAAGAGATTTGCTTTAGTATTAGCTTGCAGGTTGAATATTTCCAACAAAAGCTGGGACCGAATTCCATCAGTACTTTTGCACTCATCTAGAGCATCGACGATGATAAAGGCCTTTGAGAGGCCAGTAATAATCGATTTTAAAGCACCTGAGATCTCACTAAAAGAGGGGCGGGTTCTTTTGGGGTTGTGTTTTTCGTAGAGACTTTTCACGCAGTCAGGAATTGTAGGGCGTCCCTGGGCGAACTGCTTGAGGAGGCTCAAAAGATGATCCATGAGATGTTGCTCCTCCTGCTGTCGAAAGTTGCAGTAGATATACACAATGCCAGTAGAGTTATCCTGAAACCTTTGACACAGATAGTCAATTACAGTTGATGTGGCTATAGTCTTTCCCGCTCCTGGAATACCAGGGCAGAATAGTATCTGGTCAGGCTCAGTTAGCCACCTCTGAAATGCTTCAGACTCCAGCAGCCATGTCCCCGTTCCTGGTTGGCGCTTTCTGATGAAATCATTCTGTTGAGAGGAGTAATCAACTGCGGTAAGCCAATCAAGGATGGCTTGCTGCTCTTGATTATGGTGTTGCTGGGTAGGTATGTTGACGTCTCCAGCTATCTCCTTGACAATTTCATCTATTAGATCAATTTGTTAGTCAAAATAGCCTTCCTTTTTGAATTTTGGTCTCTTCATAAAACGGTCAATGGATAATGATCGAGAAACTGCACCTAAAGGAAAGCATTACTTTGAATTGTTGACATCTCCTCCATTTCGTGTGCTGGCACCATATGGAGAAACTCCTTTGCAAAAGCCGCTGCAACTGCCGCCGCATGTTTCTGCCAATTCTCATTTTTGTGCGAGTCCGCATAGTTACAGATGCCTCGGACGACAATGCATGGAAAATCATTCATAAGTCCAGCCGCCTCCATCTCAAAGCAAAGAACATTGCCACCAAGCATCTTGTTGATCTCATTCCGGCGAACCGCATCCTTGACTACTTGGTTACCAGAAGCGATTAGGCCGTAGTGGACGCGCATTTCACGAGCTGTAGGATTTCTCTTCACTACTTGAGCGTGGTCGCAGTACGGGCAGCTTTCCTGCTCTTCCTCTTCATTTTCCCAGTCATCGTCGCCGCTGACGTCCTTCTCAATGTGGCGATAGCTGGATTTGAACAGTATATCTTTCAAGCGGTCAGTTTTCAAGTACTGAGGTGCTAGCTTTGGCCACTTCTGCTTAAGATCCTCAAGATGCCTCGGTATCTCAGAGCCCTCCATGTCGTATTTAGAGTGCAACTTGGTAATAGCGGTTAATAGTGCCGCCGGAGGCGTATTCAATGCTCCTACTCGTTTAAAAGTGTTCCCTTGTCCTGCTTTGCCGAAATCCCACTGCACCACGCCGCCAAACTCACCCACTGGCTTGCTGACCACAACATCACCAAGTCTAACTTGAGGCGGAACACCACCCCCGATACCGACCATGAGACCAAATTTGATCGATGGAAATGTGGAAACCATGTGAGCTGCCACAGTGGCCGACTTGTTATTACCGATCATCCCTATTGGCAAACACGCTATCACTATGTTGTGTTTGCCAATGCGCCCGAGTGTGTACGTGTTGTCGTCGCGCTGTCGCTTGGGGAGGTCCGCATGTCTGTCATCTAGCATGGCTAACGCCGCTGTCTGCTCTTCTGCCCGCGCGCAGATCCAGCCTACCGTGTAGTCACGATGCGTCAGAGTCGCAGGAGCCATAACTTTTGGCGCACTAAAACAAATGACTATAATATCAAAATGAAAAAGAACGTAAACCGGAGCGGATAGTGCTAAGTAGTGGTCTGCGCAGTGCGGCTGAATATTTGTAATGGTAGCCCAAGCCAATGAGAAAGCGCGCAGCCTGCGCTGTTCCATTCAGGCCCCGCGGGCTAGCGAAGCGTGCACATCAGCAGTGCTTATCGCTAAAGATTCTCCTGGAAAGAGATGTTTGGTCATGTCCGGTCACTGCTATTATCCTGAGTGAATATTTTTTTTACAATCTTGTCTCTTTGATAGCCCAACATATATAGTCATGCCATTCCGGCGCAAGCACCGCATGCACCGCGTCAACAGTCTCTTTCCCCCATCCTTCCAGCCATATACTATATCTCAGCCGGTGGAGGGTAACAGCATAATTGGCCAGTACGGCCAATGCCAGCGGGTCATGATGTTTGACCATATCCCAGTACTCGCCCGGATTCAGCATTGGAAAGATAACTAGAGCGACATGTGCCGGTCTCGGAGTGGAGGTAAGGATGAGGATGTATCTCAAGCTCTGGATAACTGCAATATAGACGTCGGCCTGGCTCGCTGTCGTGGCTGTGACGGAGGCGCGTTGTACAAGCATAGCTAGCATGGTTTCCATCTCATCGGGCAGTTTTTGCTCAAGAGTTGGATGCGGCTCCGGCATCATCATTATGGACCATCGACTATGTCTCAACGCTTCCATATGGAGTTTTGTGATCGGTCTAGAATTGGAGATCAATATGAGGATCTGGTGCACCTTTGCAATTGTGTTGCCAGTCGATTCGGAGCATCTCTGGATACCGAATGCGTGCAGCATGACTATGCACGTAAAAGCAAATATGGCTTCGTAATTTTGGATAGTAATATTCGTGAGATGGTGTCGAAACAAGGCCAACCCTAGATCGTGGTGGTGGATTGCTAGAATGGTGTTTCTTTGTTTAGAGATACCACGTAGCGCTAGGTGGAGCGCGCTCATACTCAATAGACCGTGAAGTACCATGTCATTTTCGAGAGCCAGCCCGACGGCAAAGTCGGACCATATTGTTTGGTCTTTGTCTGCGGGTATGCTGAGCTCTGCAAGAGTCTTTGCGGTGTGTAAAGTGTAGTGATGCATCAATCGGAGTCGCTCCCTTTCTGTGTCCGTAAAGTGTGTCTCGGAAATATTACTGTCGGAAGTAGATGTAAAAGAAGGGGAGCTTGACGTGTCGACCGGTGAGGCATCAGTGCTTAGTCCACTGGAGATTGATGATGAAACTGCCATTCCGCTATCAGGCTGTCGCTCGGCGGTACTTGCACACTTCTTGAAACGCCTAGCCGTAGAGTCGGTAGATATGAACATCAAGCTTGAAGATATGTCGGCCAGCGAGCAGTGCTGTCCAGCTTTCTCGCATCGCCCGCATCGAGGACGATTCTCGTCACACTACATACACGTCAGTCACAACAGACACAGAAACCAAGCGGGTTCCTCACTTTCTTGCGACTTTGCTTGCACTGCGTACAGCCATGACGACTTTTCGTATGAAAGCGTCTCTGGGACATGGCGACGACCCCTAGATCAAGTAATCAAATAGGTGTATTGATCACTAGTAACGAAGCTAGTAACCACGTAACAAGATCGTTCGTACTGACCTCATCGAATGGATTGATTCAACGCATTGGAGATCAAGATCCAGGGAATAGTAAATGACATTATTTCAATAGATGAAGCCGAAATCATGGTCTATGTTTGGTTTATCAGTGAAGCATCTACACACATAAGACCGAACACGACATGATACAGAATTAGAGATATTTTGATCGAAGTAATGGACAGGCAGCTGTTGGATGTGCAGGGGGGAAGGTGCAGACTGGGAAGTTGATTAAGGGAAGAGCCGCTTGTCTAGAAACGGTAGTTTATACGCAGATATTGATTGGCCGACTGGGTTTGCACGCTAGCCCCTATTTGGCAATATATACGCTTTACGATATCGGTCACTCTTATTTCTCCAGGCTCCAGCCAACATCCAACATCTACGGACGAGCGTAACATCTCGCGCGAAAACTATTGAGGGCTGGAATAGTAATAAATATGAGTGCCAGACCCTTCATCGAAGCACCTTCGACCATGTCGAGCTGTCGACATACCACCGATGTCCTAGTCTAACAACTCACGATGATTGAACTCACCGACGTCTACAAAGAAAACGCAACCCTGGTCCAAAGCCGTCCTTTAGTCGCCGTATTCTTTGGAGGCACCTCAGGCATTGGACATCAATCCTTGCGTGCCCTGGCTGCCGCTGAAGCCGAACATAAGGGCAAAGGACTTCGTGCATATATTGTTGGCAGAAATGCTACCGCCGCCGAAGAGATCATAGCAGAATGCCGTGGTTTATACCCACACGGCCATTTTAACTTCTTCAAGATTGATGATCTTTCTCTGATTCGAAACGCCGACCGAGTCTGCGCTGAGATTATCCAGGCTGAACAAAAGGACGGCCAGAATCCAAGGATTGATTACTTGATGTTGTCTCAAGGTGGTTCGGTATTTCTACCAAGGACAGGTATGCTATTTGATAATCAAACGCTAAGTTGTTATTCTAACAGCCCCACAGAGACACAAGAAGGAATTGACGTGACAATGTCTCTGATGTACTACTCCCGAATGAGGATTATCGTCCAATTGCTTCCCTTGTTACTCAAATCAACCCTTCCAGCAAGAATAGTCTCAGTCTACGCTGCCGGATTTGAAGCCAAGCTGTACACGGAAGATCTTTCACTTCGAGACTTGAAACTCTACAGTTATTCGCAGGCAAGATCGCATATGGTCTACATGCACACTTTGTTCATGGAGGCACTGGCAGAAAAGTATCCCGACAAGCTCGCCATGATACACATCTTCCCGGGACTCGTTATCGGACCAACGTTTTATAGTTCCGAGTTTCCTTTATGGTTTAGGATAGTGTTTCGTCTGATCAACCCTATATTCGGGAGATTTATCACAGTCCCCAGACAAGAAAGTGGAGCCAGGATGATCAATTTAACCTCATCTCGATATCCGGCTCGACCTTCTGACCCGTCAAAGTTCTACCAAGAAGGTAGTGTTGCTATTGGCACAGATGGAAAACCCGGCAGCGGTGTTTATTCTCTTGGATGGAAAGGGGAGAACACTCTAAAGCTTAAAGTTTATGACAAGTTCGATAAAGATGAAATGCGGAAGAAGGTTTGGGATCATACCGTGAAGGCTTTTGAGGTGATTGAGGCGGGAAATGTGTTCACTGAGTGAGATCGATGGTGTTAGTCTTCAGAAGGTAGCGGAAATACCTAGGTGACTATACATATCATATTTCCTTTGCTGGGTTTGGGGTTTCCCTTTCTCAGCTGCTGCCGCTTTTGCGAGGGCATTACAGTCAGGCTCCTGAGTAAACTTCAGTCCGGCCTTAATTTGCTGAGCCTCTAGGCATAATTTCTATTTCTTCTAATAAATAATCAAGAAGGGTAGTTGATAACGAGTCAAGTTTTTGGTCGATTGAATAAACTAATTAGGGTTATTCTAGGGCTATATGAGTTGAGTTATATAGTACCTAGGTAAAGGACCTCGGGGTTGATTTACGTCTGGCCAAATTTAGGCATGCTTCTATCTTCCTTAGGATGTTATCTTAATATCCCAGCGGCGGTGTAATTGCACCATGACCTTTGGCAATATCATTAGATGTCTACTTTTTGTTACATGTCTTACTATCGTCCTTTTTGTAACGATAGACAACAAGGCGCTGCTGGCCTTGATCTTTTTGGAAGCAGAGTTCACCTGTGCCGACATGAAGCGATAGCATATAACCCTTTCCACATAATTGAACTCTCACATCACTCGCTGCAAGAAAAGCTGGCCATTCCCATCCTCATTCAAGTCAAAGGTCTGCCATTGTCCTAGTGAAATGTTCGCAGTCGGCGCAAGGAGAGTAATAACGCCCTGATGAGTCACAACGATAATATCGTTGTCCCCTGGTCTATCTTCAAGCTTCGCCAAAGTCTCTCGCAGCTGTTTTAGAATCATAGCGGATCTCTGAGCCAGATCCTGAGGTAATGGCGAGCGGTTTCCTGCTTTGATGTGCCAATTTGGATTCAGTCTCTCAATTTCCGAGGACAGCCTAGGAAATTCAGCGACAAGTTTGACTTTGGGAGAGCCATTGTTGCATGGCAGGTCGGTAATTTCCTGTAGGTTCGCGTCTAAGGATAGCATCGCTCCATTTCCAACGCCCAAATTAGAGTTTTCAGGATACTGGCTGGTATCTAAAATCCTTGTGAATGCTGTCAGGGACGTTTGGAGTGTTCTGCGCAGTGGACTGGATATGATTGCGCCGACGCTGTTAGAGTGTTCGCGGACAAACTGTTGCCCTAAGTCTTCCGCGAAGTCGAAACCCCGTTGGCTTAAAGGAGCATCAACAATGGTGATATCATTGCGCAGGTTGTGCAGGCCTTCTGCATGGCGGACTAGATGGACACGGCCTAGCATGTTGGGACTGAGTTACAAACATTTGAAGGCTCTTCAATGGCGCTTTGGCGTGATTGTGTTGAGAAGACTTACTAGATTATTCGGGATCACTATTCTTTAAATATACCCCACTACCAGAAACCAGAAAGAAAAGAATCCTAAAAAAGCCATTCTTTTGGCTCATAAGAAAGCGTTGTTTCTTAGACCTTTCCACGGTGACAGGTGTTACCTGCAAACGGCGACCGCGAAGCCCATAAAAGGAAAAATGGAAAAAAGGCTGCATACTTGACTGAGTAGAGTACAAACTCGAACCTTGGAAACAAGGCGTTACTCCAGTCTAGACCACGCTACTTCTATGGCTGCAAACAGTCTTGCAGAAGAACGCTGCCACGCGGTTTGACTATACTACGTACTAGTAGAATTGTTAACTTAGTGAGTTATAACTATAAGGCTTAGGTATTAATCTCATTACTGTGCTTAGATGCGTGCCTAGTTCTACTTAATAATAGGAAAGCTAGTGGTTACATGTACAACAAGACTTCCAGATACAATTAAATTGTTTTCTAGACTTCATGGAGAACATAAACATTACAAGAGGAAATCATGCCTTCCAGATGATGTCCCTTAATTTCTGCCGATCAACTCGATACGTTCCTGGCACGTCCGCGGACGCTTTGAACAACAGCTTTTATTGTGGACAGGACTTGGTAATCGGCCTAGGCAAACGCCAAAAGGGAAGGTATCTCGCTCTCGCAGAGCCCTTGGCTGGCTCTCGCGATTTCGATCATCGTCAGCATGTGGATTCTCCTCCATCCAACGCTCCGGGCGGAATTCTAAAGGATCTGTGAACACGTCACATAATTTGATGTGCGAGTCCACTTTTTTTGATGTAATCCGAAATCTTTTCCACAGTTCCCTGTGGAATATATGTTACTCGGGACCAAAAAGCCTAGGTAAGCTGCTGACCGGGTGAAAAGTGACTTCGGATTTCGCCCTTCCAACTTAACTACACATTGCGCGAACGAGAGTTGAAAGCCATGAGCAAGGTTATTAGACTGAAATTACCAATCTTAATAGCTGATTTAGGTTCCGTAGCATACTTAGATATTTTTCAGGTACGATGCATTGTCTGACACAAGAGTCGAGCACAAATTCACTCGGTTCCCGTTTTACACTCGGGTCCACGAGCCACAAGCTCATATGCCAGAGGGCGAAGAAAACATAACCTTACCCTTCTAATCAGACAGCGCAGTGGTTCCAAAAGGTGTCTGCGTAGATATTTATCTCGACTGCAAAACACTATGGGGTTTCCTTTTACCCACGTCCTGATAGTAGGTGCCACCTCGGGAATCGGCTTAGCTTTCGCTGAGCGACTACTTGAAGACGGAGTCAAAGTCACCGCTGTTGGTCGCCGCCAAGATCGTCTCGATGAGCTTACTCGCAAGTATGGTAACGCGAAGGCTACTGCAATCCGGATGGACATTGCTGTGCTGGACAAGATTCCTCAGTTCGCCGACGAGTAAGTTGGGCATATTGTCAAGGCAAAGAATGAGTTCTGCTAATGACATTCAGAGTCACAAAGTCTCATCCTGATCTCGATTGTGTGCTTTTGAATGCTGGAATTCAAAGTAAAATAGATCTTGTCAATGATTTCAACCTAGACGCCTTCCAGCAACAGGCTCTGGTAAACTTTTCAAGCTACGTTGCCCTAACTCATGCTTTTCTCCCGTTTCTGCGAGAGAAGAACCGGCCGACAGGAATCATATTGTATGTGGCTCGAAAGAGGGAGATTGGGAATTCTAGGTTTAATTCGTTATTTAATCCAGTACGGGCTCGAACTTTGCGATCGTTCCCGCAGCGACGTTGCCAGCATATTCGTGTTCGAAGGCAGCTCTAAATGCTTTCGTGCTATGTCTACGTGAGCAGCTCCTAAACTCGAATGTGAAAGTGATTGAGCTCTCGCCTCCAGCCGTGCAAAGTAAGTTGATTTGATCCATCTTGACTTCTTTGCTTACCAGGACATTCCCAGCTGAATTGCATGACTACCTCGGTCTGGAATTCGGACGTAACTTAGGGATGCCACTTGACGAATACATCAATCACACGTATGAACGAGTGATCGCTGGAGAGGACCAGATTGTCGTGGGGTCAATTGGGCCTGCCGAGACCTTCTGTGAGATTATCAACAAGCGTCGCGCTGCGTTCACAGACCTAGCAAAGCTGCTGAGAGAAACCCTGTAACTACCTGGGTAGCTCCTTCCAAGGCTTGGCTATGGTGTACACTTTTCTTAACCAGTGTCTGAGTTGAGATAAATTCGCTCAGTTCTACTCAGTGAGTAAAAGCGGGACGCGAAAGTCGAGAAGCATCAAAGGGAATAGGATATATTTGTTTGATTTGTATCTGTATGAATCGATCTCTTTACTTGTAATATTCATCTGTCACTCATGATGCTGCCGGTCTCAATCTCGAGGAAGTAGATAGGACTCGCAGGTCTTCATAAAGGCTAAGAGTGAAGGCGGAGGTTCCTTGTAAGAACAGATGGATGTGGTTCGATCTACTGTACAAGTGAGCATTCTTGAGAAATGTCTAGGTATTGGATGTCGATGCTGTGGGTAGCTGTAACCGATATACTCGAGCAGTTCATAACTCCAATGCAACCTTGGAACCTTGACAGGTCTATAAAAACATCGACTTTTCATTCGCAGATGCCGTTAGTGCTTAATCTGGAACATCCCATAAAACACCATCAAACGCCGCATGAAATAAGATACATACACTATTTATAAACTCAAGCCTTTGTCTTGGCAGCATTTTCAAGTTTTCTCCGCTTGCCGCGCAGCTTCTGGGCTTCTTCCTCTTTCTTCTTATTCGAATACAACATCTTATCCAACAATTTCCGCTTCTTCCGACTCATCATCATCTTCTGTCTCTCAAGCTCTTCTTCTTCCTTGCGTCGCTGGGCTTCATATTTCTTAGTCTTGGAAGAGGACTTCTTGGCAGATGAGCTCTTTGACGATCCAGTGAATGGCAGTCCAGCGGCTTCGGCTTCGAGTTCCTGCTGGTGCTGAGAGCGCAGGGCCTCGTCCTCATCTTCGGATTCAGAAGCAGCTTCTGCAGCGTCGTCGAACCCGCCGAATTCGTCGTCTTCTTCCTCCCCATCTTCGTCACTCTCATCCTGTTCGGAGTCATCCACATCCATGCCGTGGTCATCCTCTGCTTCGCTCTCTTCATCCTCATCAGCGTTAGCCATCTTCGAATCCTGTCCAACTTGCTCGTCTTCGCTCTCATCTTCTTCCTCCTCCTCTTCTTCTTCTGCACGTTCGGCTTCACCTTCCTCCTCTTGATCTGCGAGACTTGCTCGAGGGTCGTAAGCACCTCTGGTGGCGTTCACCCATGGGCTCAGATGCGGTGGGAGTGTCGCTCCAGGTGCGTATAGATCTGGTCGCAAAAGCTTGCCTTCATTGATACAATCCCATACCCACTGTGGTTGGACGTATGTGCGGCCCGGAATGCGGCCACCGGTGCGAATGCGCACAGAATCTGCGTTCGCCTCCTCAGGAACAGCGGGGAGGGCCGATTCCGGAAGGGGGGGGCGATCAACAATCTGATGCGTTATACGAGGATCGGATTCATCATTGGTGAAAGCACCTTCTCCGGCAACCGCATCCCATGCAATACGCTTGCAGCCAAATGAGCGCAGGAGAAATTCCAATGGCGCCTTAGGGGCCTCTCGTGAGATGAAGAAAGTGAACGAAGAGAACAAACTTCCAGCTTCATTCTCGCTTCCGTCGGGTTGGGGCAATGTGTCTGCTTCCGGGGCGGCAGGTTCGAATTTGTCAATCGTATATTCATTTGTCGTCTGATCTTCGGCTGCAGTAGTATCTTGAGTTTGGTCAAGACCAGCCGACTTGACAACATCGTCTACTTTCTGTTGAATCTCCTTCGAAACCTCGTTGTTGGGCTTATTGTCATTTGTTGTTGGTTGTTCAAGAGCCTTCAAATGACCAACATTCTTGCTTTCAAGCTTGAAGGCGGCCAATTCAGCTCCTCGCTCGTCGCTAGCGGAATCAAATCGCGGAGGATAAACTAAGCCAAGGGATGTATACAATCGGTAGTTGATGAAGCCAAGAAGCGTAGTGTAGAACTCGACGAAGGTGGCCATAATACGATAGTCAACATCACCGTTGACCTGTTGGACGAAACGGTACGGAACGAGCCAGAGGATATCTTGACCCTGTATGGTAGCTTGGTAGTAGATACCCTTGATCGAAAGGAACGACTTGCGAAGCGAGTGCGTGGTAATCAGATAATGCTGGAATTCGTGACAGAGCCTCTGGCATCGCGCAATCGTCTTGGGAGGGACCGATGTGGTAGACGGAAGACTTGCAAAGAGAAATAGTAACGAAAGACAATCATCGAGGTCTCTCAATGCATCAATGAAAGTGGGATACCGTTCTTTGATAATATGGTCAAGCGTAAGCTTCGGCGCAAGGTTTTTCTCCAATCGCGCGGCATCTCCCACTTCACCACGACCGAGAGAACGGGCAATCTTCTTCGCAAGGGCTTTCTGGTCGCGGAACTTCCGGAGCAGCGGCTCATGGAGAAGGTACTGGATATCTTTTGTGTAGTAGAAAGTGGTGTTCGCCGTGGAGTTCTTGGCCGCCTTCTTCTTGTTCCGGGGTTCGCGAGGATAGATGCCTGCATCGTGTAAAGATTAGTATCGCATTCTTCAATGTTTATTGAATTGTGTCCTACCCTTGAAAATGCATAGTCGTCGAAAGTCCGGAAGAGAAATCTGCAATTTGCGCACGGCCTGAGTGCGCGTGATATAGTTTTTGGCCTGGCCAGAGGCTCCTAAGCCATAATTAATATTTCTATTTCCATTGAAATTTCGACGACACAATAACCAACCTTTCTTCTTGATCTTTGCCATGGTGCGTGATTGCGTATGGCTGTTGTATTTCTGGAGAAGATGAAGTTGCTGATAACGGAAGTCGAGAAGAAAAAAAGGTTGTCTACCAAATCTTTTTTTTTTCCCTCGGCCAATCGGCGAGCGGGACGGGGGTCATGGTCCGTGCACGGCTTGCTTGTTGTTTCGGGAGGAGTCAGGGACAACATCCAACTGTACATTTATATTTTAGAGATCTTCCTGTTCATTCCTTATTACATATCGCATCGCTCTGCTATGCCGGTCCTTCGTCTCCGTTGAAACCCACACAATGCCTGTCGACCGACGGAAAGCAGCCGTTTTCGCTGCTGCGGTCGCTGTACGACTGTTTCTCTTCGCTGCATTTCCCTCATTACCAGATCTTTTGACCTCGAGAGTTGAAGTGTCGACCCCGGTCAGCAGCTTTAAAAGACGTCAGTGCAGCAAGCAGGATATTCAATAAACTGGATAACTGACAACATTCATCGCAGTGCAAGAGGGTCTCTTTCTATACACCCGCAACGTGTCTCCGTACGACGGCGGCGTTTTTCACCAGGTACCTGCTTACTACGTTCGGCAATATGTGAAAAAGAAAACCAGTAACTTACTTCCGAGTAAATTTTAGGCACCTCTCCTTCTTCCCATATTTGCCTTGCTTCCCAATCCGAGGGATTACCCTTTCGCTACGAGCGTGTTCTTTACCGCGATTGACCTCTTAAATGCGAATGCTTTGATCAACATCTCCGACTCGGCTGAGTCTGTTGCGGGAAGATTACACAGTTCGCTGCGCAAGCACGTGAGATGGGATGGAGTTGCTATTGCTGCATGGTACCTCTCCGTGACATAGACCATCCGTATACACAATTCCTAATTATTGGTCTAGGTATCTTTTCAATCCGTTCGTGATCTCGACATGTCTCGCTCGGTCAACGACCATATTCACCAACTTGTCTATGCTATATGCAATTTCAAACGCCGTCAGTGGGAACAGTGTGAATGCCATTGTAGCTCTTGCTTCGGCAGCCTACCTGTCTCTTTATCCGGCCCTTCTTTTTCTACCGTTGATCTACCTTTGTTATGACCGATCAGTCGGGAACAAGAAGGGTTCGGAACGACCCAGCGAACTAGCTTTCTTCCTCAGACACTTTAGTACATTCGTTGCGACCATCGCTGGATTGCTCGGAGCTTCTTTCTTAGTGACAGGGTTCTCGTGGGACTTTATACCTGCCACTTACGGATTCCATCTGCTTGTGCCCGATCTTACACCAAACGTTGGTTTATGGTGGTACTTTCTCATAGAGATATTTGACTCGTTCCGGGAATTCTTCCTAGGTGTCTTTTGGTTACATCTAGTGGGCTACGTCGGGGGGTTGACGATCCGATTACGACGACAACCATTGTTCGTTATCACATCGTTGATCGGTATATTTGCTATTTTCAAGCCATACCCCAGTATTGCGGACGTGTCGTTGTATTTTGCACTTCTCCCATTGTATCGACATTTGTCACCACGTAAGTATTCACATTTCCTTAGAAGCAGCTCAGGACTGATTTGCAAATAACCAGTGACACGGTACACTTTCTTTGCGGCCGCTGCATTGCTTTATGCTACTCTGCTCGGACCAGCTTTTTATCATCTTTGGATCTATGCTGGGTCCGGCAATGCCAATTTCTTCTATGCTATTACCCTGGTATGGAGTCTTGGTTTGACGATTCTCGTCGCCGATCTTATTTTCGCAGCTTTACGGGACGAGTGGGAGCAAGACCATCCAGATATGAAGGGGAAGGAAGTCAGACAAATCTGATTGAACATATTAAGTTGAAAAAGTAAAATCTGTCCACCTCGCCAAAACCGATCTAAAGGTCTATAAACCCAAATATCACCTCTAACCCGCTATTCTATTATCATGCTTAAATGAACCATAAGATAGAAATAAAACACATCAAAATACCTTTGACAAAATCATATAATCAGGCTCCTTAACCGTGCCATTTCTAAGCCGTCTCGGTCCAGGCGAAAACTCATCAACTGTATATCCCAACCGTTCATAGAACCCCATTGCCGCGCGATTAGCCGTGAAGACAGTCAGCATGGCCTTTTCCAACCCGATTCGTCGTCCTGTCTCCTCAAATAGAGCCATAAGTTGGCGACCGATCCCTTGGCCTTGGAGGGAAGGATGGATGTGTATTTCGTAGCAGTAGAGTACTTCCTTGCCGTCTTCGTAGGTGGTCATGAATGATAGGAAGGCTAGGACTTCGGAGTGGGGGGATGTTGTCGTTGCAGAAGTAGTTGTGACAGTAGTAGTAGCCTCAGGCGCCGGTTCAGATGTGGATGAAATCTCACTTTCGCTAGTGGTGCTAGTACCAGAGCTGCTGGTGCTGCGAGTGTTGTTGTTATTATTATTATTGTTGTTGTTGTTATTACCATTCCGTTGAGGCGTTGGTGATGACTGCGGTGGCCCCCTCAGAACCATAAATCGCATATCTGGCAGACGCATTTCCTTCCTTTTCTTGGATGGTGACCAACCCAACGACGAAGCCTTATAGTCTTCGGACGAAGTTGTTTCGATTAGAGAGAAACAGCCCTCAAAATCCAGCGAGGGGATGGTAGATGCCGAATATACATGGATTTGTGCCTTTGTTGATTTTGCTGTCAAAGGATCCTCCTCTTTTTTGGTCGATATGTTTATATGTAGTCGTGAGGAGTCGATGTAACGAGATATAAAGTCTTGAACGCTGAGGGCATTGGTGCGTTCCACGAGCGGGAGTTGTTTTTCTATGACGGTAACATCGTCAGCTCATTCAATTTCCGCCAAGTCTAGTCAAATATCTGAATAGAGAGAAGGAGAATTAGGAATATACTCACCCTTCTCATTAGGTACAGCTCGGTCACGATAATGCTTAGATAACCGAAGTCCAGATCGTGAATGCGACAACGAGTGCTGGGACGATGTTTTTTGGACTTTGCTGTCCTTCGGAGTAGATGGCGATAGCATCTCTTTGCAATGATTTCTTTCAATGGTCATATATAACCGATATGTTGAGTCACGGAGATGGAAGAGTGAACGGAGTAAATATGAGGGAAAAAGGTCACATGAAAAACACGTCAATGATAAGATAAGATAAGATAAGATAAGGCATTATCTATGATCGGGTTATCTGATAACTAGCGATTGCAGATAAGATAAGGATGCCTCAAGCATTTGCCCTTCAATGTCATGTCATGAGTTGAAATGATAACTACGTAGTACTCAAGGTCCATTAAACTAGTTGTTCATGCTACGACTTGATGCCGACCAGGCTCGAAGCTACTTCCGAGATTTCCAAAAGCCTTGCTCCCACTTTGTTATCATTATACATATCAGAATAACTCTGACTATAGTACCAAGTCTATCCCGTTACCCATAACGCTTTATATAGTACTCATGGAGACAACCATTACAAGCCTGGCTCGGCGATACCTCCGAATGTAACGGATTTCGTGACAATAAACTCTTCAACGCCGTACTTGCTGCCCTCACGGCCAAATCCGCTCTGCTTGACTCCGCCGAATCTACCAAACTATTAGCAACTTGGACAAAAGCGTGGATAAACTGTAAACTTACGGCGAGGCAACGTCACTGATAAGACCGGTGTTGATGCCAACCATACCAACCTCCAATGCTTCGGCAACGCGGAAGCAACGTTTTACATCACTAGAGAAGAAATAACCAGCCAGTCCGACTTCTGCCTGGTTTGCCAGTTTGATGACATCCTCTTCGGTCTCAAACGGAAAGAGACCCGCAACAGGACCAAAGGTCTCCTCAGAAGCAAGTTGCATGTCCTTGGTCATATACGCTAGCACGGTTGGATGATAGAAATTGTCGCCAATCTCAGTGGCCCGTTTTCCGCCCACGGTGATCTTGGCGCCCTTGGACTCTGCGTCACGGACGTGTTGGTCAACCTTATCAACTGCACGGGAGTGAATGACGGGCCCATGCGTGATGCCTGCCTCAAATCCGGAACCGAGCTTGAAGCCTTTGACCTTTTCGGTGAACTTGGTAACAAACTCGTCGTATATGCCCTTTTGTACGTAAATACGGTTGGCGCACACGCAGGTCTGACCTGAACTGCGGAATTTGGAGGCGATAGCTCCTGCAACGGCAGCATCAATGTCCTTTGTGTCGTCAAAAACAATGAATGGCGCATTGCCGCCGAGTTCCCAAGAAACTTTCTTAACGGTCGAAGAAGCTTGCTTCATGAGTAGTTTACCGACGTTTGTAGATCCAGTAAAAGACACCTTGCGGATGTCTGGGTGCGTGGTGAGGGTTTCTCCGACCTCGGCCACATTCTTATCTGCTGTTATAATATTCACAACGCCCTTGGGAATGCCGGCGCGATGGGCGAGCTCGGCAAGAGCATTAGCTGTAAAGGGAGTCTCACCCGGGGACTTGGCCACCACGGTACAGCCAGCGGCCAAAGCAGGTCCGATTTTACGGGTAATCATAGCAGCAGGGAAGTTCCAGGGCGTAATGAGACCACAGACACCAACGGGTTCTCTCAGAGTGATTATCCGATTCCCGGGAACAGATGACGGAATAGTATCACCATATATACGAGGAGCCTCCTCACTGAACCACTCGAAGAAGCTGGCGGCGTAGATGACCTCGCCTTTCGCATCCGCAAGAGGCTTACCATTTTCCCACGTAACCAGCGTTGCCAAGTCATCGGCATTATCGATCATTAACTGATACCATCTCCGCAACATCCGAGCACGCTCTCGGGCGAGTGTCTTGCGAAAACTGGGGAATGCGGCAGTAGCAGCTTGAATAGCTTTCTCTGTGTCGGAAGCGGTGAATTCCGGGCAAGTACCAATGAGCTTGCCATCAGATGGATCTTGTTATTCGAAAACACACTGTCAACCATATTCTACTTAAACAGCTGGGCATTCGTACCATAAACGTTGAATGTCTTTCCCGACTGAGCATCAACCCATTCGCCGTTGACATATGACTTTTCGATGAAAAGCGACTTGTCTTTCAACTACGCAAGACATGTGGTTCACTTCATAAGCCGGGAATCCAAGCGTATGACCGGTAAGGATTGTCACTTACGGGAGGAATTGTATGGCCCATACTGTAAAATCTAATCGCAGAAGACGAAGGCACGGTGAAGGGATATCGCAGTCGTTGTCTGGTCAATTGTCGTGATAGAGGTCGAACGATTTGTTCCATGGCGATTTATGAAGGGCTATGGCCTCGCAAAGATGGCCGATATATTCCCTGAGTAACAAGATAAAGGAGGGGTAAAGCCTGTTCTTCCCCGGAAATGCAACCCCGATCCAACCCGGATCGGATACTTGAGCGATTCGGCGAATCGGCAGTCAATCCGTTTAGGTAGTCCCGATGCTGATAGAGCTTCAGAGTTGCCAAGCGATTGATCTGTCTCGCCTTCTGATGAGTTGCGATTGATAACAAAACCAGGAGGGAACAGGCGGAAAGCAGACAGAAGAGAAGAAGCAAGAGTTGCAAGAAGGAAGAAGGAAGAAGGATTTATTATGATGTTCGGCTGGTCAAGACGAGGAAGGAGCTCTGGCGGCGAGGGCGCCCACGGTGATTCGCTCTTTCCCTCCGAGCTCTCAACGTCATCTCTCGTCACGTGCCACGTCACGTCTTCTCCTCCGTCTTAATCTCCTCTCCTCTACTCTACCGGGTCTACGGAGAACCCTCTGAGATTATTGTTTATCGGCCTTCGCAGCGACGGTTCTATTATCGTGAACGATGGTTGGCCGGTGAGAAGCACTTTCGGCGCTTTTGGCCAATGATACGGTAGGACCATTTTCTTCGGTAGTGCTCGCCAATGAGACCTCGGGACGCGGGAACGTATAGCCGTTTGCCGTGGATACAGAGTGATAGCAGGTAAATTCAACGTTTACTCATCAGAACTGGCCAGACATTCATCTCGTAAAAGAGCAGGAAACACGCAGTGATCAAGCTGGATGTGCCATGAATGCCCGGAATCTCTCTGCAGACGACCGGAGTAATACAACCAGAGTAATGGCTTGCATACAACTCGCGTGTACTGCAACGATCGCGAGACGAAATCCTACAGTCTGAATGCAACAGAACTTTCGAGAAGAGACAAAAATGAAATGAATCCTTTGAGTCATCTCAAGTCAGGCCATTGAGGCAGCCGTCGTCTGTACCAGGAGCCAAGTGCTCCTCTCATTTCCAGACATCAGGCGAGATGACATTAGCTATTGGATGGGCAACATAAATTGAGACGGTTTCATGTGAATGGGGACCATCGAGACTGTCTGCCATACACCACATGTCAGACAGGAATGGAATGCGCTACCCGAAAGCATTGATTCATGGGATGAATCGCCAAGATTAGGATGAAGCCAATCCGTCGACTTTCAGGTTCCATTAAATGAATGCCATTCATGCGGTGGTTCAGCTTTCTATTCTATCATTCTATTCAAATGCCTGGTTCCATTATCACTTGACCCAACTGATTTTGTCCCTGCGAGAGAATCTTTTGGACCTTACCAAGTGCCGCGTCAAGGATGCAGTGCTAGCTGGAACCAGACTCGCTAGCCATCAGCCATTACACCGGACCAACCAGTTATTACTTCTAGCACATCGGGTCAGAGTTCATCTCCATCCGAATGTTGAAGAATGCTGTCACATGTTGTTGATGGTTGATTCAAACACTGTAAACGTTGGTTGCGATGAGCGCCCTGACCACCTGGAGGACACCATGGTACTTGCAGAATCTCAGACCAGTGGCAAAAGGCAATCGCTCTAAACGTTCAGAGTTCGGTGGACCACGTTTCAGAAGCAATAAATAGTAGAATATTGATGAAGATGTATAAGAAAAACAAAGAAGACAAAGATTTCGATGTACGAAATTACAACAAAAAAAGAAGGAATGTCTTTGTTCAAATATTAAATACATGGCTTATTGAGAGAGCTGCTAGGCGAGTTTCGAGATAAAGCATTCATGAAGAAAAGTGGCGCCTCAATCGCGATATTTGCCTATTGATACCCCAAAACGGAAATTCTGAGGCGCGGCCTGCTTACCCTTTTGGGACACGACCACGAGAAAGCCCCCATTGATGCTTAACAAACGCACCTTATCTAACTTTTGAATCTACCAACATATTGCTACAGATATGCTATTCACCTGCTATAGCAAGCGAGGTTCTGACTCGCTGGACCAGACTATTACTCGAGATTATCACCCGGTCTGGACCAACCAGAATCTGACAGTTATCGTCGCTTCTACTTCGCTTATAAGATGAATCCTATTGTACGCCAATTGGAACCATTAATCGCTCTCGCCTGATTGTTTCTTTCGTCCTCTGAATTATATATGATGTTTCAGCCTATAAAAAGACGATTAAGACCCCGGACTTGACTCAGGACTTCCTCTCATGATGCAGGGACCATCACATCTATCTCTCTGAACATAAAGAATCTTGTCTCTTCGCCTTTTTACTACTTCTGTACCTAGTTCAATCCAACCCAGCCAGCCAGTATGAAACTCATCGTTCTCGTCTTGGCCGCTTTTGCCCTCGGTGTCACTGCAGCACCGCTTGATGTCGAGCCCGCTGCTGTTGAGGAGGCTGCAGATGTTACCGAACCACTCGAGTCCCGCGACAACTGGTGTCATCACGCGGGCATCTCCTGCTGGTAAAGTTACTGCACCGTGAGTGCAGCTGCGGTTGATGACCGTGTGCCATGATCAGTGATGTATGTTGATCTATATGACTAACTTCTCATCATATTCGATGTCTACCGAGTAACGGCATGCTAACTTGGAGCTGATCACTTAGAACCATGCACATCGGTCACCCCGTACTACGCAGGAGCGTTCTCACGACGTGGAGAAGTCTCTCTATTTCTGTACAGTCTCGAATCCATTCTATTCTCTCAGCTGATTCCCAGCTGCTCGTTTTTCGCCCTCTGCGCTTCTTTCCTCGCTGCTATATATACGAAAATCCTGGATGCCGCTCAAAACTCGACTTCGGGGAATTGAAAAAAAGAAGACGAAAAGGAGCTTGTTTTTGTATATCATGTTTTCACGATATTAACGGATTTCAATGCATATATGACCAATACTCGGACCAGTTGACGGTTTCCGACAACCTTTACGGCCGGAAGTACAGTGCTCGTTCCTCATTGCTGGACAAACAGAGGAAACGACCAGGCCCTTCAATTTGTGCTCCACGAGAGACATCTATTACATATATGCATATGTGACGATGATTTCGTACGCTTTGCTTTTATGTATCTGTATATATCACACCCACTCGTTTATATACTATCTACCCAGCTTGGCAGGGCTCTTCTTTGGGCCTACTTGTTTTCTCAACGCCATGTTCGAGACCCTGATACCAGTCAAGTTATTCTACCTGGGACTCATCTCAGAGAGGACAATCGGCGGTCTCCAGAAAGATATGTCAACACCGCGATGCTGTTACGTTTATTTGAAATTATTTCCTGTTTTGTATATGAATGGAATCCGCTCCTTCTATCCAACTTTTGTGTTTTGTCTATGATCAATTCAGATGTATATATTCTCGGGCTCTGGCTGCAGTTCAGTCCTAACCTTTGAAGACCTAATGGGAAACCTAGATGTCCAGAGTTAGGTAGATATTGTTGCACATGCGAGCCTTTCTATATACGGCAGATCATGTCTTTTCATATATGTGTATACTGCTCAGTCTAATAATATGCTTTGTACACATTAGTTGCTATGTTACCCGTCTCATCCTTTGATGGTCAATTTTATACGCAGTAACCATCCCGAATTAGGTCTTGCCATATCACGTGGTTCCACAGCAAGTACAGGCCATTCAGACGGCCAGTAAATGTATCATGCAGGAAGTTCCAATCCATTGAGTTAAGCTGATTCTGTTCCTGTAATGATTCATCAATAAACTGGGTTGTAAAACCCCATGTATTTTGCTTTCACTGGCTATCTATCTATCTACTTGTCTGACCAGAGTCATGCATGTTGCATCACAATTGGTGCTTTACATCGCTATGCTCGAGTGCCTTGCAAGATTTCGATTTCCATTATTTCTATCTTAGTAGACGGTTTAGCATAGATAGCTGCCCCTGGGTGGCCGGTTTTCATTCCTCTTTTTCATCGTCACTCTTCAGGTCCCTCCTCCGAAGAAGTGTCGGACCAAAAGATTATACCATTTTACCAAAAGGGGTCCCTGTATTGGAGCTTTCTGGTAAGTGTATTTTGAGCTGCTCCAGGGTCTCCTGAATCATGTCATCTAGAGCTCCAACAAGAAGCGCGTTTAGTATAGATCCATGCCGTAATTCTCGTCCTCCAGCCCTAGAAATAGAGACTCCCCAAGGTATCTATTGACAGAAAATTGGTTACACGTATATCCTTTGCTATAATCTGACCGTTTCTTAACAACGTTTTGTATTCATCCGTAGTATTTAATGCTGGAACTGTCCACCTGCAATAGAGATTATGCACACATAGTGAATGATCAGGGGAACAGCCATGGGCTAGACTGGTTTATCAACCAGAACGTATCGTGGGTGGTGTAGCGAGGAGAGAATAGAGATCAAGGGTGCAGTGGACGATTCGAGGAACTAATCTAAGCCTGGAGATGGGACGACGTCTAGGAGCGGGGGTCTGGAGCCATCTAAGTAGAAAACCACACCTGCTCGGGATATCCCGGCAGCCTCCTACTATAGATAGTAAAAAATCAAAACAAACGCAGCTAGGAGAGTACCAACATGACACGCAGTTTCATATCACAAAGCCCGCAGCCACCAGCACGGGAATAGAGCCCCAGGACAAACGCCGAGCCGGATCCGTCATAGAATGAAAACTTCTATATCTGTATGTTTTCCAGATGGTCAATGATATCGTATAGTTTTGAAGCAGCCTTCAACGACGCCCTTGTATCGATTTCTGCAGTGAGTTTCGAGGTGTCATCGTCGAACGTCATCAACGACCGTTCACGTCTTAGGGCCATGCGTAGGTCTTGCATTGCCCTAATCAGATCTTCTAACACGTTTGACAGCGCACGGAGGCGCCGCCGCAACAGATGCATCAACATAAATTTTCTATCGTCACCCACAATGAGATGCCGGCCGATGAGGATTCGCCAATCAGCCGTATCGGGATTGTTGGCATTCATCGAGTTTGCATTCACATTCACATTCACATTCATCGTCATGGTCAATTGGTGCTGGTCGCTTGGAACGGTCTTCAATGGCGTGGGCACTTTTATATGTGCCCCATTGCCGTTGAAACCGCCCGTCACGCTTCCATTTAAGTGCGAAGAAGAGATTGAGAGATTGCGTTCATGGGAATTGGGACCGAGGGTTCTATTTGGCTTCGGCGGCTGTAGCCACTCTAGACCGATGACCGTTGAGGGTTTCCGTTGAGATATTGACGTTGGTGAGTCGGCATAATCACCAAACTCAATATTGCACAACTGCTGAAGCAACTCTACCACGTCGGTCATTGCATTAGAGAGTAATTTCAAGATCTCACCCTGCTGGGCTTTACACGTAGTACAGTGTACAGCAACTGGCACAGTCTCGCGCAGCTGTGCTTCGGTATCCAGGGCAAGATCCATGGCGCCTGCGTACGTGAATTCATGACCTTTTCTTATCCTCAATGTGATGCCCAGAGCAGACTCGAGACAACGACATGCATTTCCCCGTGGTATAG
Organism: Talaromyces sp. PYS2103; assembly: GCA_023625975.1. Classification (NCBI taxonomy): domain Eukaryota; kingdom Fungi; phylum Ascomycota; class Eurotiomycetes; order Eurotiales; family Trichocomaceae; genus Talaromyces; species Talaromyces sp. PYS2103. The sequence continues at coordinate 648,188 of JAMAGB010000010.1, read as the reverse complement.
TTTCACTGGAAAATTCCCATCCGGATGGAATGTCCTCCTCATGGTTACCAGGCATAAACGGTGGCCAGGTCTGTTCAAACTTTTGTCCAAAGTTTGCTTCTAACGAACTGAGAATGTGATCAGCACGGACGTTAGGTTTTCGAGAATCTTGGGAAACAGGGAAATCCTACTTCTGTTGCTTCTCTGCGTCTGAATCGTCTAGGTTCTGCTGTATAATTGGATTTGCTTGCAGTCTGATGTCATTTGTTACTGATGAGGATAGAGATGAGCTGGGTATCGTTGAGAATTCTGTGCTTTCAAAACATGAATCGAAGAGGTCCATGTCTTTGATGGCAATCCAGTCAATATTCAAAATTCCCCCATACAAAGTACATAAAACAGAATGAAAAAAGGAATAAAGGGAAGTGAACCGACCTTGATCATTTAATTCAGATAGCATGCCTTGAGCTGGAGCAAACGATGCTTCTATATTATCATTTGGGGTAGGTGCTATTCTAGGTGTCATCGTATGACTGGCCTGGCTTCTATCTTGATTCCCACTACTGGACGGAGCCTCGTCATCCTATAAAATTCACAGATAATCAGTAAGCATCTGTTGAGGTGGTTCGGTGAGTCCTGGACATCGAAAGTTAAGCAAACAGTGGACTTACATCGGCAATCATCTGGTCATTGTCGATGTCGACATCAAATCCACCCCAATCGGAAGTGTAGAAGCGGCTAGGCGGTTGGCTCACATATGTGGTCGTATCCTGAGGTAGAATGGGAACCTGTTCCTTAGATTGTCTTGGTTGCGAAAGTGATTGAGGTTGTGATTGAGGTGAAGTAGTTGGTGCAAGCCGCCGAGGTCTCCCTATCCTTCGAGTGACGCTATAGTGGCAAGGAATATTCTGTGTCAGGCATCTTTGACATGATGGTTTCCCGCGGGAGCATTTGGTCTTGATTGCTTGACAGGCGTCACAAGTCTGTCGCAGCTTTACTTCGTTTGTGTTTGTGTTTCGCTGCTCGGAGGCTCGACTACCAACATTCTTGGAGGCCATCGTGGGTTGCTTAGTAGTGAGGCCAGCTTCTAGGGGATAGAATACAAGAATCAATTTCTAATGCCGTCTATAATTGTCGATCGTGCATGAGGTGGGCGTACTCTTATTTAGGCCGGTTTAGTGTGGTAAGAGAAAAATGCAAGAAGATGAAAGCGTCTCTTTCAAATGTGTAAAAAGGTACCCCGGTAGGCAAACTATCCCAATGCCCCTCAGATGAACATACCTACAAGCTATATATATCTATACCTGGGTAAGATATAACCAAGGATATATCCATCTTCGTTATCCTGCCCCAGGTGGCCATAGACTACCTAGGTAACTGATCTGTTGATTGGACAAATACAGGCGCTGCCCACAATCTGCAGCAATTAGTGGAAATAGCTTATCTTTTTCTCTTTTAGACGGTCATCTCAAAACACTAGGTGCAGGGCTAGAAACCCCATTTCCCCAATATCGTCACAATGGTTGGATCTGCGATGTCGGTCACGCTGAGGAAACAGCTCCGACATTTAAATGTAGCCCTCCATGCACCGAATTTGGTAAATGAGTAAGCATTGGGGTAGCATCATCAAATTCCAAAATCTACGTGCAGCAATTAGGTTCTTTTGCAAAGCGAATCAAGTGCTGCATCCTCACCGGACTTCGACTGGGATGCCGACACCATTCTTGTGCGCCAAGTTAGTAATCCCATGCAAAATGGCCAGTTTTGACGTGTTAATATATCCAGCACATGTATATTTTGATTGGATTATATTAAGTGGTTATCGAAGGATTCTGATAAATACATTGTAATCTCCCATACGAAGAATGAGCCGATCGTAAGTAACAGTAACCTTGGAAGTATCCGAAATCCCGAAGACTTTTCAACGCAGACCCCGCCAGGCTAGATCTGCATAGCTGAACAAGGCCCAGTGTGTCTTACTTTACTCCGTACTACGTAGCTGCTCATTAGCATCGAACGCCGGCGCATGGAATGAATAATGTGCGCAAAGGAAGTCGATCAATTTCGTCCGTGTATCCGCTTCGTATAGAGCGAGCGCAGTGTTGTCGAAATGGCTCTGACGGCCCTTCTCCACGGGGACTTAATCTGCCTCGATAAATGAAGTCGCCCTAGGTGCACGGATATTTGTAGATAGATATAGTTAAATATAAGCCACTCTAAGCTACCCAGGTAAGCTAGCCACACGGTGTGAGCTTGCCGCCAACTCAGGATTCTATCCGGATCAGAAACCAGTACTTTACAACACATCCGGAAACATCTGAAACTGACTAAAACGCGCATCAAGAATGATTTCAGCTGTGAGGTAAACCTTGCTCCTGCTGTTGAGGTAGTTTCTTTTTTTTTTTAGAAAAAAATTCGAACTGTGCATGACTCTCGGCGTGCATTTGATGATCTGCCCTAGAACACCGGCTCGCTCCCTAGGCCTTCTATGCCTATCAGATGGCAGATCTTTTCCTCGGCGAGAGAGACCGTACTATCCATGCACTCAAAGAAGCGGTGTTAACTGGGTGCTCGAGCTCGTTTCTGAATCGGGAACCCGATATAAAAATTATATATTTACGGTGGTTTATTTATTGCTATCGTAAATATACAAAGATCCCGGCCTTAATTGGTGGCTTTTAAGCTGTCCTGATGCCTTTGAACAGATTATGATACATAATTTTCGGTGACGATATTTACAAACTTGATGAAGCCGAGTTTTCCCGCGGATAATGTTGAATCGTCGCAGCAAGGTTATATACTATGCAGGAAGCAGTTCAGATCGTGCAGACTAACTCATTTTTGAACGGCCTGGAAACCGTAAATGGGCCACTATTATATTGAGTGGATTATAAGCATTGGCCCCCATTTATTATCAAATACTGCATTCATTCTCTGGATGGCTGGACTTCAGATGGATTTGACCCACAGTGGATAGGACATATATTTGATCCCTACTAACGAGGCGCCTCTGATTCATGGTGCATATCGACTCATCGAGTGTTGATCCTGGCTGGCCGCAGTATCCCTTTGATTAGGCATGCAGCATGGCATATTAGTCACAATTTCTTTGGCATTAATTTCATGTGTTTTTGTTGGTACGGAACTTCCTTTGAGCACAGCCTTTGGGATAGTTGTACTATACATATTGATAAACAAAGTTTTTACCAATCCGGGCCTGCTTGGGGGCCGCTCAAGAGCCTATACAGAGCACGATACAGAATGGGATTTTCTTGATACCATATACGCCGGAACCACACGTCCGTTGGACCGGCAGGCTCAATCCATGAAGTGCAGTTCAATACCTAGGTATTACTAAACTATGTACACCCTCAACCAAGGTCCTTGGCCAATTGATCGTGGGTTTCTTAATAACAATGCATATTGATGTACTTTCAAGCAGGGAAGAAACTGCAGCAACAGTGACGTAGACGCACATGAGCTATATCACAGGAGGGTATTATAAGGGTTGCCCTAGAGCAACCTCGACTCTTGATGCCTAGACGAATGACTCGTTCTCACACAAATGCATGTCAAACACCATCGCATAGACAAGACGCTATGCAGGGATTCGGATAACGGTGGCTGGCTGTTCTTGTTAAGGGCGCATTGTGGTCCTTGTGGAATGTGAGGTTTCGAAAATTTCTTAGAGCAACCTTGATTCAGTGGAGATAGTGGTGAGGGGAGCACTGGCTCGCCAAGATGTGATACGTTGCACAAGTTGCGCTAGACCTTGAAACACGATTTGTTACGGAAATAGAATAGAGAGAAATGGAAGAGTACGAATATGTCTTTACACGCTGTAAGCGAAGGTCAAGAGTGACAACTCAGTCGGGGACGGTCCGACGGAAATGGGCGTACTTTTGGGCGAGATTGCAGATTAGAAATGCTTTATTGCTAAAAATTCTTGAATAAGTAAGACATGATTTTAGATACATCATACTGTCAGTTTGTAGATGCTGAATAACGGTGGCTGGGCACTAAGACCATTGGGATTCTGCTCAATTATGTGCCTGGATGCCTCGTACTTGTCTATTTAGGAAGGAGCAAGACATAGAAAGGCGTCGTTTCCTATGTATGTTGTTGTAGAGGTAATATGAGGTTATACTGGTGGAATCAGTGAGTAAAATCACCTTTTTACCTTACTTGGATTGCAAAACAAGCCCTAACTTCTAAGGTTGTACGAGGGGGAAGTAAAATACGTTAAGTAATTATATGACAGGCACTAGCCAAATACGGTTAGTGTCGGCCCTCATATGTAAGAGAAAAGAGGTATTTTTGTGTAATATGACGGTCACGCTTTTGGCAACAGTGGATTATTCATCCAAGATCCTCGATCTGATGCTCTGATATACCCAATTACCTCTGCTGCTCACCTGGTTCTAATCGTGATAGAGTATTCATAGACTCAGAAGTTTTGGCTCACTTCTTCTTTCGACACAGCCTGCCATTATTATTCCATGAGTAAGGCAAAGGATCGGTCACTTGCACTTCCCAATCCTCAGATCCTACTGCTGTAAGAGCAAAAAAGAGACCAGTTGGATCATATTTCTGCTTCAACGCATAGAGCCGAGGATAGTTTGTGCCATAGAATGCCTGCTTTTGATTAGGCTCAATGATATCGGCCTCACTCATATAGGCACCAGAATCCGGGGCCAGGTCTCTCAAAACATCCATCCAGGATGTTAGAGATAACGAGACGTTTTTGACACTATCCCAGTCGGATTGGAACGTCCATTGGCCGCCCACGGTGATTTGTGTTAGAGCTGTGCGCCAGGCCGGGAGGACAGCGGCAGCAGAAGTGCTAGGTGGCTCGACAGAGATGCCAGTTCCGCTGAGCTGGACACCGGACGTGAAGAAACCCTAGTGAAGTCAACTTACTCATTCATGCTCCTGTTATACACACGAATGAGGGACAGGTATGTGGCTTAGCTTACATTAGCAATTGCGTCCTGGATTGCGTCCACTAGCTGGTTGCGAAGCGTGGTGTCGTGAATGACGGATCTGGGCATGAGGCGCGAGGCGAGTTTAACAACATCCTGACCGACTCTCTCTTCTGGAAAAGCGACCACCCATGCATCATGGCTATATCAACGTCAGCATTATCCCTGGTAGGCATCCATGAATTTGATACAGTGCAACTGACAAGTTATCTGCATGCGTGTAGCTAGGGGTGTATGTAATGTTTAATTTGTCCATTTCTGTGAACCAAGGACTCAGAAGTGCCTTTGTCTCTTCTAGTGACTTATTAGGTGCAGCGAAAGACTCCATTTGGAAGTAATAGGAAGTATTTCCCGCGGCCGTAGTACCGCGCTCATCGGCAGAGGCTCCAATGAAATAGTACGCATATGTGCCTTGATCAACAAGGCTCTCGACGTTGTCGAAGTAGGCACGGACGCCCTTCCAGAAAGCTTCTGGCCCGTCGTTGTCGGCGGTAAAATTGAGTGCCATAGTCGTCGTTTGTAGCTGGGGATGTGCCTTGACTGTGATGGATGTCACCACTCCGATGGTGCTGCCTCCTCCGCCGCGGAGCATCCAGAAGATATCAGCATTCTGTTTTGCGGTTGCGGTAATGAAGCGGCCGGAAGCGAGTACGACTTGCATGGCCAGCACTTGGTCGGCAGCCATTCCGTACATACTACTCATTGGAGAATGTCCTCCACCGAGAGTAAATCCTCCGGCGATCCCCACGGAAAAGTCTTCGCCGCCAACAAGCGTGACCCCATGTGCTTTAGCATATTCATACGCTTCATATGTCTGTACTCCGGCACCAAATTTGACAGCTGGTCCGACATATCCATCATCAGATCTAAAATCAGGATAGAAGGCCTTGTCTGTCAGGTAATGGGTCCAAATTGAAAGGGCACCTTTGCCAGAAGATTTGGCAAGGAAGTCGTGGCCCGTGTTTTTGATTACAAGACGGAGATTAGTGTTGCGGGCAAAATTCACAGCTAGTTGAATCTGTGACACCGTCGACACATTTACGACATAGGTTGGATATGCACCCATTGTACAGCTCGTGGTATAATTAAACGGGGGAGGCATGCAAGTACGTCCCTCATATAAAGGCTGCATAACACTTTCTGGACTTGCTAATCTGTTTTTAGAAAAAGGGATATCAGTCTCGTCGCGTGGAGCCGAGGTTAAGCTGGAAGGCTCAAGCTAACTTACTGCAGGTCGGATGTTAACCATTCCTTTGCGATTTCCTCACATTTGTCAGGGGAATACTCAGGCCATGATGAATAGCAGACCGCGGCTAGAGGACTAGTTTTGATCAAGCTACCTCCAAGGAGGAAATTGAAAACATCCCACGTAGAGGAGGAGGGCCAAGCGGCATCGCCTGGTAGCAATCTGCAGTCGGAAGTGCCATGGTTAATTGGGACTTTCGACTCCGAACCGAATTCAAATAGGCGAATTATGCTCTGGTTTCTAGAAATATGTGATGCATTTGCAAAGCGTTCTATGTTGAGCTGAATGTTCTCCCCAGGAAACAGTGGAGGAGCGCCTGAGACGTTGAAAGCAGCGGATGCCGGATATGCGAGAGCAAGCAGAGCCGCCAACGACGGCAAGAGTATGTTCATCATAATAAACGATGAAATAAAGAGTTTTTTTGGCTGGGTCACAACGAGGACTGACAGGGCGAAACCGTACGGTTTTTGAGCGAGGCCTTCTTAGAGAAATATCCGCCTCTCCAGTGGAGATCGATTGAAATCCCTTACCATTCTTGGTAGAACTCTCCACTCTGTCCTGTCGTATCATGACTACTTTCGAACTATAATCTAGTCGCCTAGCGACGTTTTGTTCTCTAGTCGGGGACAACTGGCGTGTGTTGTCGCCTCGTGGCGTTAAAATAAATGTGCCGCATTTTGGCAGAAGCCTTTGTAAGCTAGCTGACTACTCTACGGTCCAAGTTAAATGGACTTGAAATGGGTCTTGAAGCAAGTGTTTGAGGGCATTCAACAAGTGATCGTATCCACCTGCGGATAGTTCTTTATAGGAGAGAACCTTCCAAGTTTATTACTGGTCTAGAATTGCAGTCAGTATTGGGACACCGGCCATTTATGCCCCCAAAACATACTTGTCTAATTTTTCGATAGGCATTCATGGATACATAGTCAAGACTACCTAGATAATAGCCTTGGATTTAAACGCTTTCAACTTTTCTTCACATCATTGTCACATTGGATCTAATCCACGGTAGGTTTTGATTTTACTAAAGATATGAAATGGCCATACTGAGGATTGATAAAGCTGACACAAACCCTAACTCCGAGCTCAATTTAAAAACCACGTCCTTTGAGCTCTCTAGACTGGATCTTCCACCTGGGCACTTTCATGCCTAGGTAAAGAAACACTAGTCTCAATGGAATAATTGAACCTTTTAGGGTAATGTTAGAGGGATGACTTTCACAAGAAAGTAAACGAATGCTAGTAGTGTCTGAATCTCCTATTTTCTTGCTCTACCAGAGAAGGAAGTTCACTCAAGTAATGATCATATGATGCATACCCCCTCTACCGGCTGTAATGCAGGTCATTGACTTGCTGATGAGGGTTGCTATGACCGCCTTGTTGCTTAGTACCTACGTAGGGTCTTTTATGAGACGAAACCAAAGAGAATAGGGTCGAGGCACAATAGTACCGGTACATTTAGTACCATGAATCAGGGAATGAAAGCCTAAATCATATGTTCGTTACATTCTAGACATTTTTATGCAAATCAAAAGCCGGTGGGTTTCTGACCAACCGGTAGAATACAATAAAGCGCCGATAGATATACAAAAACCAAAACACCCTTCGTATTCTTCGGTTTATCACTGCTAAACATCCGCTCAGTGACAATGTGGCTGACTTCACGTTCTTATGTCTCTAAGCTTCTAAATACTTTCCGTCTCCCGTTTTCCAGATTTGACGATTCAGCCCCTTTAATTCCAACTACGACCAATATGGCTACCACGACTACCACGACTACCACGACTACCGTCACTACTACCACAAAGACGAATGATGTGCCTGCCAAATTGACCTACATCGAGTGGCATGACCACTATGAAACTGAGGAACCTCATTTCGTCCTCAATACCCCAGATGATCCTCCCGACGCCTATGCTGGAAACGTCACTTTCAAGGAAGGAAAAGAAGAGATAATACATGATATTCGCGGACACGAGGATGAGTTCACCTTGGACAAGGAGGGTGAGAGCAAATTCCGCAACCTGCTGGTTATTATACTATCTGCTCTTTAGAGAGAATTGAATCGAGGCTGGAGATTTCAAGGGGGAACAAAAGCTGATTATTGTAACATAATTATCAGGCTTCGTGTTTACAAAGGCCCCTACAAGCCTTGCGCCGTCCGAGTTTCTAGACGAGGAGAAAATCAAAGAGAAGTACCTACCCGAATGTGAAAAGTACTATAAACAGTATTTTGACGGCATCGATGAAGTTGTCTTCATCCATTATCGAGTACGTACTCTTCGGTCTAAAACGTATCATGCTCAGACTGGCTAATGATTGTTCAGGCAAGGAACAGTATCACAGCTGAGGACCACAACTCACCTACGGGCCCTGCTAGAGTAGCTCATGTTGATCTAAGTGGTCCTGAGATCAACGCACGTATTCGCAAGGCATTCCCGGATAGAGCCGATTTCATCCTTCGCGGGCGAGTACGCCTCGTCAAGTAAGTCCCTTACTTTTTACGATCCTCAGTTGCTACTGTTTTCATCTTTCTTTCACTGACAACAATTATCGAACATTAGTCTGTGGCGCCCTATTAACGGACCACTCCAGAATTGGCCCCTCTGCGTTGCCGACTGCAATAGCATCCCCGAGAAAAATCTTGTAGCAACCAAGCGTATCCGCAAAACACACCAGGCAGTCACCAGACTCGTGGTGCATCACCCGGACTTGAAATGGTACTATCAGTCTGGGATGGAAGATGATACTCTTCTAGTATTGAAGAACTACGATTCAGAGGATGGGGTTGCAAAATGTGAGTTTTCTACATTAACATTCCGCCCCATTGAGCTCTAGTCCCATGATAATGCTTTTTGTCTACTGGTTGATGCTGAAAATCCCTTTTCCCCATCAAAGATGTACCGCACTGCTCCTTCGAGCTTCCAACCGCTACTTCATCAACACCACCTCGCGAGTCCATTGAAGTCCGCGCTTTTCTCTTCAACTATCCCCGCGATGAGAATTAAACTCCGTCCAGTTCTCGCCTAAAGATCCATAAAGATGGCGTGTTAGATGGAAGCACTATCAGTCAGAGAACAAAATTGACCGGACCTAAAGTGTTATGAATTCCCGGCCGAGGTATGTAGTTATTCGATAGCATTGCCGGCTGAAAAAGGCGCCCTATTTGCTAGTTCCTGGGAATAAGCTGTATTCTTCCAAGTGACTCTCGTCTAATTGATTTATTCATTTGGTTTATGTTGTCTCCTGTTCTGCTGATCTTTTGTGTGGATATAAGAGTCAAACGGATGCATCAAGCGGATGCTTGTAACCCTAGAAGCCGTCCATTACATACGAGCGTTGCTGACAATTGATCTTACGGTACATATTTCGCCGTGAAACCTTACAGCTACAACGTGATTCTAGCATTCAGTGTGGAAGACTTATAGATAGAATCATCAATCATGCAGATAAGCTGTCGATAGGGGCCAAATGTAAAGCAAGCCAGGGATGCCGGAAGGTGGCTGCGATGAATATTATGGTTCAAATGGAGTCTTATTAGCTATCCATGGATATTTCTGCCTCATACAACTCATCTTTGCAGCCTTATCATATCGCTCTATTATGGCCTCATCCCTCGTCCTCGGTTTTGTAGTGACGAATTGAGCATGTCTTTGGGTGACAGTCAAGGATCCAGCCACCCTCAGAGAGATGACTTTTTTGGCTTTTTTTGGATAGCCTGGGAGAGCCTCTACGAGCAAGGATATTGAGCCAACTCCAAAAAGCATCATATCTACTCCAAGGCCTCGTAGACTCAGTTTTTTGAAACCAGCGGAGCTAAAAGATGGTAGGCGTCGGCAAACACCCCCGGAGTGTTTTCGCTAGGTAAAATCTAGCCCATTAGATTGACCATGTCTCACTTAGTTAGTATTCTTTCTAAAACTTAATACCTGGGCATATTTTCATAATCATGCGGTGTTGTGAAGCTTCAAAATAGTTTCATAGGGCCAATCATCCTTATTGTCCGGTACAGGGAACGCTACCGGTCCGCTGCCGGCGACTTATTTACTCCCTAATCCTTCCCCTTATTAGCGAGCGAATCCCCTGAGTCCTTGCCCAGTACAAAATTACCACCAATACTGTTATTCTTTCGTATTTTTTACTTCTCTGAAAGATGCCCCGCTTGCCTAGGCAATTTGTCCCAACTAGCATCGATCCACTTGCACGAGAGCACTTTCGTGCGTATCCATGGTGTGACAAAATATTCGAGGACTCGAGTCTCCAGCCTGTCCTAACAGTGAACCAGCATTCATGGTCAGATGTGCCCTCGACGTTCATGTGGCAGGCTCTCGGGTCGCCAGGAGCACTCATAGCAGCTCAGTCCTTCTGCAAAGGGAGTCACCTCCCACCAAATCATAGCGCTGCGGAAGATAGAACAGAACTATGGACTTTGTATGCCTTTGGCAGGGCAGTGGAAAGTTTCTTGCACGTCGCTCACGGCGGATTTCTTGCCAGTCTTCTTGACCAGCAGACGGGCTCTATTGTTATAACCTATCCCGTGTCGACAAATCCTCGCACGGTTTCCAGCACGATCAGATATCACAAGGCCCTGATCACTCCAGGTGCTGTTTTATGTCGTGCGTGGATTAGCAAAGTGGAAGGCCGCAAGGTCTGGGCTAAAGCTGTGTTAGAGAACGACAAGGGGGAAACAATTGCCGATATGGAAGCTTTATGGATCTTTTTAAGGCCTAAACTGTGATCATCTACATAGAAAAACAACTAAAAAGTGTCAAGAGATTATTATAGATGAGTTTTAAACGCCCAGGCTTGAGCGGAGAGACGTTGAGGGGTTCATGTTATGCATGGGACATGAAGTTTCAGAACGTATCTTATTCTTAAGGAAGCTGATTACTCTTGAGATAGTTGCATAGAATAACGACTAACAGTCTTAGCGTCTTGAAGAAAATCAAGAAAAACAAGCAGAAAATCCAGAACTACTTCTGACTAGCAGCTCTGCCCGCAACCTTCATTAATACCTTCTTCAAACCCTCATCGCCCGTCTCAACAGCCGATTCATAGGCAACTCGATACTGCTTGACCCCGTCAGCAAATAGCATCCTTTTATCAGTCCATCCTGTGTCCTTTCTCAATTTTTCACTCTCAACCCACTGGCTCCAGCCGAACAGCTTCGCACGCGGTCCAGGTTTTCCTTCATTCTTGATGTATTTTACCCCGCCCTGAATACCATACTCTGCCACCAGGGCCTTTAAGACTTGGTCTAGCGTTTCATACTTTCGAGCAGAGACGTTGTAACACTGGTTGGCAACCACCTCTCGCTTGGCTTCAGCAAGTGCGACGTAGGCGTCTGCGCAGTCGTCCACATGGACGGAATGCAAAATTGTCATGGGGTCTTCTTCAACCACCCACTCACCCTTCTTCTTCTCCTCCTGGGCGAAGCGGAAGAAGAAAGAATAGAAAGAGGACATGTAGCCATATACGTGAGTTGGTCTCAGAACGACCGTGTCGAACAGATCCTTGTTTTCAAAGGTCTTGACTGCGTAGCTTGAGCGGTCAACCAGACTGGGCTGAGGATTCAAAGGCGTAAGTTCTGTATGCGGGACTAAATCTGGCGAGTTTGCGACGGCTGTCCTGCCGTAATCCTTACATCCTGACGTAAAGAGCACCAATGGTCGGATACCAGCGGCATTAGAAGAGGTGGCCAGCGTACGGAAGAGGGAGATGATGGCATTGTAGTGCGGGACGTAGTCGGACACGCCCTCAGTTGTAGTGGTGGAGACCAGGATCGAAAAGACGGTTCCCTCGGCCGAAAGGTCAGCCAGAAATGAGGTATCTTCCGGAGAACCCAATATCGGAATGATTTCTGAGGAGGCGAGACTGGGGCCGATTTTTGGTTGGCGAACAAGGCCGTAGGTTCTGTACCCTGCACGAACGAATGCGCGAGCAACTGCGTTGCCAATGTACCCGTTGGCACCTGTCACGAGCACGTTGGTGGATGGAGATGGAGACGCCATTTTTGTGCCAAGAGAGAAGTCGAGAAGCGATTTAGGAAAGTTGAGAAGAGAAAGACGAGATACGTATAAGAAGCAAGGGCGAGGGGGAGGGCATAACAGGATGACATATATTAGATATCCACCTGGTTACACACGAAGAACGCCGCTGTAGGGGATAATCCCTGCGATTGTTACGCCCACTACTTGTTTGTCTTTGTTTGTGATGCATGAGAGAAAAATAGGACGAGATGTGCCAGTATGTCTTGCTCTAACGTGCGTGGCTGGCCACTGGCAACCCCGCTTTATTTTACAGCTTTTTTACAAACCAAATTACATTGATACAGCTAATCAGAACTATTTGGACGCGTCATTCCTATTAGTAGTGCGTTCTGTGCCCTATATAATCCTGGTTGGCCGGTTCCGGGGAGCACCGGCTTCATCCCGCGATGGATGAGGGGCTTGACATGTTACTTATAGAGTATGTAGTAGTACGTGGGGTTATACGTTGTAGGATTATAGAGTTAAATAGTCATTTTTGTTTTTATATTTTAGAATCGCCTCGCTCACTTTATTTTTCGCAAAAAGTCACCGGTAGCCCTACCGTAGAGTAATTATGTCACGCCATGGATCTAGTTAGTACATATAGGCCGCTACAAAGTCTTGTGCCCCCTGCCTTCGAGGCCTTGATACATAGTGTACGAGTTGCGATATACAGTAAAGATGAAATTGTTCCTGCTAGCCGTGTTAAACTTTGCGATTTCCGCGTTTGCCCAAGATGCGGATGCGACATCATCTGCATTCGTAGCAGCAAAAGTGGTTTCTGATGCTCCAGGAACTCCTCCGCTATTTCCAGGAGAGACTGTCCAACTCACAGATGACGTTGTTGTCGATATCTCTCGTGAACTCCAAGACAGCAGCATCGCCAGTTTGTTTACGTTTGGCCCAGACTCACTATCAACTGCCGATCGTGCTCCCAAGCCTCACTGTAAGCCGCTGCCAGGTGATGCCTCCTGGCCCAGTCCTTCAGAATGGAGCACCTTCAATTCTCTCCTTGGCGGGAGTTTGATCAAAGCAAGCCCTGCAGCAGCAGCTTGTTATGGCTCAGAATACTCTGCTGAGAAATGCGCATCAATCGTAAAGGAGTGGGATACAGAAGGATTCCAGTGAGTTCGAAGACAGTTGGTATTTGGCCGCAGGAAACTCATATGATTTACAGAACATCGGATCCGACTTCAATCATGGACCCCCTTTACGCCGGCCGGCCTTGTATGCCACCAGGGCTAAATTTCACGAATACTTGTGATATGGGGGCATACCCAACGTACGTTGTAAACGTAACCAATGTGGCCCAAATTCAACTTGCCGTCAATTTCGCTCGAAACAAGGGGCTACGCTTTGTGGTCAAGAATACTGGCCACGATCTGATAGGCAAGGCATCTGGGAAAGGTGCCCTGTCTGTTTGGACGCACTGGCTCAAAGACAAGGCATACCTTCCGAACTTTGTGTCCAAGGATTATACTGGGCCCGCCATCAAATTCGGTGCTGGTATCCAAGTTCAAGAAGCTTACGAGTATGCCAAATCCGTTCATGCGACTGTCCTTGGAGGAGAAGCTGGATCTGTCGGTTTAGCGGGCTGGAGTATGGGAGGTGGCCACTCTCCTCTAAGCAGCTTATACGGCCTCGGAGCGGATCAAGTCGTCTCCATAGAAGTTGTCTTGTCAAATGGACGATTCATAACGGCAAATGCCGAGCAAAATTCGGACGTCTTTTGGATGCTTCGAGGGGGCGGAGGTAGCACAATTGGTGTAGTGACGTCTCTGACAGTGAAAGCATATCCGCAACTGCAAGCTACAACCGTCACGTTCAATTTCACTGCTGTGAATGGTTCGGCTCTGGACGCGTTTTGGACTGGAATTGAATCATATGTGGATCACATGCAAGCCTTTGTTGATGCTGGAACATATGGTTACTATGCTCTTGCAATTCTCGAGGACTCTACTGGCACTGAGCATCACGAATTCCAAATGCGACCTTTTTTTGCGCCCAATATGACTATCGCCGAAACAAAAGCCCTTCTAGCACCTTGGTTCAATGTGCTTGATTCGCTAAATGTTTCCTATAATCCAGTGTACACCTATAAGGACAACTTGTGAGTTGCTTATGATTCTAAGTGTCCTATGGATCAAACTAACACATCAACAGCTATGATGCATGGTATGTTGGCTTCCCTGAGGAGACGGTTGGATCTGATACTACCATGATCGCATCTCGCCTGATGCCACGATATGTTTTCGAAAATGATCGATCTCGCGGCCAGCTGTTTAAAGAAGGGTTTAAAGATGCTGTTGAAAATGTACGAGGCATATCCCGATCTTTAATCAACCCCTTTTGATTTCTAAGGTATGGCTAAGACTAACGCGCTATCCAGGGCATCATCGTTATAGGGTTACAACTCAGTGGCAAAGGAATCGCAGTTGATACCCCTACAGATAATGCAGTCCTCCCAGCATGGCGCAACACAACAACACATCTCCAATTCGTAGGGAGATTCCCAGCCACTGCAGACTGGGCCACCATTCAGAATCAAACTCTGTTCGTTACCAACTACACAAATGTCCTACGAACCCTGGCGCCCGATTCTGGCTGCTACCTGAGCGAAGCCGATTTCCTAGAACCCAATTTGCAAGAGGCATTTTACGGAGTTAACTATCCGCGGCTTTATGATCTTAAGAACGCATATGATCCTACAAGCCTCTTTTTTGCGCTTACTGCTGTGGGTTCCGAGGATTGGGAGGTTCAGGTCGAAGATCCACTGCCATATTCATGGAATAATAATGGTCGGTTATGTCGGAAAACACCCTAGAGGAGACTATCTGAGCACATATAGATGTTTGGATGACTTTTATGTATATAAATCTTCGTGACGTTGAAGCCTAGATACCTACCTAGGTGACCAATCTTGGTCGAAGCCTAGCACATGTCCATGACCTTGTCGTAGGTGCATAAAATCAAATCTTATAGCCTAAAATAGCAGTTGCTCTTGAAATATTCTCTCCCTGTCCGAGACCGTCGTAGATATGCATAGTCCCATTTTCGTTTCTTTTCTTTCATGAAAGTGGAGTAGACATGGGGCCAATTGGACAGAGTTCGTGATTATATCTGGCAGTGATCTTAGGTTGATTCGTATCTCGATTCTCGAAGGGTTGTTGATTCCCCAGGAAGCAAGGGAGGATGAGATGCAGCCATTCAATAGGGCGGTTGATCATAGGCTTGCGTAGTGTAGCCTATGGGGGAAATATGCGGTAAGATTGAGCTCTTTTTTTTATTCGATATCTAAGGTGTTTCCATGCCGGCTACTTTATTTCTGTAAAGTCGCCGGGGTCTATTCTTCCCTGCAAATGCTAGTAAATCTTATAGCTAGTGGCGAGAGTATAGGTGTTTCGGAAATACGCGAATGCTTTCTCCTCCGTTCTTCTTGTCAGTTTCTATATGGAAGATCTCATGGTTGAATCTTTTGTGCATTTTGATTCACCGAGACATAATGCACAAAAATCCAGTATCATTAGACATACCCACGCCTGGCTTCGTCCGGATACTCATAAACGAGTAATCAGAGTTGCTCGTCATACACAAATTAGGATTATGTCCATGAACAACATATGACTTCAATTGTATCCATACTGTTTATAACCTTGGCAGCCTGGATGAATTATGCTTATCTCCAGAGTTAAGTCCGTAGCACTTTCGTATTCCAACGCATAGTTTATGAACTTCAGTCGACCTGTGATAAATATAAGCGTCTGAGACGTCTCACGTCGCATTGCATCTTGAGCGTGTAAAGTCAAGCGTCACATCCCTGTCATATAGAAGCAAGAAAGCCCACACAGTCATCAGACTCATTTTGATAACTGAACATATACGCGTCAACACGATGGCTATTGAATCTGTTCAAGTGGTTCCCATCCAGGCCAGCTGCGGTGCCGACATTGTCGGCTTTGACTTCGAGCACCTCTACCCAGAACAGGTAGAGATAGTCCGAGCAGCCTGGCGTGACTATGGTGTGCTACGCTTCCGTGGCTACGATATCACCACGCAGCAACACGTCAACTTCTCAAATTTATTCGGACATTACGTGCCCGTGAAAGGCACATCCATTGCACATCACGAGCAGAAAGAAATTACAGTCATCAGCAACGCCAAGGTCGACGGCAAGCCCGTAGGCACCCTCGGCAACGTCGACCTGGAATGGCACACCGACAGCTGGTACTTCGACAAGCCTCCCTGCGGCCAGATCCTGCGAGGACTCGAGCTCCCGCGTTCTGGGGGTGACACCTACTGGGTCAATATGTACGCAGTCTACGAGGCACTCTCCGAGTCCACGCGCAAGATCATTGAGGGCCGTCTGATCCAGTTTAACATTGTGTATGATGCAGTCGGCCGCCTGCGCCCTGGCCAGGTAAAGCCTGAGACCGATGACTTCCGTCTGTGGAAGCATGTCCGTCACCCTATCGTCCGTACGAACCCGGAGTCTGGCCGCAAAGCTGTCTATATCGGATACTTCGATTCCACGAAAAATTGGATTGTTGGTCTACCTCTAGATCAAAGCAAGGCCATTCTAGAAGAGATATACGGCTTGATTAATAGCGGCAAATATGTCTTCCAACAGAAATGGGTGCCTAACGATATCATAATGTGGGATAATCGCTGCACCATGCACCGAAGAGATGGGTGGGATGAAGTAGAGTTGAGGATCATGCACCGTACAGGCACTGGGATGGAAAAGCCGATCTATGTCTATTAGAAGCAATTACAATGTCAAAGGACAAGCCTGCCAAATCATGTATTGCTTGTTCTTCTTGTTGTTGAATGAGTGCGACGGTACAGTGTCATGGATTCAAATACAAATTGCAGGGCAATAAAAATGCTTCAAGATCAATGTTATAAATAAGCTAGTCTTTGATACCTTGAGGATTCATATAATCACTTTACAGTAGCTTTCTTGTAAAATGCAAGGACTCGTAGCATGTGTTAAGTTGGTAACGCTGGAAGTTCACGGAGCTGGTAAAGTTGAAATACAGAATCCGCGCAATCTTTATGACTATACCCCCAAAAAGAATCAGGAGAAGCATAATAATGCGACGATATCACTAAGTTCTAGGTCGTAGCGGTCGAATATTCTTTGCGTCTATACTCATTCATTCACACAGCTGATTGCTCCATGGGAACCAGAGGTGTCTAGAACGATCTCGCTTGTTAGAAAATCCGATTTCAAGGATACTTTGCTGACACTTTACATGACCCGACTATTGATCAAGAAAACGTAAAAAATAGGACAAGATACATGGCAAACAGCGCTAGGTCATGAATTCTCGCGAATCCATTAAGCATCCAATTATTATCAAAAAAGGGCAATGTATAAAGCGAGATACTAAACTCCTCCAATAGGAAATATACCTAGGCCCAGCGGGACCTGCATCTGAGAAGCAAAAGTAGCCTATAAGCGTTTTCATCGGAGAGAAAAGTAGCCGGGATTTTTTTGGAGAGAATATACCCGGAAGTAACACTCCCATAAGCTGATGACACCTGGAAGGCCTTTATAATCTCATCGGAATCGAACATCAGAATCTGATTCTCTGCAGTCCAAGATCAGCATCATCTAAAATGCGTTTCTCATCTATGTTGTCTGCTGCGATGGCAGCAAGTGTGGCCAGCGCCCAGAGCGTTTCTGCGTTATCTACCCTCGAGAAAACGATTGCTATAACAGAGATCAAGAATGTGCAATCACTTTATGGCACTATCATTGACGCTAAGACTATGCCTGACCTCGCTCGAGTCTTCACTCAAGACGCTGTTGTCAATTACACCGTCCTGGGAATCGGTGTTCTGACTGGGTTGCCGTTGATCGTTGAGGGTATGACTATATCTCAGGCTCATGATGTGACTCAACATGCTATGACGACGAGTTATGTCGAGGTTCTGGATGCGAATAATGCCAACAGTACCGCATAGTAAGCTATTATCCCCTTTCTGTATCGTCCCCCCTCTTTCGACGAGCCCCCGTTTACTGATTTTTACACAGCCTTACCGCGGAAACGTATGGAAAAGGAAACAATATTGGTGCGAATAATACCGGCCAGTTGTTTAGTCTTTGGCTGAAGTACGAGGATCAATTTGTCCGTGCGGACGGTTCTTGGAAAATTAAGAACAGGAATGCTGTTATTATGGGAACACCTTTGATTGGAAATTTCACCCCGCGAGTCATTCCAGCGCCGCCTAGTAGTCTTCCCATTCCAACGGCGACGGCTATCTGATCCTGAGGTGTTAGGATTCCGGGCAATACAGTGCAGCTAGGCGGGTGTTGAGTTGCTGAAGCAGCAGAAAATACCTGTTGTGGGTTCCTATCTACCTAGGTATGTTTGTGTCTTAGCCTGTAAATAGATACCGAGAAAACTTTAGGAGAGCACCGAAGAGGCGTGCTATTAGAACATGTCCAGGTGAATAAAGATGGTGTACATAAATCCTATTTAACATAATCTTGCCTTGATCAATACTGTATGCCTGGCTCATAGTCATCCATTTATGCTCCTAAATCCTGCAATCAATGCTTGCAGCGCACCTCTATCAATGATTCTACTTAGATATTGATCATAAACTACGCTACTATATACACATGTAATTGCTCACCTTACATCACTTGCACATCCATACCTTGTTTCCCAAGCTCCGGTATAACAGGCAATCTTTCAGAATACCTGCTTTAGTAGGCTTACTTCACCAACTAGCTGGAAAGACTCCGTATGTAAAATGGTATATCTTATATGTCAGTCTATTCTGGATACTTAGGTAGTATACCGAATTGATCTGTTCGTAATTTGGTTGAGAATTATAGCAAATCAACAGACTATGAAGTATTTCAATATATCAAGTACAAAGATTTTTTTCGACGTGAATCTGACTAGTAGTCAGTACCGGCAGGTACAGGACCCAGATGCATTGACATCTTGATCATCTTGGCCCTCCTACTCGTTCCTGACCTCCTTTCAGCTCTTGCTTAAGAAAAACCACTCTGCTCTCTACACGACTCCTGTCTAGTGCTACCAGATAGCCACCTTAAACGGCAATCGGTGCAGTGTTCGCTTCAGATATAGCATCTTTCGCCGCAGGGGACTCCAGAGAGGGTTCGTCGCGAGGATGATTAAGCACCACCGCCCTCACTTCGATAGATTCACGCGGAGGCGTGTTCGGACCGGCGGTCGCCAGAGGGAACGAGCAGTGTGCGGAATCTGTAGAGCTTGTTAATCCATAGTCATTGCCCGATGAGTAACGAGGATGTAGGCACAGGTCGTTGTATAGGTAAGAGGGAGAGGGCTAGGTAGATAGATTGTCAACAACTCATCACTTCACATCATACATTTTGCGACACCATCCTGGGCATGGGAGTCATAATTCTTCAACACAAGAAGTGTGTTATCTTCCATCCCAGATTGATAGTACCATTTCATTGACGGCGAGTGTACTACAAATCGTGCAATTGCCTTGTCTCTGGTACGGATTCGCTCGGTAAGGACGAGGTTTTTCTCGGGCAAGGTATTGCCGTCACAGACGGCGAGAGGCCAATTCTGAATGGGCCCATTGATGGGACGCCATAGACTAGTTCGGTCACGGATTAGCAACTTGTGGGAGACAAAAGTAATTGCAACAGATGTAGAAGAAATAGGTAGTAGCAAGCTAGAGAAATAGATGGCAGGGGTAGTCTGTACTTAATAAGCCGCACGCGGCCAGCGAGAAGAAAGTCTGCGCGGTCAGGATATCGTTGGCGAATCCGCTCACGAATCGTTTGACTACTCAGGTCAACATGGGCGCTTCGGGCCGGCCCTGTATCGGAATAGGGGTCTTCGGAGGAGACAGTATTTCTCACCTGGACCTCTTCAGTTAGTGTGTGGGTGAAGCGAGGGTCTCGATGCAAGAGTAAACGGAAACAGAACAAACAGTACCCGGTAGTGGAAGATTAACACTTGGTCTGCACCCAAGAGTCCCTTCAGATATGCCTCACATTCAGGCAGGTATTTTGCTTTAATCGTCTCGTCATCTAGAAAGTCGGACGGGGCAAGAGACGTTGGTACATGCTTGAACATGAATCCTGTCATTCCTCAATGTATTAGACTTGCAACTCCCAGGCCTGGCTTGCATCATTCTCCGCGTCTGAGATCTGCTTCACTTATAAGCAAAGACTCGGAGAAATGCTCAGACTAACCATTTCCATCCAGTGTGAAATCTTCTTCGTGTCCACGAATATCGTGTATGGTTTCTTCATCTCCTTCCTTAAATGTTACGTTCCCTCCAGTCATCTCAGGGGGGTCGTCGGGGTAGCGAATAACCATAAATGGTTTCTCGGTTTCATAATGGTCATGCCATTCAAGGTAAGTCAACCTCGCTTGAGCGTCATAAGTAGTTTGAGTGGTTATTGTTGCGGTTGCCATCATGGGTAGGTGCTATAGAAAGTACGAAGCCAATTAGTTCTTTGCTAGCAGGTGGTGAACATCTATCAGGCGCCATGAAGACGTACAAAGACACAGCTTTAAGATGCTTCCGGTTCACTCGCCGGCTACAACATCCGCTGACAAATGCAAAATCGAGACAATAAGAGCTGGTCTTCTTGAATAGCCGGAGCAGAGTTGACTTTTAAGACAATGACAAAATTTCAAGGGACATTAACCAGGTAGGGTACGTAGAAGCCAATAGGCAAATTAATCGTGCCGCCCAAAGTTGCGAGTATGCCTCCGGATACTTTGATATATCTCCTATGCATAAATACTACGGTCTTTATCAACTTATACAGTTTTTCCATGCCCTGTCCTCCCGGCAGTCATCTACTGGCTGGAAACAAACCGGTTTTTGTAGTCGAGAACAAGAGAAAAATTACCAGGAAGCACCTGATACCCTGGGCTCTGTTGGCCCAGTCCTGGCCCATATTGGCTAGCTCAAAGTTTTTGTAAGAGGAATGCTCTCATACATCCTGGATTTTAACTTGTCTTTCCGATTCAAAACCTCTGTCCAGACACTCGTTCTATTGTATGTATCTCCCAGAGGCCTTTTGGTACTTTTAGGGCGTATGATCTCTGGGAATTACGTAAGTTCTTCTAATTATGACCAGCGGATTAGTCACAGGTTGGGAGATTGCATTGACAATACCACCTTGCAGCACACGTAGTAATATACTGATTGGATCGCAGCTGCACAGCATGCCTTCCAGTCCGAATGGAGCAGGTGAGAAAAGCCGCCGGCTAGGGTTATGCAAGTTAACTGCCACCTTGGCAGACATTTCACGATCTATTCTTAGGATTGATGGCGTAACGTGTACTCAGCTCCGACAAGGAAATTGGACAAGCATGAAATCGATGGATGTCTTTGCTTTCATATAAAGTAGAGTTTTAGCCCCCAATTCTAGCTAGTCACTGTATGGCATCGTGCGATTTAGATATCAGACAGCCAGTTATCAGCGTCAAGATGAGTTCGACCTATCATCCAAGCTCGCTGCGCACGGAGCAATTTTGGGTGGAAGAAAGAATCAATCATCAAATAGCTGGTTGGTTTGCTGGCTGCATGGGAGCCCTGATGTTGGCGTTCGCCGTTATCCATTGGACTCGATTCTATTACATTAGGTCAAGCCACAACGTTGGTAGAAACTCAATTTTCCTGCGGACGTTTGTGTCTGGAGCCAGGTAAGGCTTACCTAAATTACAGCAGGAATAGCTGAATTGTGTCTAGCGTTTTGAAACTTACGATGTTTCGACTGTGAACAGAAATGCGAGAAGAATCCTCCTAATCCCTATACCCGGGGTCGCTTCTGCTGGTCAGGCGGCCGTCATTCTGCTATACTCTATAGTTAGTATCGTTTTGGTTTTCGTTGACATGCCGGTCTCACGAGGCGTAGATGTGTACGCAAATCGCACTGGTTGGTATGTTACGGCCCTTTGCTGGTGGGCGTCGAGGTGGATATATTTTCCGGAGGCTAATTACGAAGCGTGTATTAGGCTATCCTTTTTGAACATCAGTCTCCTTACATTTCTCGCCTTAAGGAACAATCCTTTATCATATTTGACCGGTTACAGCTACGACAAATTGATTCTGCTGCACAAAGTCGCGGGTTACGCAACCATTTTTTGGACGATTGTTCACATCATCCTCTTTAGTATCGATGGAGCTCGGAAAGACCTTTTCTATGTAGAGGCCAGGGAGACAAAGATAGTTGTTGGCTGGGTGGCCGGTTTGGCAATGCTCATCATCCTTGGTACGGCGCTGACACTACGATGGATACCCTACGAGGCATTCTACACTAGTCACGCCGTTCTAAGCGTCCTGATACTGATAACAATGTGCTTTCACCCGGATACCTGGGGTTGTATCCTAGTATGCATTATTACTGCGGCCTTTTGGTCTGCAGATGTATTGATACGGCTTATACAGCTATTTTGGCACAGCATCGGCAACAGTGCTACGCTCTCCCCGCTGCCAAACGGCGGGGTCAGAGTTGTGATGCACAAGTCTCCCAAGACAACCCCAGGCGCTCACTGTTCTCTATGGGTTCCTTCTATTCGCCTTACAGAGACTCATCCAGTCGCAGTACTGTCCACAGATCCCCTGGAGTTTGTTTTTGCCAGCTATGACGGATTTACTGGCGATCTCTACAGGACCTCACTAGAGAAGAAAACCGTTTGGGCTTCGGTTCATGGTTCTTACGGTTCCTCTATTGACTTTACCAACCTGGACAAAGTAGTCTTCATAGCTGGTGGTAGTGGCGCGAGTTTTACCTTTGCCCTTGCCATGAAGCTGCTCAAGTCAGGTGACAATTCAACGAAGCCTGCCATCGAATTCATATGGGTTGTGCGTCATCAAGGTAATATTCAACATTCTACTTTTATATCTGTGCGCCTCAAAAATTGAACATGTCTCTTCAGGATCTTTGAGCTGGTTCGCCAATGAACTCGAGGAACTCGCCAGTTCGGCTCGGGTAAATCTCAGTATCCACATCTCTTCACTGCCGAATAGCCAGAAGGACGATGTCGAGAAAAATGCTTGGAGCGGTGTAATCACACCGGGATATGCCATGAGCGACATTCGACCGGGGAGACCTGATATCACTAAGATCATCGAGAATGTTGTGGCAGGGGCGGATCCTTCAGATCGTCTGATGGTAGCGGCATGTGGTCCTGAAGGGCTGATGAAGACCACAAGAAGGGCAGTGGCGAAGAATACGAGGCCTGAGGGTCCGAGCATCGACTTCGAGTCCGAGGAGTATAGTTGGTAGAGTCGTCGCCTAGAGTGGAGGTGGAGTATTAGCTGATTCGATAGACCTCAGCATACCAGGGCGTTCAGCGGGAACAGACACCGGCAATGCATTGGCATAGTCTTTATAGTCCTATAATACAAAAGTATTTAGGAAAGCCAAGCTGGAAGACTTCCGCATTATGGTAGTAAATTCTCAGACTATGCACTCAAATTATTATGAACAGCGGTAAACTTGGAAGCTATGCCTTCATCTCGTCGTTCCGTATTACTTCCAAGGTCGCAAACCACCCGTGGACTAGGTAGGCCGGATATACATATGTATAGTGAAATTATTCAGTGACCTTCAAACCATTCTAAGAAGCCTAGCCTATGTACAGTCTTCGACCCTAACTATTCAAACTATCTAGGGAGACTACTTGCGATATATATCAGAGAAACTCAAATATTGAGGTTCGACCAAAGCCCTAACCCTACCCGTTAGCACCAATACCCTCCTATTTAGGCAATTTCTTTTTTCACTTGCCAAACAAAGTGCGGACAACTTGGCTCGCTACAGAAAACGCATCCAAAGGTTTCAACCGACTGGCATATTAAGTTAGGATTAGACACCGAATTGTTTACTGTGATGTGTTGTGCAAATACCATCATAGCGACAGAAACCTGCCGACCACATCCAACTATCACAGACAATAAGAAACTTGTGGCTCTTGAGCTAGGACCGATGTTTCAATACTTGTACTTGATATCTCTGAATTGTTAGAACGTACAAAGCTCTGAACCTCTTCGATCATGAGAAATTTAATGGCTTGAAGATCAATTACAAAATCATTATTAACTAAGTACGATCGTGGTTGTTTTTTTTGAGCCAATAAGTAGTAAATCATACAGATCTCTTAAACACATCCTTCATCCAACTTCAATTCTGTTCAACCCAAAGAGAGGCGGAGAAACACCGTCAAGGAGTGAGCATGGAATTGTAGAAACATCCAGTACCAAAAAGAACCGAACGGGAAGTGCGAATAATTATTTCTCCATCATGGACATCAAACCGCATTTCTTGCCGTTAAGACTATCTTGAATTCAGAATAACCCACGTTTAGGCTGGCGTTAACCCAACGTGAACACCTCCACGAACCGCCGAAGTCAGAGTAAGGAGTTCCGACATGGGCCCTTCGCCTTCTCTCGGTCTTATAGATTTGAATGCTTGTAGCAACCGGATTATTGTGTATGAACTATCGATGAGTAAATATACCAAATCAAGCATGGAAAAATTTTATAAGGAAGAACTCACGCCTCAGTCAGGGCAAATTGTTGACCAATGCAAATTCGTGGTCCGGCATTGAATGGAAGATACTGCCATCTATGAAACTGTCAGCCGGTGAAAGGGGCAACGTGAATAGAAAATTTACGTTGGCCTAATATGCTCCCATCTCTCTGGCTTAAATTCTAAAGCGTCCTCGCCATACAAGTCTTTTCGTCTATGCATCGCATATATCTGGTAGTTGACTGCTTGTCCTGCCTTCACAAGAATGGGTGATCTTCCGTCTGGCCCACCTCCGACAGGCAGAGTGGTGTCTCGAACAGCAGCACGAGCGTTGAAGGGCACGATTGGGTAGAGGCGATTGACTATAATTGAGTGGACGTTGGCGTAAGTTTTATCAATAGACGAGAGCCCAAACTAACCTTCTTTTAGAGTGTACTGTAAATACTTCATATTCTTAATTTGCCCAAAATCTGGGCGTTCCGAAGCCAGTGTCATCACTTCAACCCTTAATTTTTCGAACACATCTGGACGGCGTGCAAGCACGTAGAACGTGAATGACAGCAGTCCCGCCGTTGTGTCGCGACCTGCGAAAAGAACATTCAGGAGTTCATCCCGAATCTTTTTCTTACTCACTCCTGTTTTCGCTAGCTCTTCCAAGAAGACGTACTTCTGATGCGATTCTGAATCGTGACCAGACTTTGAGTGATTAGACTTTGCGAATTCAACAGCCTTCTGTACATACATCTCCACGTATTCGTGGATATATTTGATAGAATCTGTGTATCGCTTGTTGGGAATCTTGGCCACGATCTGGCCAAGTTTAGCTTGTATCCCAACCATTTCCGTTACATAGTCGTAGGCCTCGGCAAACTTCTCCCCTCTTGCACTTGATTCTCCATCAATGAGGACATTCGCGCTTTGGCCGAACAAGAACTCCGTTGCCGTATCCATGGTAAGGGCAAAGAATAATTGCTGTATATCCACAATCGATCCATCCCGAGGAATCTTCTCGATGAGATGCGAAATGTGTTCCTCAAAGACATCTAAATCTCCAACCTGACTTCTCACAAAGCTCGGACGTAGAAGTGCTCTAGAAGTTTCCCATTCCGCTCCATCCGTCGTGAAAATTCCATGGCCAAAGGTTGGATAGAAGGCCGCTTTTCGACGAGGAGTATGCTGAAAGTCTGTAAACTGGGTTGCGAGAATTGCTTTAATATTCTCGGGATCAGCTGTATTGATGACCTTTTCTCTGAACAACAGCTGGGTGTATGTCCAGGTATTCTGACGGTAAAAGCGCTCGGAGAGTTTCTCTAAGATTCCACCCTTGCTCAGAAGGCGGAAATTTTCAATGAAGAGATCAAGTCCAAAGATGGGATCCTTGTGAGGATAGGTCTTGCAGGGCTGACAACCATTTTCACGAATGATCTTGTTGTATTTTCGAACATTTTTTACGTATAGTAAGGTCCGATAGATGAGCCATACTGTGCTGAAACAAAGTACAATGAAAACATAAGAAGGAAGAACTATGTGAGCTGCAGCAGCGTCCAGAAGTGCCATGATGGATACAATTGGGATACTCCCAATTCTATATCGATAGAAGAAGGGCTAAAACAGTGAAAAGCATGCAAAGAAAGATGCTCTTGACTTAGAGGGGAGTCTATTTAACACCGGCGTAATTAGAGCTAATCAATACCGTACTGTCCTGCATAATTTAAAATCCGGCAGACCTACCACATGTGCAACTCAAGGGACAAGTAATGCAAACTTTACTAAAAGTAATAGTGATTCTGGTTTCACAAACTAGCGAGACAACATTTAATGTTAACGTAATATTATACACCTACTTTTTGATTTGACACCACGCAGGGACGTGGACGAGCCAGTTTCCGGATTTGGAGGGCGAAATGCCCGGCAGAAGGAGAAAATGACCGAGGACATAGAGTCCCCGGGCTTATTGTTGCACCCAAACATGTGCATTTGATTTGAACCAAAAGGTGTGACAATACGACTAGATCAATGAAGCTATTACTATGAAGGTCTGTAATATTATTCGTCCTCTAGCAAATAGGTGGACCTAGGGACGATTACCAGTCCGATGGCCACAATATGCCCTGTAGACTTTCGCAAGATATTATTTAGATACCATGAACCTTATGCCCATGAAATTAAAGCAGCGGTTCTATTTCTGTTATCTCCACCAGAGTAAGAAATATCCGTAACTGGCCGAAGTTGTACACTCAACTTTGCCTGCAATATGAGCCCCAGGCACGACAGCTTTGGCGCGCTACTATAGTTACTTGTATCAAAACATATCTCATCTCGCTGACCTTCACCCTGCTGACTAAATGCGGATCACTTCATAGGTTAATGAAACAATTGAGACTATCGGTGACTTTCAAGCTAGTGGCAAGAGGTTCAAAAGTGTTAGAAGGCTTTCACAGTCGGCTAGAGCTTTGTTCGCATCAATACCGGCGATTTCGGCACTATCACTGCGATAAATCTGCCTGGAACATTGACTATATCTTGCCTCAAGGCAACGCACTCCTTAAGGTGGTCTTTGTAGTCTTGAGTTAAGTTAAGATTGCTGTAAGGTAGTGTGAGAGCTGTGCCTTCCTGCCTGAACAACAAGACAGTACCTTGACTATCTCCCTACAATTACTTTTTTAAATCATCTTTCTTTTCCGCTTCTCATCCCTTGCTTTCAGTTTCGATAAACTCTCTCTGCATATCTCTGGCCACATTCAATTTATCATGGCTAACCAAGAACTCACCGAGGATGCCTCCATGCCTATTGCGATTGTTGGCATAGGGTTCCGGGGCCCCGGCGATGCGACTAATGTAGAAAACCTATGGAAGATGATCTCTGAGGGCCGCGAGAGTTGGTCCAAGATTCCCAAGCATAAATGGAATCATGATGCATTCTACCACCCGGATCCTAATAGACACGGAACTGTGAGTTGCTTGTCTTGCCTAAGCTATCTTGGAAACTTCTAATCGTGCAAAGTACAATGTCACCGGTGGGCATTTCTTGCAGCAAGATGTATCACAATGGGATGCGTGAGTCAAACTTGAGGCCCTAAGCTTCCCCCCCGGATTAGTATGTGAAGCTGACATCCAAGGCGTAGTCCGTTCTTTCAAATGTCAGCTGCTGAAGCGGCGGCTCTTGATCCTCAGCAGAGGCTTCTGTTAGAGTGTACATATGAAGCAATGGAAAACTCCGGAACTACCATGGACCAATTCTGTGGCAGTGACACCTCAGTTTTCGCTGGAGCCTTTACTACTGACTACACCGATATTCTTTGGAGAGATCCAGAATCGACACCAATGTACCAGTGCACGAATTCTGGACAATGCCGATCAAACATTGCCAACAGATTGTCCTACTTTTTCGATCTCCACGGTCAAAGCGTGGATGTGGACACGGCATGTTCAACCAGTTTGATTGGATTACATTTGGGCTGCCAAAGTCTGCGTACTGGTGAAGCAAAATTATCCATAGTAGCAGGAGTGAACGTGATCTTGAGCCATGAAGCATGGGTCACCATGAGTATGATGAGGTGAGTGTATTCAAGTGTTTTATGCCCGAAAAGGACCTTGATCTAACTTCCCAGATTCCTTTCTCCTGATGGACGTTGCTACTCTTTTGACGAGCGTGCAAACGGCTATGCACGTGGTGAAGGTGTTGGCGTTCTCTTACTTAAACCTCTAAGTGACGCACTGCGTGATGGTGATACAGTCCGCGCTGTGATCCGCGGCACCGGAGCCAGTCAAGATGGCAGAACTCCTGGAATAACCATGCCAAATGGTGTGGCTCAGGAACGATTGATAAGGGGTGTTTACGAAAGATCTGGGCTCAATCCTTTGGGAACAAGCTACGTTGAGTGTCATGGCACTGGGTTAGTCTCCTTTTCCTTTGATATTTGATTTCAAGTCTGAACGTGATTGCTGATATATCGAATAGAACTCAAGCTGTAAGGCCAATATGTCAAGTCTCAGTTTATCCAACACTAACGTATCCGTCTTAGGGTGATCCCCTAGAAACACGGGCCGTTTCTCGTGTGTTCTGTGAAGGCCGGGAAGCCAGTAACCCCGTACGGATCGGATCTGTCAAAACGAACGTAGGCCATCTGGAGGCAACAAGCGGCGTGGCAGGCGTGGTATGTTCCTTTGGATTCTTTCACCCTGGACTTTTTGCTGATGCACGAGAGTGTAGATAAAAACTGTTCTCATGCTCGAAAACAAAGTCTACCTACCGAACAGAAACTTCCAGAAAGCAAACCCCAGAATTCCGCTCGAGGAGTGGAAGCTTAAGGTAACATCCAAGTGAATTAGAAGTGAAATATGCACATAGCTAACACATACTGCAGGTGCCATTGGCCGTTGAACCCTGGGATGGGCCATTACCCCGTCGCGCCTCTGTTAACAGCTTCGGATATGGTGGAGCAATTGGTAAGTTGTGGAAGTGCACTCCAATGGTTGATATTAGTTTGTATTCTGATTTATCGGATCCACATAGCCCATGTTATCCTCGAGAGTGCAGAAGACTATTTGGAACTACGAGGTTATAGTGGACGTTCCAGGACGACCAAATCTCTAACTTCCCCGCAATTGAAGTTAGAATATACAAATGGCCATTCCAATGGCATTACGAATGGACATGGGAACGGGGTCAGCAATGGACATGCTAACGGTTTGACCAATGGGTATCTTAATGGCGCTGCAAACGGTCACGCCAATGGTGATGGCCAGACAGACAAAGACCAGAACGGAGCTCATAAACTACCGGAAGAAGATTCTGCTCGTCTCTTCGTGCTGTCGAGCTTTGATGAAACCACCAGCAAACGGCAGGTCGAAAACCTTCAACAGTACCTTCAGGAGCGAGTGGATGATGTGGACCCAAAATTCCTTCAGAATCTGGCATACACCCTCAATGAGCGAAGGACCCACCATATCTGGAAAACAGCAGTCGTTGGACGATCGACTAAGGACCTGGCTGAATCACTAGGTAACGGAGTGACCTTCAGCAGCAGTGGGACAAAGAAGAGAAAGTTGGGATTCGTCTTCACAGGCCAAGGTGCACAGTGGTGTGGCATGGGCAAGGAGCTAATCTCAACATATCCCCTATTCCGGGCCTCTCTTGAGAAGACCGCCGCCTGTCTTAAAGCAGCTGGCGCACCATTTGATGTTATTGGTATGGTTTGATCCATATAATTCGACCGCGGCTTTGTGCTAACTTCGTCTTATTAGATGAGCTTACTAGAGATCCCAAGGGCTCTAGCATTAACCGTGCATTATACAGTCAGCCTCTCTGTTCTGCTGTCCAGATTGCTTTGGTCGACCTGCTTGCCTCTTTTGGTATCAAGCCTAGCTCAGTTACCGGACATTCCAGTGGTGAGATTGCTGCAGCCTACGCAATTGGAGCCCTGAGTCTAGAAGATGCCATGCGTGTTGCATATTTCCGTGGAGTTGCATCTTCAAGTCTTGCACAGAAAGGCATCTTCAAAGGGTCAATGATGGCTTTGGGACTCTCAAAAGAGGAGGCTCTCCCATACCTCGCCACGCTCACTAAAGGAAAGGCAGTAGTCGCGTGTTCAAACAGTCCATCAAGCGTTACCATTTCAGGGGATGAGACTGCAATTGATGAATTGCTCTTGATTATGGAAGAAGAAAAGATATTTGCACGAAAGCTTATCGGTAAGCTGGTTCTTTTTGAAATGATCAGGAGTCTTTTATACTAATCGCCCCCAAGTTGAGGTTGCATATCACTCACACCATATGGCCGAGGTAGAGAAGGAGTACAGGGACTCTATCTCTAACATCAAAGTCCAACCGAATACTGAAGCAGAGTTCTTTTCATCAGTAACTGGGCAAAAGGCCACTGCATCCGATTTAGGGCCAGATTACTGGGTTTCAAACATGCTCAACGAAGTAAAGTTTAGCCAGTCATTAGCACAGCTTTGCTTGGACACATCATCCGGCAAGAAGACACAGAAGCGAAATCTACAATCTCAAATCGACGATATTATCGAAGTAGGACCCCATTCAGCGCTTGCTGGTCCGATTAAGCAAATCATTCGGGCGAACGAAAAACTCAGTTCCAGTTCCATCGCGTACCATTCAGTTCTCACGCGAAATAAGAATGCAGTGGATACAGTTCTAAAACTGGTCTCTTCGCTTTTTACACTGGGATATGCGGTGAATCTATCGAGTGTTAATCGCATTGCTAGCACAGAGAAACTCTCTGTACTAGTTGATCTTCCACCATATACCTTTAACCACAGCAACACTTACTGGCATGAATCCTGGAAAAGCAAGGCATATAGAAATCGTCCATTCCCAAGAACAGACTTGCTAGGTGCTCTAGAGAGAACATGCAGCCCAATGGAACCTCGCTGGGCAAACCACATCCGGCTTTCTGAGATCCCCTGGGTTCGCGATCATGTTATTCAAGCCAACATTGTATACCCGGCAGCCGGGTATATTGTCATGGTGAGTTACTTCCATACCAACGCTCATAGATACATTCAGCTCTTGGAAAAAATCTCGATGCTAACGATTATATAGGCCATTGAAGCAGCAACCCAGCGTGCAATTCAAAGATCTGTGCCTACCATCGCCGGTTACAACATTCGAGAGGTTGTCATTGGAGCGGCCCTTGTCATCCCAGAAAATCCCGGAGACGTGGAGGTATCTGTGACCTTGAAGTCTTATTCGGATAGCATGATTTCTCCGTCAGACCTATGGGATGAGTTTATCGTAACATCTGTTAGTGGTGATGACCGTTGGACGGAGCACTGTCGCGGACTCATATCTATCCAAACACCACCAAAGTCGGCAAATGTTATCGATGGAGAATCCCAAAAGGCCGATGACCGAAAGAATCTCGCTTTGATGATTAATGAATATGACAAGAAATGCCAGAAGGATATCAATGTTTCCCAGTTCTACCAGACAATTGCCAAGCTTGGTCTTGAATATGGGGAAACATTTGCTTGTATGTCACAGGCACGAGCAGGGCCCAGTTCTTGTGTTGGCTCTATAAAGATTCCCGACACTGCATCTGTAATGCCTCAGAAGTTCGAATTTCCCTTTGTCGTCCATCCTGCCACGCTGGATAGTCTTTTCCACACCATTTTCGTCTCACTAGACGCAGATGAAATGAAAGACCCTGCAGTGCCAGTATCTGTGGAACAAATCTATATCTCCAACAGCATTCCGTCTACACCTGGGGAGGAACTCGTTTCCTACACCTCCACGGAAAAAAAAGATCCTCGCACCGTCTCGGCTTCTCTAACTGTGCTAAGCGCTCATCAAGGCGCCGAAAGCGATCCTGTTATTACTATTCGGGGTATCAACTGTACGACCCTTGGAGTTGCAGAATCTCAAGACGGTTCCTCTGAGAGCCAATCTCGTGCATATAACTTTGACTGGAAACCAGATGTTGACATGCTATCTGCTGATGGTCTTGCAACCTTACTGCAGTCTGGATCAGCGATATACCAGATAAACATGCGTCATAGATTCGAAGTGGGAGCATTCTATCTCCTGAAGTCTGTCATTGAGAAGATGCAAAGCGACTTGTCGTCCATCACAACACCCTATCAGCAAAATCTCTGGTCATTTTTAAACCGAATGGTAAAGAAGACAATTGAGGAGAATAGTGGCAGCTTATCGGGGATTTGGATGTCGGCGAGTGAAGAGGAACAAGCTGTCGTTATAGACAGAGTCAAGTCATTTGGTCATGCCGGTCATATGCTTTGCCATGTTGCCGAGAGATTGCCCAGCATATTGAAAGGTATGATAAACATTTTCTCAGCATCGTTTGGAAAAACTGACAATGGTGTTATACATATAGGTGAACTTGAACCATCTTCATTATTGAATGAGATTGAACTCCCTGGGTTTTTCAAAGCCTCGGATATGTTCATCAATCTTTCGATGGTGACCAAGTATTTAGAGCTCCTGTCTTTTAAACAGCCCAATCTCTCTATCTTGGCGTATGGCAAGCTATCTGGATTTCTCTCTATACCAATTCTTGCAGCGCTTGATTCTAAAGCAGGACAATTACCTTACTTTTCGAAATTGGAATATACAGATGACGACTTTGACCTCGGTGACTTGGTGAAATCAAAATGTCCTAGGTGGAGCGACTTGATATCACGCAAAGAACTGGATATGGAGATTGATCCTGCAAAACAAGACGTTGCTCTAGGATCTTATGACGTTTTGGTCGCCTTCCAAACGCTTGGAAGTGAAAGTCTAGTTCGGAGTACACTTGAGAATGCCCACAAACTCCTTAAACCTGGTGGAAAATTGTTGTTGGTTGGCCGACCTATGAAGTCTCTCGTGGTCTCAACCATGTTTGGATTTCTACCTAGCATGCTACCTGAGCAAGGAGGCTTGGACGATGAGAATTCCATTGTTTCTGATGACGTTTGGACAAATATATTGTTCGAAACTCATTACTCCAAGGACGTCACCAGTCCGAACCCAACAGCTGTCACCAAGCATGCTGCCGTGTTCTTGACAGCTCTGCCAGCTAAGCCAACCACGCCAAAGTACCCAGGTACTCTGATCATCTCGGATGGGGCAGATAAGAGCACACACGCTCAGGTGCTTCAGGAGCAGTTGAAAGCTCACAAGATAGACGCCGATATTACTTCATTCGAGACAGCTAAGCCACTCAAAGATCAAGTCTGCATTGTGCTCAGTGATCCAACATCACAAACTTTGATCAATACTTCCGATTCTCAGTGGACGGCTTTGAAAACGATATTTCTTGAGAGCGGAGGTGTAATCTGGGTTACTCGCGGAGCCACTGCGTTGTCTTCAGATCCTAGCAGCAATCTCATATCGGGAATTGCAAGAACAATTCGCTCTGAACAAGGTGAAACGCCAATTCTGACATTAGATCTTGACTCTGAAAAGGTACTGGACGATACACGGACGACAAAACTTATTATTGGCTTGTTCGAGCGTCACTTTCAAGCTGGTTCAGCGCCAAAAGGCATAGAGCCTGAATATGCCGAGAGGAATGGTATTCTCATGATCCCGAGACTGATTGAAGATACTGAACTTGTGAAATTCGTTACCAACACAACAGCTGAGCCCAAGCCGGAACTCCAGCCATTCCGACAGCCTGGAAGACCACTTCGCATGCATGTGGGCACCCCCGGGCTGCTAGACAGTATCTATTTTGTGGATGACAACAGATTCGAGGAAGAGTTGCCAGCGGACTGGGTCCAGATGGAAGTTAAGGCTACTGGATTTAACTTCAAGGATGTCATGACTGCTTTAGGTCAGATTCAACTCAAAAGCCTCGGGTGGGAAGCAAGTGGTGTCGTGACAGCACTTGGCAAAAATATAACTCACCTGCAAGTCGGGGATAGGGTCCTTTCCTACGGTGCCGGACTCTTCAGTACCGATTATCGTGGGCCAGCCGATCGTTTCCACAAAATTCCGGATCACTTGTCTTTCGAGAGAGCTGCATCGCTTCCCGTGACCTACGCCACTGCGTATTATTCATGCCACTATATCGCAAGATTGCAAAAAGGAGAAAGCGTATTGGTGCATGCTGCAAGTGGTGGACTCGGTCAAGCCATTATTGAGCTATGCCAGCTAGTTGGTGCAGAGGTCTATGCCACGGTCGGTACAGCGGATAAGAAGCAGTTCTTGATGGACCACTTCAAGATTCCAGAAGACCACATTTTCTTCAGCAGAAACGGCAGTTTTGCAAAGGGTGTGAACCGAATGACAAAAGGCAGAGGTGTGGACGTTATTATGAATTCGCTGGCAGGAGAAAACCTTCGTCTCACTTGGGATTGCATCGCTCCATGGGGTCGCTTTGTCGAGCTGGGTCAGAGAGATATCATGATCAATACTCGCCTCGAGATGAAGCCATTGAGCAGGAATACCACTTTTTCTGGATTCTTGCTTGATGACTTGTTTGAGCAGAAGCCAGAAGTTGCCAGCAAGGTCATTGCTGATGTCATAGACCTTTTCAGGGCCGAGGCAATTCACGGGCCAGCCCAAGTTCACAGCTATCCAATTTCCGAAGTTGAACAAGCTCTACGCACCATGCAGACCGGTGGCCATATGGGAAAGCTTGTTGCTGTCAACAGTCCTGAAGACATGGTCAAAGTGGTTCCCCAAGATAATACGAAGTCCCTTCTTCACTCCAATGCGTCTTACATGCTAGTTGGTGGTCTAGGAGGAATAGGACGTGCTACTGCTGTTTGGATGGCGGAACACGGCGCCACCCATCTCATCCTGGTCAGCCGCAGCGGCCGGAATAATGTCGATGCCAAAGACACAGTTCGCGTCCTGGAGTCCAAGGGTGTTAAAGTTGCCGTTTACAGCTGTGATATCACGGACTCTGTCCAGGTGGAGTCAACCATCGCACTGGCTGGACAAGAGATGCCTCCAATCAAAGGAGTTATTCAGGGAGCTATGTTGCTTCGAGTACGTGTTTATTCCCATGACCCTGATTTGCCATACCTGATACTAACAAACGCTCATTAGGACACTTTGTTCCAGAACATGACTCTGGAGGACTATAAAGCAGTTTTGTATCCAAAGGTGCAAGGTGCGCATGAAGCAATTTCCCCATAAAATGCAAGTCTCAGTATGGTTGCTAATTACTTTGATTACTAGGAACATGGAATCTTCACAACTATCTGCCCAAAGACATGGATTTCTTCATTATGGAGTCCTCGGTAAGTGGAATTATTGGGAACGCAACCCAAGCTGCTTACGCCGCTGGAAACACATTTTTGGATTCTTTCGCAAGTTATCGAAATTCTCAAGGTCTTCCTGCAACAACAATCGACCTCGGTGCCATTTCTGATGTCGGTTATCTTGCAACAAACTCGGAACTTAGAGAGGCCATGCAACGACAAGGCTTTGAGCTCACTGATAAGAAAACGCTCATGAGTCTTATCCACTTTGCTATCGAAAATCCGCGCCGACCGGCACATCTCTCTCAATGCGTCACTGGTCTTGGGGTATGGAATGAGGGAAATTCTCTTGACTCGCTCAATCTACCACTATTTGCGCACTTCCGCAGTCTGACATCCAGAGGTTCCTCTGATGTTGAGGGCGCAGGATCTGCTGGTCAATTGCGAAAGAACCTACGCAAAGCAACAAGTTTGGAAGATGCATCTGAGCTCATTTGCACTGCTCTCGTTAGCAAGATTGCATCCCGTGCTGGTGTAGGTGTTGAGCATGTCAACGTCGGCAACCCTATATCAGACTACGGCATTGACTCACTTGTGGCGGTCGAAATCCGGAATTGGATTTCAAAGGAGATGAACTCAACAATCCCTATTCTGGAGCTTTTGGCCAATACTCCACTCAGTCAATTGGCCACTAAGATTGCTCAGCGATCGAGATTGGTTCAAGTGAATGAGTCGGAGAAGCAGTAATGGTTCCCTGTAATTATTGTCATTTGATGTTTTGCTTAAGATATGCATTAAACCTTTACTTTGATAAACTTAGAAAACCGTGAATCCTACAAGTCTAACTGAAGAAGTTCCGAGTAAAGCTATCGTAACATGGAATAAAAGCACGGTATCCTCATCTGCTGAGGTTTATTCATGGATGTTTTAGCCCTTTCAAGGAGGCCCTTCATCTTACTCAAATCGGGATATGAAGTATTATCTTGCACCATTTCTGCCTAAGTACATTCCAAGTATTTCGACACTATTCCAGGTGGGTAAGATCCATATGACTTATATTCAGATTCCATGTAGATACGGCATAATCATAGCCTAGGATTTAAAGTCTCCCGTACCAACAGATCCAGAAACTCGGAGACGGTCTTGTCTTCATTCTCCTTGTCTTCAACCATCGCAATGATACCATCAATCTCTTCGGGCGAAAACATGAGTTTCATGTTTCTCTGGAATTTCTGTTCGACAATGTCTTGCGTCTTCGGATGTTTCCCGTGGCCGATTGGAAATTCTATGACTACTTCGCTTAGATGCGTACCGTCTGATAGCATGACTGTCATTCCAGTCGCAACACTTTTCACATCCAGATCCATATAGTCTCGGGTAAATCGATCATCGACGAAGATCTCAATCTTTTCTCTAAGTTTGTTCAATTCCGAACTACTCGACCAGATGCTGCTGTCAAGAAAATCTTCGGCTTCTGGTATCTCGCCTTTCAAAAAAGTAAGAGCAATGAGATATTGTAAGCAATGATCTCGGTCAGCTGCATTCGTAAGCTCTCCAGTTTTGTTAATTATCGTATCAGTTGCTTCATTGGTTCGAATGATAATCTTGGTTATGTGCTTTTCGGCACTTAGTTGTCTTGCCTTCAGCGTCCTTAAGTGGATCATGGCAGCTTCGACTGACGGTACACCGTGGCCTTCCACTGGCATGACCTTGAATATAATGTTCTCAATCACCCAGCTCGAATACTTTTTCGGGAGATCAAACTTGTTGTTGCCAAATGAATTTGCATAGAAACCCCAGCGAGGCATTGTCAACGGTGTTGGAGATCCGGGTTGTCCAGCTCTAGTCAATAGGGCAAGCTGCGTTGCTTTCATGCAAGCATCACCTGCAGCCCAGCCTTTGCGAGGTATGGTGTTCCCCTTTTGTCGATATACTCTAAGAGCATGTCCATCCATCCAGACTTGGGATATTGCCGCCATTGTCTGGTTCTCCGTCAGGCCGAGTAGCCAGCTCACGACTGCTGTTGAAGCCAACTTGACAAGAATAACGTGATCTAACCCATACGCATTGAAGGCATTACGTAGCAGCATGCACCCTTGGATTTCATACGCTTTGATAAGAGCCTCCAAAATCGTTTTTATAGTCAAAGGTGGCCCGTTGTGCGAAATTTGTCCAGCTTTTGAAGAGCGACACAACCAATCACTGACAGCGAGAATTGCTCCAAGGTTATCTGATATACGTTAGCATCCTATATAGGTAACTCAGAGATCGGGGTGTGCTTTACCGGAAGGGTGTCCCCAATCTGCCCCAGCTATCGCATCGTTATGGTCAAGATATCTTATTGCTGTTCCCATATCGAATGAACCCTTCAAAGGGTCCAAGATGTACGAGGTACCGGGCAGTCGAAATCCATTTGGAATAATCGAACCATGCACTATAGGTCCAAACATCCGTTTACAGTCCTCGCTTTTGAACACCGTTTCAATACCGCAGCCTATTGCATCAAGAAGAGCTGTGCGAGCATTTTTCCACGCTTTCAAGGAGTCAACGTTGTAGTGGAATACGTAGTCTTTGATATCAACGATGATCTGGTCGTACTGTGGGGAGGCCATTTTTCTTCATACAGTTTAATACCGTATGGAATTGCAGAAAACGAATCCAGTATACTAGTTTAAGACGCCTGATCGGAAGAGTTAAATATTGTTTTATATCACAGCATTCTGTACAAGCTAGCTTTTGATTGACCTCTTCCCTATTTGACCACCAATCGGCCAGTTTGCTTAATTATCCATGGATAAGTCACCTAGTATAAGTTGCCGGTGGGCTACATCGGGAATGGAATGAATAAACGTTCACATAGAAGCCAGCAGTTACAAAATAGAAGACGTTACGTTCCCATGAAAACTATTTACATGCCCTAAATCCCTGTTTGCGTTGTTCATATTACAATTTAGATGGCACCCTGATATGCTCGACGGGTTCAGTCTCTCCGGTGTAAATATGTGTAGGCCTGAACAGCTTCACTTTCCGAACTAAGTTGTCAGGTACGTTAGTAACATGATCCCCGGATTTACAGACTGAAAATACATACGCATGGCTTCTCTCCAATGTGCCATTATGCCGATAATTCGCTGTGCGAACATCGCGATCGGAAACTCCTCCGGGTGAAACCCCCTATGAAGGTCAGCAAAGGAAAACCACGAAACCCAGAGATTGCGGAAATCTCACATCTTGATAAAAGAATAGGGAGTGTAGAAGTCTGCATTAGCATGAAGACCACGCTTTAGGAAATAATCATCAGTGGCTGCAAGACGATCAATCTCATAGGCCGTTTCTAAAGCAATATCCTTCTCGACGTTCAGCGTCTGCAGCGCAGACTTAATGGGAGCAAGTCTTGGATCGACGGTCCTGTATGTGCGGTGTCCGTAGCCAAAGAGCCTCCGTTTCCCGCTTTTCACTTCATCTAGAAATGCTGGAACGTTTTCGGGACCTCCAATATTCTTGATAGTCTTGTATGCTGCTTCTGGCGCTCCAAAGTGCAGAGGACCATATGCAGCAACGAGAGAGCCAATAAGGCCA
Source organism: Talaromyces sp. PYS2103 (assembly GCA_023625975.1). Classification (NCBI taxonomy): domain Eukaryota; kingdom Fungi; phylum Ascomycota; class Eurotiomycetes; order Eurotiales; family Trichocomaceae; genus Talaromyces; species Talaromyces sp. PYS2103. Next base: position 609,183 of record JAMAGB010000010.1, on the reverse strand, counting down.
GAGATTGGGTCTGCCAAAGCTGAAGTTGCGACAAGATGTGCGAATGCAGATAATGCCATCCCGTGATCTGTGTTGATAATGGTAAACCGGCGGAAGCAATCCAGTTTTTCTGGCGCAGGTGACTTAGTTCCTGGGTCAACTATTCCCATCATTGTAAAAAGATTATCAAGATATCCCTTGTCCAGAGAAGGAGGAGTAAATTCGATTCCTCTCCGGTAACTGCCAGCGATACCCACTACCGACGCAAATGCCGCAACGGTTTTCAGAATAGCCTCATCTGTTTTTTCGACGTTTCCATGAAAAATATTACCCCCATTAAAAGTGGGAATAGAATCCAAATCATTTGACAGATAGGCGGCAAGACCGGCCACTAACATGGGCATTGGAGGGCAATCGCGTCTTCAACACATGATCAGCATTTCGTACTTCTCAGCCGTGAGTTTTAAGGGGCATATATATACACGGGTTACGCACGGAAAAGTTTCAATCACCTCAAATACTGTCTTGGGAATATCTGACATCAATGAAGCTAGGTCTTTGCGAAGCGATTGGCTTTGAGATGGTGTTGGGTATTTCCCCCAAACCATCAAATGAAGCATGTCCTCGAATTCGCTCTCCCAGAGTTGCTCTAGGGCATAACCGCGAAACATGAGCAGGCCTCTATCCGCATCTCTATTCCAAATTATCAATTTTAGTATTCCTATCGTCTTGCTTTAATTCATCCGGCGTTGGTTGGGTCTTACGCATATGTCATGTTCGTCTCAACAACAGTAGTATTCTCGAGGCCGGGATCGTACAAACGAAGCCCATCTCCGACTTTGTCAGCTCGGTTCGCTCCTACAGAGGAAGCTTTAATCTTCTTAAGGTCCGTTGCGAGGACTGTGTTATGACGAATAGGAATCTCATATTTCTTCCCAGATCGCGAATCTTCGATAAACAACGTGCCATCAGACATGATGAATTGTGTATGTAGCTCTATGATACCAGCAATTGAGCAGTAGAGTCTTAAATTCATATATAATCCGAGAGATTCATAACAAATATCCGAGTAGCTAATCCTCTATCAGCACGGACATTGCTGGCCTGCATGCCGAGGAAATAGGGCAGCTTAGAGACAAAAAAATCACTCACACGGCGAATTATTTCCGAGCGGCACTCACGTCCGGCAACTTTTATCGGATTCCACGAGTACCTGAGACTAAAACTTATCCTCCTTTTGTCTCTTGATACAAATAAATTAATTTTACATATTTATGCCTAAATTTGACAGCAATTGCATGGCGCACTTAGAACATGCGTATACACATGCACAGTTTATTGATGGTCGTACAGGTCAGATACCCAGCATTGACAGAAGAGAGATTCAGTTTCACCTAGGTACGGGTCACTCACCTCAGAAGTGAGCAATAAAATGATATCTTCAGGTTTCCAAGTACAGTACATTTCATAGCCAGCACGAGTAATTACGGCCAACACTTGTCTCGGACTGACCTCGGGAAGGAAAGGTCATTGGCCTCAGTTACTAAAAAAGAAATTGCTTGCCACAATAGGACCCAGATTTGCCTCTTTCTCAAATGCTTTCAGATCATACCTGATCCGTGGCCACATTCCCATCTTCTTCCCGTCCGGGAGCGCAAACTTGGTATAGTCGAAATCTGCGGGTTGCTCATATAACATAAACACATATCGATGCGAGCGGCTAGGCGGCGGTGGTGCGGGGCCAACGTAATCTGAAATGAAAGGCGTGTTTGTTGCTTGTAGTCTTGTGATGCCGTCGGCGGTAATTGTGGGTTTCAAATCAGATTGGATCCCTGAAGGCTATCAGCAAGTTCTATTGGGTTGATAATTAATAGACATACAGTGCAGAATGGGCCCTAAAAAGCTGAAACAAGGGAACGGAGCATCTAGATCGATACAGATCACAATATATGTACCTGTGGCTTGGTCGAAACTCAGATCGGGAGCGGATTGCGCCTCTGGTTGAACCTCATATTAACTCGACACTTTTTGTTTTTAAAAGGGTACTCACCACTCTTAGGAATGTGTTCTCCAGGGATGACTTGACGGCTACCAAAGGTCAATTCTAAGATCTCGGAGTCTTTCTTGGGAAGAGCCAAGGCAGTTTTAACATTATCAAACCAAGCCATGCTGGGCGTGTGTCCGTTTGAAGTCGAAGAAAAAGCGGTGTCTGATCCTGCCCGGATTCTGAGTTGTGATATCGACTATTTAGATAGCAATGAGAGACATATCGCGGCCACTTTCACGTCCAAAGTAGGTTTTCAATATTCTGGTCTGATTAGTCTCTTTCCTAGCCGTTCTCTCGAAAGGGGCCTCACATAGTGGACTTGGCTTGTTAAGTGAGGTCATAGATTTCTAGTTTCTACCTACCCTACTGGAAAAGTCCGAAGGAGATAGGGATGTAAGGGAGCGAAACATTTGCAAATGATCAGGGAGGCATAGCTCCACTTTCTGAAGTCAAACAATCCAATGAGATCATGTAGATTGGATCTTTATTTTTCAAATTAATTTCGCTGCTTACTCTACTAGACTAGGCCCGGCAGAAATTCTCACGGTAAACATAAAAATTATCCGGAAAACACCCGGTATCGGAAAAGTGTGCTCCCAATCAATGAGCTTAGCTGTTCCTGCTCCTGTCTAAATTTTCTAACTGCAGTCCTGGCCCATCCAAGCCGGGATTCTTCGAGAGAGCTGCAGCAGGGGTGGGTCGTCTTTCTGATGCTTGCGCATACTGGTGTTTACCCTCGCAAGATGCTCTTCCTGTGTATATCACGCTCCTGGGGTGCGGGACTCCTTTGGTGCTTTTACTCGGCATAAAAGCATAATTGCATTATATTTATAGGAATGATCAATGCCAAATGGAAGCGAACTATCCCACTGAAGAGGTCCCTGATTCTGTCAAAGGCAACTTAGGGCTTCTTATGTCACGTGACATATGGTGTAGCTTTGTGTCCAGGGAACGGTACAATCCAGAAGGGTATCAGAATGAATGAATGATAGATTCAGTGGGATACTTCAGTATCGAGTATTAATATAAGGATGTACCGATATGACTCGTGTTTGGAATGGAAGTCAAATAGCAGGTGTTGTTTCTTCACTTCGGTCTCCATGTATTTTTCCGTCACCAATTGAGTAGTCACCATATAAAGTGAAGGAGATATCTACATAACTCCATATTTCACTTTATCAATGTATCAATGTTTATGGCTTCCAGGGTCAGTTCTGAAGCTTATATACATGGAACCGAAATATGTACCTAGGTAGCTAATAGTCGAACCGACTGTGCTCTCAGAGTTAGCAACGATTGAACTGAAAATATATACAATCTAGTTCGTCGTTTCAATACCTAGGTAACCGGGAGAAATGTGAGGTCTTTTAGCGACAGATTCAGCTCCATTGAATTGGTGTGTTGACAATCCCCGGCCGCCTGCACACACCACGCCCTGGACTTTTCCCGGTGTTCATTTCACTACCGGAAGTCAACAACACCCAATCATTCCCAGCAGACACCCCTTGACCGAGTTCGATAACTGTGAACTACGGTAATATTATGCGCCAAACTCTATTGAGCTTGCTCATGCTCTAATGCCGAGGACACACTGCACCGCCATTAGGCTCTTAAACGCTTGCATTTATGTTCATCATGAAGATTAGATGGTGAGCCAAAAAAATTATCAGACGAAAATTCTCGACCCTATCTCACTGACTTCACTTGTCGATATGGTGTTCACACAACCCAAATGGGTACCAAATCTCGATTTAGAGACTGTACCAGACTCGATTCCAGTCAGCCATTTTATGCTTGATGAGAAGTATGGCAGAGCAAAGCTACGCGATAGCAGGTCGCCTTTTATATGTGGACTTTCCGGTTCTCACTATACATCTTTAGAGGTGAAACAACGAGTGGACTTTCTTGCCAGAGGGTTAGCAAAGGATCTCGACTGGGCTCCGAACAAAGGATCAGAATGGGACAAAGTCATTACGATTTTTGCCCACAATACCGTAAGTCTCCCTTAATAAAAATATAAACAATCACAACAATATTTTAACATGAAGACACCACAGCTGGACAGTGTACCGCTCTCATGGGCTGTGCACAATCTTTCTGGCATTTCATCGCCAGCCAACTCGGCATACAACGCTTCCGAATTGAAACATCAAGTCAAGTCTTCCGGCTCAAAAGCTATTTTCACGTGTTTTTCGTTATTGGAAACGGCGATCAAGGCCGCAACTGCTTGTGGAATTCCAAGGAAACATGTTTACATATTGTCAATGAGCTACGAAAAGCAACTTGGTTATACGGCTCCATCTGATCTGAAGACAGTCGACCAACTAATCTTGGAGGGATCCCGTTTGCCAGAATTGGAGCCCCTTCAATGGAAGAAGGGCCAAGGTGCTCGCCAATGTGCATTTCTCATGTATTCAAGTGGAACAACTGGATTGCCGGTACGTCATTACTCGGAGCTGAATGATACCTAGGCACTTCAGAAACACAATATGCTAACACATATTCTAGAAAGGAGTTATGGTATCGCATTACAACGTTATAGTTAATACTCTACAAGTGGCTGCATATGAATTACCAGCACGTAGACCGGGCCAAACCAAAGTGGTCCTCGGACTACTGCCTCAAAGCCATATATACGGCATCGTGTCTATTTGTCATATCAGCATCTATCGAGGAGACGCCGTGCTTGTCCTCCCAAGATTTGAGTTACCGGTACTGGCAGCTGCCATTGAGAGATTCAAGATCAATGTCCTCTTCATTGTGAGTGAATCGGTAGCTGAATTTGCTTTTTCACAACTTACTCATTGTGACCATTTATAGGTTCCCCCAATCATTATACAGATTCTTAACAATAAGCAATTTCTAGACAAGTTCGACCTGAGTTCTGTCAGCGAGGTGTTCAGCGGAGCAGCACCTTTAGGAGTTGAGACGTATCGAGCACTCCTCAAACACTACCCTTCTTGGTATATCTGCCAGGGATATGGGATGACAGAGACAACGTCAGCAGTATCTATGACTTCAGCTCTTGATATTTTCCCAGGATCTTCAGGAAGTCTCGCCCCAGGCGTTCAGGCACGCATAATTTCCCTTTCAGATGGGTCCGACATAAATGAATATGGAAAGACTGGAGAGCTACTCATTCGAGCGCCAAACGTAACTAACTTAGGATATTTGAACAATGAAAAGGCTACAGGAGACACCTTTGGGAGTGGTAAAGATGCCTGGCTACGAACCGGAGACGAGGCGATGTTCGTCAAGAATCCGAACGGAGACGGAAATGAGCATTTATTCATCATAGACAGGATCAAGGAGTTAATCAAAGTGAACGTAGGTCTTCTATCCCTTCGACGCAATTTTTTTTTACTAATCTATGAGAAAATATTTAGGGGCACCAGGTTGCACCAGCCGAGCTCGAAGCTTGCCTGATTAGCCATCCTCTTGTTGCTGATGCCGCCGTCATACCAGTGCCAGATGATGCTGCCGGGGAGGTCCCAAAAGCTTTTGTGGTACTTGCACCGCATAACCGTGGTCAACTTTTCCAGAATCACTCCGAGTTGATGGCTGAAATTCACGATTATGTGAAGAAAGAGAAGGCACATTACAAATCGCTCAAAGGAGGCATTGAATTTGTAGATTCGATCCCAAAAAGCCCGAGTGGGAAGATTCTCCGTAGATTATTGAGAGATCATGAGAGACAGAAAAGCAGGCAAACCGCTGCTAGACTATAGCTATTGTGATATACTCAAATCTATTGGGTTTATTATCTGTGGAATGGATATCGTTGGTTCTAAATTGTTTGAATTTGTATCAAGTGACAATTGATAAGTCAGTACAGTGTCTAAATCTAGAATTTTGAACGCCTTGTAGCCGGCTCTTGAAAATCAAGATACTGGCATATCTTCATATATCAAAGGTTCGGAGAAAGAATCCCCAAGCTATGGCAATGACATTATTCGTCCACGGTGCCTTACAGGCTGGTCCTTAGATTCTCAGTCTCGTCACTTCATGTCAATCTCTTTGTCGCGCATGGAGGTTTCATCAGTGAGGTCGTGGTCGGTAAAGAGTCAGGATTTTGCGATATAAAGTAATTTGCAGCCACCAGGTCTTCCAAGCCAGTGACCTCCATAAAGAGGCGGAGATCAAATCCTGCTCTAGCCTCCATGCTCAACGGAAGCATGTATTGAAAACAATCAGGGAATTTATAGTTCAGTGGCTGTCTAAATAACAAAAGCACATATGAATGGCTGGGGCCGAGGTTTGGTTGCGGTCCAACATATGGCGCTCCTGTATTGGTGAGGTTGCGTAGGATAAACTCGTTGGTCGTAGTGTCTGCCCATAAGTCTGCCTGATACCAGTGTAATAGAGGGTATGCGAGACCGGAGTGAACAACTTCTGCATCTATCATGAATGCCATGTATGGCTCAAAAGGATCCAAGTTGGCGCAGGACAACGTCGGCATAGACATTGCCTCTGTGTAAAATTAGCACTGCTCACACATCCTCACCGTAGGATGATAAAAGGGCTCTCTTACCAGACGGATACAGAAACTGCCCTGGCGAGATCGAATGCCTGTCATGGAACGTAACTTTCAGAGTATTTGACGTGGATGGTCTGTAATTTGGCGGAGTTTGCGCGTGAACGGTGTTCGAAATCACCGCCAAGCAAGATAAAACGCAAAATCCTGCGATTTCTCGAATGGGAGATTTGAGGATCATGATGAAATTTGTCGTTGTCTTCGAAGCGAAAGCTAGAACCAAAAGATTTCAATGGATAAACATGCCAGGAGAGCGTGGCAACAGAGGACACGGCCGCATATATACAATTCTATGCAGCTCCTGCCGGCTAGATTTGTTTAATTTATCTCACAGTCGGCATTTAGCCAAACGAAAAGGGGTAGAACATCTATGATTCTTGAAAGCCAAGTACCGGTAATATTGTCCGGGTGAAGAACTATCGTTCAGCTACCAGGGTTACCGCTCTCAACATTTTAGATTCTAAAAAAAAGAGAAAAAGACTATTTTTGAAACAAGGTCGTCAAAATCTACCTCAGTAGTCCTTTTCAAACAGTTCTCAACTTGCCAAGATTCACTCTGGCATACGCTAGTTCTCTGTAAAACCTGCTTTTCTTTCATCTCTCTCACGCCTCCAGTGCAACCCATACATATACACCACAATTGACAGGGGGGTCATGCTGATGCATATTGCGGCCAGTATCGTATAGCTTGGGCCTCTACCCATGTAATCCAGCAGGGGTATGATACCAGCAGTGGAAGCAGCGCCAATGGAACATCGCACGAAGTTATTCGCTGCTGTTGCGGTAGCTGGAGCCTCGTAGTTTAGATCCACAATCAGTAGATTCATGACGTTGTAGCTTGCCGTCATGAAGTAACCGATTAAAAATAAAAATACGATTGCTACCCTCAGCGGCGTTTCGAAATGTAGCAGCCATCCATATGTTGCAATGCACAAAGCGCCGGAGAGTGCCGCTGGAATAGCGATTTGAAGTCTCGAGCGTTCTATTGGGAAGCTGGTGAGATCTTGTTTGCCATTCTTGATAGGCGGCATGCCGCCTGTCGTGGAAGCAATTCTTCGAAAGTTCCAGTCAATCGCCCACCCATTTGTGAACGAAGAGAGTATTGTCCCCAAGCCAATGGGTATGTATGTAAGACCCATCTGTAACTCGTTTAAATTGTAGATTGCTGAAAATTCAGCCGGTAAACTAGACGTAATAGCATAGTATGCGCCGAATAACGTTCCATTTACAAGCAAAATCAAGCTTGTGGGCATCTCGAATAATAGACGAAAAGTAGAAAGGGGATTGGGAAATCGAATCCGCGCTTTCTGAGACAATTGTTCACGACGAAGATTGTCCTCCTCCATGCTTACGCCTGCCCTTCGTTTCCGGCGGTCTGCCATGACGTTGATCAAGGAGCGATTCCATGACGGTGGTGGAATAGAGCCATTGCCAACAATGCGCCGACATGTTTCCGGGAAGAATAAGAGCATCGACACGAAGACCAGTCCGGAGAGCAATGCCAAAATCCAGAAAATTCCATACCAGGCCCAAAATTCGCTGATCAAGCCACCCAGAGTCGGGCCTAATGCTGGGCCAAGTATCCCTCCTAGCGAGGCAATCCCTAGGTAGGTTCCTCTTTCAGCGGAAGTGACCGTATCTGCGGCGACCGCATTTGAAAGTGCAATTGTGGCGCTGATTCCAGTGCTTTGCAGAGCACGGAACCCTAACAAGGCCCAGTAGTTACGTTGAAGAGCGAGGCCAACATTGGCGCACAGATAGATGCCGAAACACAGTACATAGACTGGCCTTCTTCCGACAGTATCTGACAAATTTCCCATGAATGTTGGCGCGATCCCTTGAAAAATCTGTGGTTCTAACAGTAAGCCGATTTTCCCACGTTAAAGGCAGATTCAATATACCATATAAGCAGTGATGGTGAAATTCATCATAGCAGCCGTTACGTGCAGCTCCTCTGCGATTGAATTAATTGCTGGATAGTATATGTTTGCCGAGAATGGTGAAAATGTAGACGCAAATGCAGCGGTGAATATGATAAATGTCTTCTGAGCCGTCGAGAAGCTTGAATACTCCTCCTCTGTATTCCGTGGCAGCAGGGGAGTCGACTCGTCTGCCGTCACTGTTCCTATCCCCTTGGGACCGGGCTGGACTCCATTTGCGTGAACAACCACACCATTGTTTCTAGGGATAACAGGTTCACTGCTGTTAGGCTGTGTATAGCGAGGCATTTTGCCAGGTAGTTGTGAGTGAGCTAGGATACACTACGCTCACGCGCTGGATCAGACTCTAACTTGCTATATCTATACAAATTTCAAGCTTCGGGGCTTTATTATGAGCCCTAGGGCTTAAGGATTCGCTATAAAACGCATTTCAAGTACGGCCAGATCAAAGGCGTGTCTTTTCTCGTTTCGCGGTTTATTTCACCGAGTCAGGAAATCGGTTTGTGGACGAATATGCCGAATTCTAGCTTAAGACAGGATATTATTTCGGTAGTAAACAAAAGCCTCAGAAGTCGTCGATCGCCGTGGGAGCAACAAAGAAAGACGCCGGCATAAGACCTCCGGTACCGGCAATCTATATCCCGGTTCAGGATATCGACCACTGACAGTTCATAGCCATAAATCGTGATTGAAGTTCCTTTTACATGGGCAAGCAATCAATCACAATCTCCGGAAACGCAGTTTCTTCGTTTTCTGTTCAATTTCTCCCCGCTGCATCTAAAGTCCAGGATCTTTGCATTCCGATCCCGCCAAGATGAGTAAAACGGCCCTCCTGGTGATGGACTACCAAGCCGGCATTCTCTCTCGCCTGCCGTTGCCCCCGAACCATATGCAACTTCTCGCAAAGACAATTGATGCCGCCCGTTCTCATGTTAAAATAATCTACGTGACTGTCGCCTTCCGTCCTGGCCATCCCGAAGTTTCGGCTTCAAATGCCACCTTTAGCGCCGCTGCGAAAACTAACTCCTTTGTGAGCGGCTCGCCAGAAACTCAGATTGACCCGGCTATTGCTCCTAAAGAGGGCGATATTCTCATTGAGAAGAAGCGTGTGAGCGCCTTTGCTGGTAGTGGCCTGGACCTTGTGTTGAAAGGTCTGGGCATTGAGACTCTCGTGCTAGCGGGCATTAGCACTGGAGGAGTTGTTCTCTCAACTGTCTGTGAGGCAGCGGATAAGGATTTTGGAATTGTCGTTCTGAAGGATTTGTGTGCGGATGGCGATGAGAAGCTGCACAATGGTCTCATAAACAAAATTTTCAGCAAGCGTGGAGAGATTTTGGAAGCTGAGGAGTGGTTGGAGAAATTGAAAGCCTGAGATAGTTTCTGACGCTAGAAATTCAAATCTTGCTAGTCAGTATTTGCTTAATCCGTATGACAGTATCATTGTAATTTTATTTGTCAACCGTTATATAGACTTGCTGTCTAATCTATCAGTGTCTCTTGTTTGACATGATATCCATAGATGCGGTGGCAGGCGTTTCAAGGGATATGCTGAGAGGAATACATCCATGGGTCAATATTACCGTAGGTATGTCATACTATATTATTTGCCCTTGTCTGAACACATCCATGCATTTAATCAACCAGTCGAATTATCAGTAAAGACATGCTACTCAAACTGGATCTCAGTATTTGTCTATCTGGTCAATTCTACCAACTCGTTGCTCCTTCCTTCCAACTTTTCTATCTACACGTTTGCAAAACATCCCCGTTCCAAAAAATATTGTCTTGATTTGTTTTGCCACTATCGTCCAAAGAATTTCATATCAAAAAAACACGGCTCGAGCGCAACTGATTAGGTTCGACTCTTAGATTCCGATCAGCCCGTTGCGAATAAGGAACTCCTACAGGCCAGGCAGATAATTTCATGGCACAGTTCGCCGGTTGAAGGCCTGTAGATACCTCTTCTGTGAATTAATAATGGGCCTCCTTTCCGCTTTCCTCCCACTCAGGGAGCATGTAGCCAACAACCTGGCCAGTAAGGCCTTCACCAGGTCCATGTCCCTTGGGTCGGTCTTCTTCAGGCATAAGCGCATACAGCTCAGTCAAGTTAGGCATGCCATATGGACCAGGCATCCATTCGTAGTGGTGAAGATGGCGGGAACCGTTCCACCAGCCCTCACTTTCGTGGATGAGTTGTGTGACTTTCATCGCGTCAATGTAAGTACGAATTTCAACCATCTGTTTCTTCTTTTCATCCCAGCGAGTAACCCAGACGTTGATGATATCGAAGGGAGTTCCTGTCAATGATTTGTTATTATCACGCTATTATGCATTTGAAAAGTAAGAAGGAAACTAACCAGCATTTGAGATACCCTGGAAGTTCATTTCCTGCACAGACCACTCCTCGTTACAACCGCCGTGGATTGCCTTAGGATACACGCGGAATGCCTCTGGGTGCTCAGTTCCTGCGACAAGGGCGACTCGCCTCAAGGCATTGACGTAAAAGTGCATCAGGTCATGATATACACCGGCACCAGGATGACTACCGACGATGGTAAAGTGGACGTCCTTGTTGATCATCGAGAACAACACGCTTCCATCGGTCTCCAGGGTTTTGAATTGTTTGTAAATAAATGGTTGCGAGACAAATCGGCAGTCTGTGTCTGGATTCTCAAAGAAAAACCCATCTCGTTCGGCAGCCACGATGTCCGGATCCACCCATCCTACAGGCTGTTGATGGTGGTTTTCCTGACCGAAAGGAGATGCTGATGCTAGCATTTGAAATAATGCCATGGGCAGGCTAAGGAGGAAAGTATTGAGGGCAACCATGTTGGCGGTATGTGAGGATGATTATGATAGAAGGGAAACGGATCAATGGCTGGTGAATGACGGCTATGATATACCTAAAGATCGTTGTACTTCTGAAAAGCTAGGTAGCATATCGTGAGGATATCCGAGGCCATAAATATGTCTCCCGGCCGGAAATAACTGACCGGAAGTTTTGGGCATGTCAGTACAATGATTTTGCTATGTACAATTAATCCGCGATATCTAACGTGCCGCCATACTTTAATTCGGTAAACCATAGAGAAAGGTAGCCCAGCTATCACTCACTTTCCTTTTCGGGTTTGCCGTTCACTCTGCGTAGATTTCCATGAAAAGATACACTTCTAGGGTGTAAGCGGCAAGATCATTTCCAGTGGCGTTGGGGCGTTTCCCATTGGCGCAAATGAGTCGGTCAAATATTGTCAGTCCAATGAGCCTATTCTCGCCAACTGCCCCTGACGCAGCCGGGATTAGAAGCGGGCGCGAATTTTTTCTAGGCCGACTTTCATTGTTAGCTTAGCTATACCACGTAGTAAGTTTAACTAGCCTTCGTATGTACAGTAAGTTGTGCTCAAGGATGATCTCCGTAAAACCAGGAATACAACGATACACATCCCATCCCCCAATAACCCAATAATACTCACCGAAAAAAAAATAAGTTGGCATAATTAGTTATATGGTCACTGTAACCGGGGCATATGCGGTTATTTTTACTATCCCTTTCGAGCTTAAGGTAGAGAAGACAAATTCCGATGTCCTTAAAAGTCTATCAACCAGACTTGATCAAGGCAGAGACTTCGATTTCTAGACTACCGATTTTGATCTGGATATCAGATTTGGTTAGATAACTATTTGACATATGTACTTGTTATAATTATCCGATGAGATTATTCATTTCCTACTGTACTAGCAGATCTGTTTCGGTTAGTCCGCTTAGCAGTTCAAATCTCAGTGTGTAGATTTTCAGTTCTTCTACAAGAAGGAAAATGCCTGGTCTCAAAGTGCTCTGTCTGCATGGAGCAGGAACAAATGCGCAAGTGAGGATTATCAGGCATCACTTTGTCTTTCAATGCACGTTGCTTACCAGGTCCCTGGCAGATTCTTGACTCCCAACTCGCGCCTCTTGTGAGAGAGCTTTCAAAAGACAGCAGTGCCACTTTCCATTCGGTTGAAGGAGAAGTAGAAGATGCTCCAGGACCCGGTGTTGAAGGCTTCTTCGAGGGCCCATTCTTTAGTTACTACAAATGGCCACAAACGTTCCATGATGACGGCGACTCCGTCTTGACGGCTTACGACATGCTATACGAGATCATCGAAGAAGACGGGCCATTCGACTGCGTACTGGGCTTTTCGCACGGCGGAGCAGTGGCCGCTGGTTTGATGGCCCATCACACCGCGCAGAACCCTTACGATTCACCCCTATTTCGATGTGCGATATTCTTCAACTCGTTCCCTCCATTCCGAATGAATGACGAAAACGAACCGATTCTGAATGAAGGACTGGAAGGAAAAATCACCGTCCCAACCCTTCATGTTGCAGGAAGACAGGATTTTGTTTACAATTATTCTCTCGGCCTTTACAATCTGTGCAGCTCTGAAACATCGGCGCTTTTAACACACGATAAGGGACATGAAATCCCAACAGATGCGAAGATGGTAGCCAAAATGGCAGCCGCAATCAGAGAGCTTGGTCACAGATCGATGTTTCCTTAGAATCTTGCAAGTTTTAGATGTGGAATATTAGAGAAATTTCGGTTTTTAATGGACTTGAACGCCAGAATACAGTTTGAAGGACTGTAAATCCTTCTCTCGTTATATGGCCGTGTATAGATTGTGGTTAACCTCCAAACAGCACCCACATCCAATGTGTAAGAAAACACTGTATCTGCTAGTGATCTGACTGGGCGATATTGTAGCCTAAAAGTAAAAAATAAATACTAACGTAAAGACTGTTACGTCTCTTGGTATATCGACTCCTGTACCACATTCCTAACGAGGATCTAGTTAGACATTGAGGTAACAAGATTGGTCACCACGTTTCCGAATTTCGCCCCAATCCCACTAATGCAATGTGTGCATGCATGCACACATATGGAGATGTCTTGTCACCGGGCTTAGAGAGCAATTCAATGCGGGGGCACCCTGGGAAAAGTGTCCGGCGTTGGCTGGGCTTTCTGTCTCACCCCTGAAGACTCGAAGCCAAACAGATGATTTGCAGCAGCTTTACCTAGCCGGTTCCGCTCTGGCAGAGTATCTTTGTACTCGGTAGGGCAAGTTATGCATAATTTTCAACCCTCACCTCTTCCTTTTTTATTTCGCGTAAACGCAGATCATATTCGCTTCAATATCACAACGAAGCTTGCCTCCTGCTATGGCTCACACTACTATGCTATTATCATCTTTCACACGTTTAACGCCTACACTGCCGGAACTCGGCCATGTTTGTTCTTCAGACCAGTCTGTACATTGTATATTTTATGGCGACCCCCTCTGCCGACCTGGATTTAACCACATAGACCCGCCATTAGGGTTTGCTGCTGAGACTTGTAGACTGCGCAGAAAGCGCATTCATGACTCTAAAAAATGCAGGGCTATTCGATACTGTGGTGTTGAAATGAATGCATGTCTACGAATGTTATGTATCTATATGCTCCTTTTCCGACCTCCGCATGAAAAGAAGCACTAAAAGGGTAAGAGGCCCATTAAAAGCAAGAGTAAAATAATTGTGCATAGCTCCGTTAGACGTCAACGGTTAAACCGACCCTTACATTGCGGTCATGCAAGGTTAGTAACAGTATATGAAGTCTCTGTACCGATGTGAGGAGGTATAATAGTATAGAGATCATAGGAGGAAACAAGCACCGGACCCATGTTCATAATTCTCAGATGTACTTAGTATATGGGATGGAGGTTTAACACAGCTAATCAAGGAAACCGCCGTTGGCGACAAGGAACTTTTCTCCCCCCTGCCAAAAGAGTAGAAAATCCATAGTTTTGTTATTCTGTTCTCAGCCCAGGAAGGACCGAGCTGCTAGAAGTGCCTCCAGCTCACTGAGCCTCGGCCGCATGGAAATCGAGGACACGTCTGACCATGAAGGTCGCCTTACTGTAGGAACTGGTCGAAGACCTGCATCTGGGAGATCTTGTCACACCAGTTGTACAATCGACGTTCACGCGCACTTGCCTTGGCAGGTTGGACATTTCCTCTGCATATGTCGCATAATCATAAACAGGTGCACGAAGAGTGTCAAGACAAGTTGTGTTCCAAGGTAGTATTATTGGTCGACGACAAAAGGCCATCGTTGAATGAGTGAGATTTATGAATATACCAGCACATCATTCTACATGTGGTCCACTAGAAGTATCACTGAATTACGCGCACATTCTCAGCCCAGTGATATGATATAATCGTAGTTCTCCATTGAAATGGAATGCATGTGGCGAGCTTTTCCGGTACCGGCCAGGGGAAGATCGTCGCTCTATTTATTTATAGCGTGCATAAGTCGCCGGCAATAACTTCTTCAATGTCAACTGGTTTGAACCATCTGGACAAACATCTTGTAGCGGAGCGTGCATTACCAATTGAGTTCTTTCGTGACAGTTTTTTCGAATCGCTATTCTCGATGCACCATTAATCGTCTCCAGAATTTTACTCATGCCCGATCATGGCTCTCGACGTGCGCGCGACTGCTGCTGGCTGCCCGCTGAGCGCAGACCAGGTCTTCGGCCCTATCGTCGCACGATCATGCCGTCAAGGTTGGGATTTTACTCTACTGTTTGAACAGAGCATACTCTCAATAGCACCGATTTCAATTTTTCTTCTGGTTGTTCCCTTGAGGGGGCTTTGGTTGTGGAGCTCAAGCGTGAAAAGCACGTCTATATTCTCAAGTTATGCCTGGAAAGGAGTACGTGTTGAACCTCTAATCCTGTTGAGTATTAAGCCTAAACTCTGAAACTCTGAAACAGCTTGTCACCAGTATTCTAGCTGGGCTTCAATTGGCGCAGCTAATACTGTGGTCGGTCAACCCGGCCCAGCGAACTATTGCAACTCTCCCAGCCGCTGTGTTATCCCTGGTCGCGACTTTCGGCGTCTTTCTGTTGTCGTACATGGAGCAGCAACGATCTGTTCGACCGTCGACTGTAGTATGTCTGTATCTATTTGCCTCGGTGCTTCTCGATATTCCTCAAGCAAGAACGCTATATCTCCGCAAAGGCCCGCTGGCAATCGCGGTAATTTTCACTCTCACCATGGCTGTAAGAACTGCGATGCTGGCTCTTGAGAGTCAAGAGAAGACGAAAGTGCTCAAGGAACCCTACAGGAAATATCCACCAGAAGCAACACGAGGTATTCTGGACAGAAGTCTACTATGGTGGCTGAATCCGCTTTTCTGGAAGGGCTTCCGTACATTGCTCACCTTGGATGACCTCTATCCTACGGACGATGCCTTATCTTCGCAGATGCTCCGAGAAAAGATGCAGGCTATATGGGATAAGCGCTGTTAGTCCTCTTTTTTAATTCTATCGCCACCAGAATACTGTGCTGATTAACAGCAGCCAAGCCAGAACATCGTTATAGCCTTCCGTTGGCCTGCGCTCGATGTCTCCTGTGGCCTATTCTTCGGATAGCTCCTCCTAGGCTCGCCTTGATTGGATTTACATATGCTCAGCCGTTTCTAATCAGCTCAACGATTAGCTATGTTGAAGAACCGAACTGGAGAGAGAACAGCAATAACGGCCTTGGTCTCATTGCGGCCGCATTCTTAGTGTATGCTGGGATTGCTGTAAGTATTGTTACAGTAATGAGAACATAACTTCAACGGCTAACTAGTATTGAATTAGATTTGTACCCTCGGTTACAACCAGCAACTTTTCAGATCCGTGACGATGCTCCGAGGGGCTCTAGTCGGAGTCATATACAACAAAACTCTGACATCTCCAGATGGGGTCCACGATGATTCTGCTGCAGTCACTCTTATGAGTACGGACATTGACAGAATAGCATTTGCCATGCAGTCCATAAATGAGACATGGGCTAGACTTATTGAAGTTGGTATTGGCATGTACCTCCTTGAGGCACAGCTCGGCGCCGTCTGTGTGATACCAATCATCATCGTCGCTAGTAAGTCTTCTTGATTTTGCTTGTAGACCGATACACTAAGACTGGATTAGTTTGCGGAGTAGCAAATTCTAAAATGGCAAACATTATGAGCACTAGGCAAAAGATCTGGAATGGTGCCATCCAGCGCCGCATCGGTATGACCTCAACTATGTTGGGATCCATGAAGAATGTCAAGATGATGGGGCTCTCTGGATTTATGGCTCGCAACATTCAAGACCAACGAATTCACGAACTCAATATGGCCACGGGATATAGATGGATGGTTCTAAGTACTAATGTGGCTTGTAAGGAAGACCAAATGCCTGCCTTTAGTCAATGAATTAACATTACATAGCATACTGTCCAGCGTACTTTGCTCCCGTCCTGACCTTTATCGCCTTTGTCATTAAGGCGAGAGCCACTGGCTCCGGCTCACTTGATACGAAGACAGCTTTTGAGTCTCTCTCCATTATAACATTAGTCACCCAGCCGGCTGCAATGTTAATTGGAGCAATTCCAAATACTATCGCTTGTGTTGGCTGTTTCGAACGCATCCAGAAATATCTTCTCGCTTCAGATCGGAAAGATCAGAGACAGGTGTTGGAGTCGCCAGACCGTTCCGATCATTCCAGTCTTGACTCTATTTCCAAAGATGGGATCGCTCTTTACGATATGCAGCCGAAACCTCGACTTCCATCGGATATTGGACCCTCGGTGGCTGTATCATTACACCAGCTGAGTGTACGACCTGCACCTGAAGCGGAAATCGCAATTCAAGATATTAGCATTGATTTCGAATTTGGCACTTTGAATGTGGTCACTGGACCTGTAGGGTCTGGAAAGACGACAATGATGAGAGCTATTTTAGGTGAGCTGCCATATGATAATGGTAGCGTCACCGTGTCCTCGACAGCAATGGCGTATTGCCCTCAGAGTCCGTGGATTATTAATGCAAGTGTCAGGCAAAGCATTTGCGGGTTAGAAAGGGAAAAGGCTGGAGATGAGGAATGGTATCAAACCGTTGTGCATGCCTGTGCACTAGATGAGGACATCGTCCAGTTTCCACAAGGTGATGAAAGTATCGTTGGTAATCGAGGTCTAACTCTTAGCGGAGGCCAAAGACAGAGACTGGCAAGTATTCTACATCCTAAACCCGTCAGGTATGATGAGCACTAATATGCGGTAGGCTCTAGCAAGGGCAATATACGCGCGCAGAGAAATTGTTATTCTTGACGACATATTGAGCGCACTAGACGCTAAAACAGAAAGACGCGTTGTTGAAAGATTACTCGGACCGAACGGCATTCTTAAGAAGTTTAAGGCAACAGTCATACTTGTGACTCACTCAAGTAAGCCCTAATTCGCAACTTGAGACGGCAAGATCTTCGTTAACGGTGGTTTCTAGCACGTCACTTTCAGATAGCAGATAAAATCATTGTCCTCGGCAAAGATGGGAGGATTGCTGAACAAGGGACCTTTGATACTTTGAGGGCTAAAGACGGATTTATCAGCACCATTACTCTTTTGCCAACCGAAGAAAAGTCCCATCAGACCCCTTCCGAGTCATCTACAAAGAAACGACCGAAGATTAAAGGGGTCACCCAAGATGATGTCACAGATCTGACTCGAAAGACCGGTGACATGGCAGTTTACAGTTATTATTTCAAGTCCATTGGCTGGTTAAGTGCTGCTCTGTTTCTGTGCAGCGCTGCACTGCTCGCCTTCGCGACGTACTTTCCGCGTAAGTTGATTTCTAAAGGGAGCTTCAACACAAAGATGCTAATAGATACAGAAATATGGCTTGAATGGTGGAGTGATCAAAACGGAGGTGAAATAGCCAAATACATGAGCGTCTATGTCATCCTCGCACTTGCCGCTGTCGCTTTCAGAATCATGACTTTATGGTACGTGTAATCATCTCATTAACCCTTTGAAAACTGTCTAGGAGAAACGAGGACATAGCTGACTTGAGTACAGGTCGGCGATCATATTTATTTCCCCGAGATCATCAGCGAAACTGCATAGTACTCTTCTTCAGACAACAATAAAGTAAGATTCCCTGCCCTAGCTCTTCAATACACATATTCAAGTTTCAATAGTGCACCACATTCCTATTTCTCGTCAACAGATGTCGGGATTACATTGAACCGATTCAGCCAGGATATTGGCTTAATCGACCACAATCTTCCACTGGCCGCTGCAACTTGTGTCATTCGTAAGCTATGCCTTGTAATCTAGTCGTTTCCCCAGAGGCTAACCCCATCAGAGGTCTTCTCAAGCATCACACAAGCGGGACTTATTGCACAAGGCTCTGCCTTCATGGCCATAACAATACCGTTTGTTATAGTTATCATTTATTTCTTGCAGCTCGTCTATCTCCGGACATCTCGTAAGGACAGGCACCTTCTATATCCGGTTTTGACCAAACAACTCTAATGGTGGCAATATTTAGGGCAGCTTCGTTTCTTGGATTTGGAAGCTAGAAGTCCAGTCTATACGCACTTTCTAGAGACTCTAGAGGGACTAGCAACGATCAGAACTTTTGGATGGCAGAAACCCTCGCTAGCCACGAACACCGAACTTATGGACATCAGTCAACGGCCATACTATCTTCTCTACTGTGTTCAACGATGGCTGACCCTAGTGCTGAACCTGGTCGTGTCGGTTATAGCAGTTGTTGTTGTGTCACTGGCGGTTAAGCTGAATTCTCGTACAAGCGGTGCTGCTATTGGTGTCGCCTTGAACAACGTCCTAGGGTTTACTCAGTCTCTTACAGTACTGGTTACCAACTGGACTCAACTCGAGACCTCCCTGGGCTCTGTTGCGAGACTCAAAAACTTTCAAGCAACGGTCTCTTCTGAAAACAAGCCAGAAGAGACAATAGTTCCTCCACCAGATTGGCCATCTCAGGGTGCTGTGGAATACAGGAATGTCACAGCCTCCTATGGAGGTCCATCTTCGACGCCAACCCTTCACAGTGTATCCATGTCCATACGGCCCGGGCAGAAGATAGGTATCTGTGGTAGGACCGGAAGGTATGTACATGTCCTTGAATAGAAAGCCCATAGAAGCTAATGCTGCATAGTGGTAAAAGCACTCTCCTGTCAACTCTGCTCCGGCTTTTGGAAATAGACTCAGGCACCATCCTCATTGACGGATTGGATCTTCAGACAGTAAAGCGAGAAGAGATACGGACCCGAGTCGTTACGATTCCTCAGGATCCTTTCATTATCAATGATACAGTCCGCGTCAATGCAGACCCTTCAAAGTCTGTTACAGACTCTGTCATCATCGATGCTCTATCCAAGGTGGAACTGTTGGAAACCATTAATTCCCGTGGCGGACTCGACGCCCAAATGAAGGCTCAACCCCTTTCTCATGGTCAACAGCAGCTTTTCTGTCTCGCAAGAGCTTTAATGCGCAAGAGCAAGATACTGATCTTGGATGAGGCCACGAGTAACGTTGACGGCGCGACGGATCAGCTTATGCAAAAGATCATCCGCACTGAATTTAAGGAGCATACCATTATAACAGTTGCCCATAGACTAGACACTATATTGGATTCAGACATGATTGCTGTCTTGGATGGGGGTCGTCTTGTGGAATTTGGGCCTCCACAGGAATTACTTGGGAAAGAATCATTGTTCAAGAGCATGCATGGAAGATAGATAGAATTCTGCTATTGAGCGTTTCAGTGAAGAAAAGTGACTTAATTTAGAAATCACCAATCTGTTGCACACGTTACACTTTTGCTGAGTCCTAATAAAAGGCCGACTAGTATACGATGCCATTTTGGCCAATTTTAACAAGCGAGACTGTGATAATAAGACCTGAACTCGATGGCAGCAGCAATCTGGAGGCGCATCAGGTTAGGGATATGGCGCCTTAGTAGTGCTTCTGCTGCCTCAACAACTACAACTACGGCGTATTGGGCAAGCAATATATTTTAGTCAAGGCATACTAGTCTTCCAGGCTATGCATACATAGGTACTAAAACGCCAACATCCGGTGACCGTCATCAGTTAGAAGTTTATTAGCTTCTTACGTAGGCATATATCAACAGCGACTTAAATTGCCCATGTTCTGCACGCGGCAGAGGAAGACTGGCTATATGCACGCTGGAATGAAGACGATTCGGCACTTTTCATAACATCCTATTCCTCCGGAAGGTTTCAGCATGTAAAACAGGTGTACATTTCAGAATCATTATCCGGCAGAACTCGCCAATATCACCGCATTTTCAACGCTTTTATATACAAGAGCCACCTATCATCAATAGACGTAGAATGGACGGGGCTGTCCTTTGGTGTTGCAAGTTGTGCGATGCATAATCCGGGTTTGGTCGTCCGGCCATGTCTCACGCCGGTGCATTGTGCAGCGGTTATCCCAAACAACAGTATCGCCGGGTTTCCATTTTTGGTGAAGCTGAAACTCCGGTTTTTCTACGTAGCTCAAAATCTTGGCCAGGATTTCACTGCTTTCCTCCAAGGACAGACCAACGATCCAGTTCTTTTCGTGCTTGCTTTGGCCAACAAAAACCGCCTTCCGGCCACTTTCCGGGTGAGTACGAACGATCGGATGGCGAATGTGTTCCCATAGTCGAAAGTCATCGGTATTTGGTGCCTCCTTGCCTTTACGGAGATTACCGTGTCCATTGTAGACGGTGTCGAATTGAATCAGGCGACCCTCAATAGTTGAGCGTAGATCCTCTGGCAATGCGTCGTAAACGGCATACATGTCTGCCCAGTATGTATCACCCCCAGTTTGCGGCAATTCCATTGCACGTAGGAGCTCGCCTACGGGTGGATATTCCCAGAACCAGCTGTCAGTATGCCATTCAAGTTCAACATTGCTTCCAGCACCCGAAGGCACGCCGTTGACGAGGTTAGTCATTACTGTGACCTTCTCATCGTCCTTGTATGTAGTCGGCGCTCCTTGCTCTTCGCGTTTAAGGAAGCTACCAATCAATTTCGTCAACTTAAGTTGATATTCATCAGTGAACTCGTAGCCGCGAAAGCGCAAAATACCGTATTTCAGCCATGCGTTGCGGAGAGCTTCGACTTGATGAGGGGGGCTGGTCTCGAAATCGAAACCAAGGATATCGGCCCCAGCACCGGCTTCATTAGCAACAACAGTGAGGTCACGGCGTTCAGCGTCTTCAGACATCTTGTTAGACTTGGAAGTCTTAAGTGAGGGGAGTTATATCCAACTTTCGAGCGTATGGACTCGTGCTCGGAGGCTTCTATAGTAGCAACTTGAGAAAGAAAGAGAAATAGGGTCTTTATCAGCCCAGGTCGACAATTTCAAAGACGGGAAATTCTACGCTAAGTACTATTGCAGGTATTAGAAAAACAACGCAATGTATGTCAACTGACCCTGGACGTATGTTGCCGGGCATCCCAATCATCAATTGGAGGGCCGGATTCGGTGTGACGCATTCTAAAATCCCTATGCTACGAACGAAAGAATTACCTTGCATTGCCACGTCCTTTCGGTTACTTTAGCAATTGGTTGGAGTGATAGCATGGAGCATGAATGGCCGTCAAATTTTTCTTCCCTCTAATCTCTTACCTCTAGCAATAACTTGCCTAGATATTTTGTGCCCCTATTTGTATGTAGATAACGCCATTAGCAGTATATACTTATTTCCACGCCGCAGTGCTCACTATTAAGAGTTAAATTGCTCGGATTTCTCGCGTTCAAGCCCAAGGGGTGGTTGAGGATGAATTGACTGTAGTCACGGACAATTTTACAGTACCGCGGCCCCCTGGATATGCCGGGCTGCATTGTATGACACTTAATGGTGCTTACATATTCACATACAATTCAAAAAAGTGCCTTACCTAGTAGGCTACAACCTATCAGAAAGCCGGTTCCGGGCCGGTCACTTCATTATAGTTGAATAGGGTGATGGGTACCCAACTACTCTGCTTTTTGCTCTGACGGTTACAGGATCTGCTGATTAGGAAGTGCAAGTTGCGGAGCCTTTGCTCTACTATTGGAATGATATGGGAAGCTGGGTCAGACGATCGCAGATGAAGGTTTATCGAACATATGACATGACAGTGCATTGTGGTTTACTACTTAAACAAACGTAATGAATGAAAGAGAACCAGTAGCAAATTCTATATCCGTATCCCCTCGAGTTGGTCGATGATATCATATAGTTTCGAGGCGGTTTTCATCGACTTTCTCGTGTCTATCTCTGAAGTGGTGGCATTTAAAGCATCATCTTTAAACGGCACAAATGACTGTTCACGTCTAATAGCCATACGCAAGTCTTGCATGGCCCGAATCAGATCCTCTAACACGTTCGATAGAGCAAAGAGACGCCGCCGCAACAAATGCATCAACACAAATTTTCTATCGTCGCCCACGAGCAGATGCCGGCCAACAAGAACACGCCAATTGCCCTTTTCCAGACTTGGGCTTGACGGATTCATTACGGGCTGGTTCTGTTCACTCACGATAGATTTTGGTGGAGAGGGTAATTTTTTATGAGCTCCACCGTTGCTGGAAATTTCAGATGTACTCCGTTCGTGAGACACTGACTGATGAGAATTGGGCATAAATCGGGCATTTGGATTAGGGGGTTGAAGCCACTCAAGGCGATCAAGCTTCGATGAGGTTCGTTGTTGTTGTTGTTGTTGTTGTTTTGATAATGAAGGTATGTCAGTTCCATCGGCGAATTCGACATTGCACATTTGCTGGAGCAAGTCTACCACATCAGCCATTGCGTTGGAAAGGAGTTTCAAGGTCTCCCCCTGCCGGGACTTGCATATACTGCACTGTATGGCAAGAGGCACAATCTCGCGCAACTGCACTTCAAGATCAAGTGTAAGATCTATTGCTCCTGAGTACATATTGCCTTTTCTGATGCTTAGTGTAATACTGAGAGCAGATTCAAGACAACGACATGCATTGTCCTGTGCCTGTGGTTGGGGGTCATTCAGAAAATCCCATCCGAAGACTCCCTGCATTTCTTCGTCAAATCCAGCTTGAGGAAATGTTAAGTGAGCATGCTTCATCTGTTGACCAAAGTTTCCGGCCAACGAGCTGAACACTTCGGTTAGTATTGCTTTCTGAATGGATTCAGGGTAGGGGGTAACGCACTTTGGTTGCTTGTCTGCATCTGAATCATCTAGACTTTGCTGCGAAGTCGGATCTGTCGGCTGCCGCAAGTCGTTTGTCATGGATGAGGTCAATGATGAGCGCATTGTTGGAAATTCCATGTTGTCAAAGCATGAGTTAAAGAAGTCTATCACCATTAAAGCTCAATCAGTACGAAGAACATCCTGGCGATTGATGGACGGGACAGTCTACCTCGATCATTCAAGTCCGACACTACTCCACGGACTGGAGAAAATACAGATGGTTCCATGTTCATACCCTGTGTCTGTGCAATACCCGGCGTCATTGCATGACTTGTTTGGCTTCTTTCTTGCTCTACAACACTGGGAGGAGGAGTCTGCTTGTTCAAATCAACTGTCAGTACAGGTTCAGTGAGATGTTTGCTAGAAAGCGGAACAGGGTATTCGACATACGTCAGGCATAATCGTATCATTGTCGACGTCTATGTCAACTGCGCTCCAGTCAACAGTATAGAAATGGTTAGGTGGCTGTCCGACACGAGTGGTTTCGCTGTTTGGCTGAGATGCCTTCGGAAGGGGCTCCCTGGGCCGTTTTGAATGTGAAGATGAGGGTGGTGAGGTCGGCTGCGCAAGGCGCCGTGGTCTGCCTATGCGTCGAGAAACGCTATAGTGACACGAGATATTCTGCGCGAGGCATCTTGCACATGACGGTCTCTCACGGGAGCATCTAGTCTTGATTGCTTGACAGGCGTCGCAAGTTTGCCGCAGTTTCGATGTGTTGTTCGGGGCAGAAGTCGTGGTCGTGGTGGTTGCTTTTGTATTTTGCTCGGGAGGATGACCATCAGCAGTCTTGGAGGACATCGTAGGTTGTTATACTATGATATACAGATGTGAGGGGGTAATCGAGGCAGCCAGTCTATAATAAAACGTGCTTGATATCTGCCAGAGCTCTGCCTTCACGCAGGTGTCACTCTTGATTCTCCAATGAGGAAAACCTCGTATAAGTAGATAAAAGCCAAGCACACGCCAAAAGCTTCACATTGGATTTGGCAAGTGTAGGTGGAATCCTTTTCGGTCCCTCGTGCAGATTGAGCTTCAATTTCAAGATTGAAGGAGCCAATTCTGGCCCACCGTATGGATGTATCTGCAACTGCACATAGTACTTGAACTTGCCACTGACCCATATGTGAGTTTATTGTTTCCAATCACCGAGGCAGGTTATCACGGCCCCATGCATGTAAGACTAAAGTTGGAGATAACAGGCAAATCGTGAGACATGGTCTACCTGCACGGCTTGTAATTACTAATCGTGTAATTTCATGTAAATCGAAGTTGCGTATGTATAATTTCTTTTCATGTGTAACTATAGAATCCCTAACAAGTTTGTATAGGGTCTACATATCTCCCATGTTTTGGAGTTTTCTCCACTAAAAATAACCAAAGTTGATGTATAAAAAGCATATAAATATGATTCTAATCTAACACGTATGCTCACCTTAAAAGAGAGATCGCCTAGAGCCACACAGCTAAACGCTTAAGGCCTCTCTTAGACTCGGAATTACTATAACTTTATAAGTAACCTTTTCTCTATCACGCCTCTAAGCTCTTAGCTTCCTGTGTTCCTTTGTGCTTTTAGCCCATTTTGTGTTTATATCAATCCCGAGGAAAGCCAGACTATCAAAATATATATTAAATATATCTGAAGTACCTAGGTATGTAAAATTGCGAACCTAAATTACTATGGTATTCAAATTACTGTAAAATCGGAAAGATTTTGTAATTACACCACCACTGCCTGCAACGGTAGTGATGAATTTGAGCGAGATATCACGATTCCACTAAGTGGAATCAAGTAGACTGCTGTATACAGTAAGCAATAACCCTGGAAAGGAGGGGGGGAGGCGAGAGGGGGGAGGGGAGGATGCAGCCATGAGGCTGTGGACCGGAAACTTGCCGTCGTGATTGCGCAAATTTACCGAACTGTGAACTCAATGACTGTGAAAGACGTCAATTATGCCTTAAGAACTGATTGATTGATTGTACAAGGCAATTCGCTATTGAACTGCCCGTGTTCTGTTTAGCGTCCAGGACAGGTACTTTGGATTACTGAACTACGGGATACGTAGTGAAAAGCTTCAAAATTCAAAATGCATCCTAGAATAAATCTAGACTCGACAAGGAAAGGCTGCCAAGACGGGATCTTCCAGGTGGCCCCTGACCATGCATAAAATCAACTACCCTTTGAATCATTGCTTTTCATTCGTGGTCATGGCTATCTGTCACTCCTGTAGCAATTGGTGTTCATCTGAGCTACGATGTACGTACTACGTAGATCACTAGTCAGCCTTAAATCCATGCCTAAAACTTAAAATTGCTTAAGCGAACCTTTAGATCTCGTGTGTCCATTATAGATGTCGTAATTGTAATATAAAAGCTGACTATCAACTTTCCAACCATCTGTTCGAAGGATCACACCCCCTCTTTTATGCCTTTTTGGGAACAGATACAGATATAGCGGAACACTATCCTACCACGTAGTACTTTGTGCATAAACTAGTTAGTTGCTCGATTACAGTTTGTCGGTGCCTTTTAGTATTTACAAGGTCTCATGCGCGTTTCAACTAGTCCGCCGGTCATAGACATCGGCCAGATCTGCAGAAAGGGCATAAAAGTCTTGAACGAGAAAGCCACCGTGGAGGTTCCGAGTCTTCCGACTGCCAATCGGAAAATTCATGTTGAAAGATCGCCACCGTTGCTTGCTTGTCCTCCTTCAAGCATACTGACTCGATGCGCCACTTCCTGCTCTGATTTGCTATGGGGAAGAGAAACATGCCGTCCGACGGTACGTATCTATATCTCCCCGGGGAGGCGTTTAGCAAAATTAGACCGGCGTCGGCACCCAACAACATAAAACCGATCATGGAGACAATAATGGGCCGGAGATTGAACTCCTATTTCCGCACAGTCGCTTATGAGTTATGCATATACGTAGTTATGTACAGCACGTACTACTACGTAGTCCAAGACTGTTCGGCCCCCAAGTAGCGTCCCGCAGTGGTGTCAACGCCATGATTCAGATGAGTAAGTATGGAGATAAGAAAATATGAAGAAGATATTGAGGGACTATTTGTAGCAATTAAGAAGAGGGGCTTCCAGCGTACCCCTGGTCAAATGCTGTTGGGGAGACGCCAAGCACGGTCGATGATGTTAATGGTGCTTTGTATGCGCGGTCACCCTTCGGAGAAGCCGACGAGCCGAATATTGAGATATATCATGAGTGGGAGATCTAAGCATAATGAAATAGGCTTAATTTTGGGGTGTGTGACCCATCAGATCTTTATACAAGATCCTCAGTCAGATTGAGAGTGGACTCGGTGGAGTCCTCGTGCCGAGAGGTCTCAGCAGAAATTCCCGCACGGCGAGATTTTCATCACCTTACACAGCTTCGTACAGACGCCAAGGTACAATGATTAATAGGCGGTTCTCCATGACTTTCGACGTATACGTATACCCATTAAAGCACAATGCTACCATCTAGAAGAAGGAAAAACTATTACAGCAGAACTTCAATCAAGAGATCCAGCAGTTACTGGAAATTGCCTAATTAGGCAATCTCTTCAACCGAGCTAAAAAGCGGCCATGACTTGAACCAGAGCACGTACGTTACTGGTTCTGGCCTGCATGCGACTCGAGATCTAGTCTTATGGCCTTCGTAGTAATTTAAAGATGAATTTTCTTCTTGCGATGCTGAGTACTTCGAATACAGAGTGAACCATGGATAATTCGCCACGTAGGTAACCTCATGGGCCTATGACCCTTAGGTATGGCCTGCTAGTGCTAGCGGCTAGGCCGCTAGCGCCCTGCCCCGAGCTTGACTTCTTTCATCTTAGGTAGAACTAGGTCTTAGTCTCCTCTCTTTCAAGTATCCATAGTCCTCCATCGCAGCTTCTACCCAATTGGCCATACTCTCTCCAATCAGCTCGCCAAACTCTTCGCTCCACTTCTTCTTCTCAACCGCGGTGTCCAAGTTCTTGGCCATCTTATCATTCATGACCCCTGACGAGTTCAAAATCGTGCCCCAGAACCGCTGCGATCTAGCATCTAAATGATTCTCGACATCTTTCGCATTTGCAGGTGCCCAATCCCAATGCAATTTCTCGGCGTCAAGGCCAACCTGCTTGGCATAGTCAATGAGAACTTGCTGTGAGCTGATAACGTCATCGGCATCGAGGACAAGAGGTTTGATGCCTTTGGAGACGTAGAAATCATAGAGAGTGCGCATCCAGTGGAATGACATTGAATGATCGAGTTCAATCACCAAGGCCGAAGCATCGGTATTGGTTTTTGGCATG
This sequence comes from Talaromyces sp. PYS2103, assembly GCA_023625975.1. Lineage (NCBI taxonomy): Eukaryota > Fungi > Ascomycota > Eurotiomycetes > Eurotiales > Trichocomaceae > Talaromyces > Talaromyces sp. PYS2103. The sequence goes on along the minus strand of JAMAGB010000010.1, from coordinate 581,316 downwards.
TCCTCGCCGACGTATGCCCTCAAATATGACGGGAAGACGAGTGCAGGGTGGCGGATGAGGAAGCTAGGAGTAAATGACAGGAGGAAGTCATCCGAGAAAAGCATCCGGTTCAGCGGTGATGGAGTTGGGACCTCAGCTTCACTACTTGGTCCTCCAAGTTGCCATTGCTTGGACAATTCGGAGCCAGTCTCGGTACTGACATCTGCTCCTTCACGTTTTCTATGTTCACTGACCCGGTACCTAGTTATCGAGACAGGATCAGCCATAAACAGAGCATGCTCCTTGATAAAAGCGATTTGATTGTTTTTCTCGGCCTCGTCTAGCCATTTTTCCAAGTCAGAGAAGGATTTCTCGTAGAGTTCTCGGATGACTGCAAGGTCAGCTTCAGGCCACGTTGTGATCGGCTTATGACGAAGCTTCAGTTCGATGGCCTTGAAGACCGGAGCTTGGAAAAAATAGCCACCGTTTTCACTAGAAGGGATATTCTGCTCTTTGATGTTCAGAATCTTGACCATGAGGTTGGACGCCACGCGAGGGTGGGTGAAGAGATAGATTCGGGCTGGCTTTTGAGCCATTGTTGTAGGGCCAGTCTTCGCTGTATGATAAGATCAACTATTCTATTGTGTAGACGCATTCAACTCCCATCTGGCTATAGCAGGCGCAATTGTATTTGTATTGCGAGTTTGGAGTGGGGTGATATAGCGGAATGAAAAATAAGCGAGACATGCAGGTCACATACCCAATGGCAAGGGAGTCAACAACATTTAAACCTTCAGGTGGACTATCAGCCAGCCCTGGAGGCAGATGATGTTTGTAGATCTTACGATTTTCCGAGCTCCTGTTTCATATATCTGAAAGAATCATTGTGGATCTTTGTGAGACATCTAAGAAAGAGCTTTACGCTCGTTTGTTACTTTTGCATGTTATTGGTGGCAGGATCTCAAGCATAAATATAGGTGAATCTTCAGGGAGCTAAATAAAGAACATCTAATAAGCAAGTATTCCGACCTTTTTTTATTCAACGGGTGAGATATTTAGGGTTAGGGTATCTAGTGTTACTAACAAGGGCATAATCATTGAGCTACTCATTCTATATTCCGAATTATAAAAAGCTATATTCATTTATACCCTCGCTCCTGGGCCAGGCTCTTAAGCTTCCGTCCGTACTCCTGTCGAATAAATTAGAAGTCATTTCGATAGTCCTTCGACAGCTAGACTGACCATCGGATTGACCAAACAATTTATTCTGCTGTTCTTATAATACTCGAATTGCGTACCACTGTCCCATCTACCGCAGCGCCAACTTGTACTAGAATCGACCCTACTGGAATGTTGAATGCAGTCTCAAACCCCGTACGATTCACAATCGCTTCTTCCTGGAGTAACGAGGCCGATGTTCCCCCATAAATGATCCACTGTGTTGTCCGTGTATCGCCATTCCAACTCACATATCCCGTCCCGTCTACAATAGTGACTGCCGGTCCATATCCTGCCGGAGTTGCCTCCCAGACTTGCTTATAAGCCCTGTAGGACATCTCGTACGGGTCCGAAAAAGATGAGATGTTCTGTCCAGGATTGTGTCCGAATTGAGCAACCATACGGATATCGCCTCCAATACCGAACTCCTTCATTACAGGAACTTGCCCGTAAGCCGCAAACCAGTTAGTATTCTGCAATTGACTGAAAGCGCCCTGGGATATTGAATATATCTGATCTGCTGGGTCCTTGTACGCGTCGATTAATTCGACGCTGCGATTATGGAGGTCGAGATAAAGTAACAGACCGCTCGACGGATTTGTAGGGGTTTGGTCGTTGAAGTTGTTGAACAGAGACAGGACGAGGGAAGATGGTGTCAAATGCTGGACACGGGCATGATGTTGCCATGCCTATTTGGTGAGCGCATGTCCAGGAGACAATACAAAAGGGAAGGCTTACAAATTCTGCGCCGCTAGGGAGCAAAAAGTCACCACCGGTCGAGCCCTCCAGTATCCAGTCGACACCTCCTGTCGGATTTATAGCGTAAGAGGACCACGTTAAACGGCTGTTAACCAAATAGCCGTCGCCTAATACATCTACCGAGTTCATGTGGAACCAATCGAATGGATGAGACTTCGACAATCCAGCAGTACCTGTCAAGGGGGAGTTAGTTGTGTTGATCGAGATATAATCAAGCGCCCTCCACCTGAAGAGGATTTCCTGGGTTGCGATGTCAATCTCAAGGAACATATCGTCGTTAACCCAGCCTAGTTCGGGACCTCCAAGCGAAGTGAGGTCTGCAGTAGTGATGTTGACCACTGTGACGAGAATACTTCCACGGGGTGTAATAAGCGACTCATGGGCATTGACAGAGCATCCGCTTGGTGAGCCGTTGGGCGTAACAAGATTCAAGTCTGGACATATGTTGTATATTTCCGTATACGTGTCGTCAAGAATTGACACGTTCCCAACTGTGAAGGGGGTAATCACATCAACCCCAGCAGGGCCCTGCCAGAACGTTAGGACAGGCGTGTGGTTCAAGGATTGTACGAAAAGATTCGTCGAAGAAACATTTGGACCGTTCCAGACAAGATCTCCACTATCCATCATGATTGTTGGACTTTTTTGTCGGGGAACTTGAGGTGTGAATATGAAGAAGCCCTCTGCAAGCTCAGCACCGGTCTTGTTTATGGAGAGTACCGGTGGTTCGAAAGACTCGGTCCGAAAAGTTTGATATGGCCAGGAGCTTGAGGCAGCCTGAACCGAGTGAAAAACAAAGATACTCCATATGAAAGGAAACTTGGACATATCCAGGGCTCAGTTGTGTTTCTAGCAAGTACAGTAAATAGGGATGTGAATGGACACGGAGAATTGGCCTCTGGACGATCTGGAATGATGCACGTTGACAGAGAGCAGAACGTGCCTACTTATCGGTTTAGGGATTTTATACAACCATATAGAAGCTAGTAAATACTGATACGAATTGGAATGACTTAGTGGTCGTTTACAAATGTTCAATCAAGTACCGAGACGATCCGTATAGATGCGCTCAGAATCAGTAGAATGACCTATATGCAGGTCGTGATATGCTTATTACATGGGTTTGCGTACACCTACCTAGGTAGGCATATTCATGAATGTACAGTATCTGCCCACTACCTAGGTTGTGATTGCATAGCTCAACTGGATTACTTGATTAGTTATCCCTAGGTAACTCATGCAAGATCCCTGGCGTCGACGAAACCAGTCCATGATCAATTGTATGTTCTCAATGCATTAGTTGGTACAATTAACCCGTCCGTGTGATCAGTCATATTTTTCCAGTTGATAGCACATTACTGTACATTAGGTATGCATTTAAATTACCAAGGTCGTTTTTTTGTACTCAAGTAAGACCGTTGAATTGATTCATTCTATCCAACAGCTTATAGCAGGCTACTGAGAGTATATTTACTTCCAGATACATCTCAAATACTCTTGTTAGAAATAGAAATGCAGTACTACGCCTAAAACATCTGGCATGATTTTGTCTATTAGGGCTATGATAATTAGGGCTTAGGACCCTATAGGCGGCTTGCCCACCTTGGAAGTTCCGCTGAATACAATACCTAGCTGACTAAGCAACCCCGCCAAAAACATCGTGTCTTATTCGCTCTTTTTCTTCACTTATCTAACTATCCTACCAGTCATCATCTGCAATTCGCAAGCCATGTAGTGACCTCCTACATGTCTCGCCGTCACCAAGATGCCAATCAAACACCTGCCCCTCCACGTTCACGGCGGGGCCCGGCATTCTCATTGAATCCTTTCCCGCCTTCCAGCGCTGGCAGTCAATTTGCGACTCCGCCTCGATTTCAATTCCCAGATGAGCCAAGTGCCGGTGATGCTGTGAGAGGCAGTGGCCGATCAAGGCCAGGATTTTTTCGAGTGTTTAACAGGAGATATGAAAATATAAGTCCCTCGAAGGGAGACAAAAATATATCTCTTCAGGTTTCTGATGATGAGATTGAAGATGATTTCGACCACAGGAAGGAGACTCGCCGCGATGCGGAAGCTTCCACGGCATTGGATGGCTTTTCTTTTTCCCAGCAGCGTTCGAATAAAAGGCCTCGAACATCTTTTCATTCGTCACATGGATCAGTCAGAACCAATCACGAAATCATTGATGATGACTTTGAAGATGATGAAATAAACGATTCAAGTACACCCATACCAGATTCTCCGCCTTCACCACCAGCTCGGAGCAAAGCCAGAAACGTACTGTCACAGCTGGAGCCTGATCGCGAAATACTTAACAATGAACTTTCTCCATCAGAGATGTTTGAGCCGATTTCTGAGCCCCAAACGCCAGACCATACTTCGCTACATGACGATGGCCACCCAAGCAGCAAGATAACATCTGTTTCTCGTAGCAGGCCGCGATTCATTCTCTCGGCGAATTATACTCCTGCATCGACAGCTACACCAACTACTGCAACACCCCAGCAAACGCGGAAAAAACCCGCGTTCGTATTACCCCGCTCACCATCTCCAGATAGAGAAGATGCTTCATCATTGGCCATTCCAGGACCTTTTTCGCCCGTGGCGACTCGTAGTCTCCGCCGTTCAGGGCGACCGAAAGCATCAGCTGCGACCGCAACTTATGTACCTGGCGGCATGGCCGAGCAGCTTCGAGACTGGATTATGGAGGCTAATATGAAACGCAAAGCAACATCAGAACGACACTCGCACCAAAAGGAAAACAATTCTCGATGGTCGACGATTGGGAAAGTTGATATGTGTAATAACGCGTTTCTTAAATCCTCTGGCCCAGTTCTCATGGCTCAAGTAATGCCAGAAGTTGTTGGGAGAGACGATTTACTGGACACCCTTCATGATTCTCAGCGTACGACTATCTTGCTACTAGGCGTAGCTGCTTCTCGCTCACACATCAACAATGGTAATCGATCATCTAGAGGCGAATCAGCACTAGGCGAGAAACTGAGACGCGGCGATATCGTTGGAGTTGGACCGGGCCTTTCATGGGAAATCGAGATAGATCCCTTGACTGCCAGTGAAACAACTCATAGTGGTCAGGTATCTGGCAGTCATCGAGTGGTACCTTCCTCTCAATCTGAATCCGAGGGCGAATTTGAAGATGAAGATGAAGATGAAGATGCCAATGCTCTCCCGGTCTCTACGCATTCTGCACGCAAGACATGGCTGGTAGCAGCAGAGTGGGATCTATTGAATCAAACCGATTGATGGTGTCTGCGATGTTGAAGAACCGTGTATCAGAACCTCGACTACTTGCAAAGAAAGACGGAACAAATTCGAATGTTGAAATAAAGGCCACAGCCTTCAGTCTGCAATACCATATGATACATATATCGGTAGCTAGATATATATTAATATACAACAAAAGTTACAAAAATTCATAGGCTTTCAAAAATCATGGACTGATATCCAAAATTCTACACTGTTTAACTCAAGTATCCTTATTTTCAAGCCCAGTCAAGGCATTTACCGCAATGCCACAACCCCATTTGACCAACTTTCGCTCCTTGGTACTAGACACAATATCCGACTTGGCAACGACCTTGCGAATGAAATAAATCAACCCTTTAACAATATGCGGCGCAGTTTGATGGGTTTGCGCAAAGATTCGAGTCAGTAGAACAGCCTGTTTATCCTTGATCTCTTCTTCGTTTTCGAATTGATTCTTCTTCTTCTGCTTCTGATCTGTGGGTTTTGCCTTGCGTGTCGAGGAGGATGGTGAGGATGATGATATTTCAGTGCGGGTTTGTTGGAAGATTGTGATAATCAGCACTTCGACAAAGGTGCTAGTCTTGGGTTGCAAGTATGCAAAATTGAGGTTTTTCAGAATCGCCAAGCTCAGAGAATTATCGCTGATCAGGTTACCGTACATTTTCGATAGATTGACGATTGACTTTATGTCTAGTTTCGCACTGTTGGAGCCGTCTTCATTGTCGAAGCCGTGGAATTCTTCGTCGCTACTACCCCCTTCATCGAGGTCATTAGTCTCGCCTAGACGTTTGAATACATCCCATAGCGTGAACATAAAGGACATTTTGATCCTTCGGCCCAGTTCGCTGCAGAGACGGCGTGCAATGAGGTGATAATACGGATTATAAGCTTCCTCTTCCATGGCGCAATGGACGAGTACGCGAGGGATTTCGTATTCTTGATTCTTTTTCAGGCGCAGCTTCAATAGTCGAACGTGAGCATCTCGATAATCGGTTGCAGACATGATAGCTACAAAGATTGAGCGTCGGACATCCGTGTTCATCCGATGCGCTTTGGCGATCGTCACTAGGTCCGGCTCTCCATCGCTGTCTTGGTCTTCTGTTATCCTATTCGCGGCAACAGCGGCTGAAGAAGAAGAAGCAGATAATTCCTGTCGGGCAGCTTCAAGAGGATCGGACTCTTTCCAACTGGCACCTACAAGCCACCACTTTCCTTTTCGTTCCGAGTTCTGAATATCACTCCTCGAAACTCGGATGGGTTCTGTTGCTCGTATATTTCGATTATTTAACGACCCCAAAATTTTGCGCATCTTGGTGATGTGTTCGGACGTTATGCTAGACGCTACTGCGCCGGTTTTCATACGGTTGTTCTTGAGATCGGTGATGGTTTCAATCATGAATTTTGTACGGACGGATAAGGAGGATTCCCCGATGCGTGCTACAGCTGGTTGAATCAGCAGTACTATATCTTTAAGAGCGGATGGATCATCTTGTCGAAGCTGGGGTCCGGAATCTGCGAAGATTCGTTAGCAGAGTCATTACTACAGGTCGGTGGGACCAAACATACTGCGAATGATTTTAAGCAGCAATTCGGTATTTGTCTCCGTAATCTCTTCCAAAAAGAGACGGATGTAATCGAATACCAGATTGCTTCCAATCACATGAAAATTGTACAGTTGTGAGAGAAGTGACACCAGATTCAAGTGTTCTTTTCCAGTAAACGGTCCCCTCTCATCGGCTGACTTGTCAAACATTTCGACTGAAGTCTGAACAATCATGGCGCCAAAATCCATTCCAATCAACTTGTATAAACCAGCTATGAACCCAGCATGCAGAATGATAAAGGTATCTTGCAGCGCAGCCCGATCAGCTACTAGGGTAAGTAGAAGCGTCACTAACGTTGAAGTAACACTCTGACGTGGATTCTCGCGATATATTTTCTCGACATCATTCAGGATGGAAATCAAGTTGGCTTCTGAGAGCTTGTTCAGCAAACCCTGTGCTTGCCGGCGTAATCTCGCATCCTCTTCAGATTTGCTTCCTGCTGCGGCCCTCATAGACGGAGGAATATATTTCGCAGTAGAAGGAGATTTCGTGGGGGGTGCAACATAAGGATTTTCCCGAACGCGCTCTTTCTTGGGTTCGTCCAGCGATTCACGGTCACTTTGCATCTCGTCATCAGATTCCTTCAGCTCTTCGGGTTCTTCTTCTGCACTCTCGAGTTCCTCATCTGACTCGCCATCTTCCTCCTCTTCCTCCTCCTCGTCTGATGAACCTGCAGATTCAAGCCCATCCCAGCTTCCAACGTCACTTTCATCCTCGTCGTCCTCAGATTCCAATCCCTGTGCTCTTCTCCTCTTTCTCTGCAACCATTCACGCTCTTCACGTTTACGTTTCTTACTGTCCTCAAGATCGGAGTCCCCACCTATATCACCCAAAAGATCAGCAAGACCATCTTCCTCAAAAGCTTTCGGTAGCTTCGTCCGCCCTTTGATGCCTAGTCGTTTCTCTAGAGCTTCAATCTCTTTGTCATCTTGCGCGAGTTTGTCCCTCACGGTTCTCGATATCGTTGGCTGCTTGGACTCGGGTTCTTTTCGGTTGATCGTCTTTGCTTCTTGCGATTTGGATACTTTCGCGGGCGCCACTGGCTCGTCGTCTTCTTCACTGGTAGATCCTTCCTCAATTCCGTCTTCAGACTCGCTGGCCTCATATTGTCTTCTGCTCATGGCCCCCGCACGGCCGTGATGTCTCTTTTCTTGCCTCTCTTCCTTCCGCCGTTCTTTGCGGGATGATACCGACCGGCTCTGATTCCGTTTCTTTTCGCCATATCGATCTTTTATTCCTAATTCCTCTCTCAGCTGTCGAGGAAGAGCCGTAGTAAGATGTCTCGGTCGCGGCATGTTGCCTTTCTATTATTCGTGCACCGATTAGCAAAAGATGTTTTATCCATGCTCTCAAAATTTTGCGGAGTTGGAAAATAAAAAGTGGTCCGAGCTTCCGCACTTTTCTTCCCCGCCGACAATCACAACTTCAACACGAGACTATCTAGAGCCACATTACACATTTGCAACAAGTTTCGACATCTCGATATACCGACTGCCCCGGAATAAGTCTTCACTGCTTCACTCTGACGCACCGTTTTACAACCACAATTGCCGTCCATTTCCCCTCATGGCGCCGCACTTGAGCAATGACGAGGTCAGTATCTCCATATTGCTCATCGCTATGCCCATATCTTAACTTCAAAACCGACTAACTCCGCAACACAGTTCTTCACTTCCCTCGCAACCCTATTCACCAGCACCTCCCAACGAACAAAGGGAAGCGTCTACCTAACCCAAAAACGCCTTCCCTCCTCCTCATCACAAGACCCAACAATCGCCGAAGGCTCAATACTCGTCCGCGCAACAGACGGAAGGACACCAAACACGGACCCCAGAGACAGTGAAAACGCAGCTTCAAAAGTGAGCAAAAGGAATGGGAAGGCATCGGCGGCGGCAAAATCGAAATTGTCTACTGTCGTGAGTCCGGCGGATTTGGATTCGTTCTTTGTGCGATATGCGGATATCTGTAAGGCTGGGATGGTGGGATTGAAGAAGAGGGATCGCAGTGCGAAGAAGAAGGGGAAAGCTAAGGCGAAGTCTGCAAAGGCTTGATGGGGGATACCGTGGATTAATGGACGGATTTTATGGGGTTTGGTACAGAGGGTGGATTATAAAAGAAACGACTGATATTACTGCATAGGCCCGGCGTTTAATTTTGATGTTTACTGGTCTTGTGATTTAGTGTCTACAATAGAGGATAGGTCTCAAATACCATTCGTCTTCTTCATAACGCGCTTCTATACCATCTCCGACATCAATTGATGACATAGGTAGTTTGTATATACTGAAAGCGCTACATGGCTTAAACCAGCTCAACTGAAGAACCCAACCATGAATTGTTCTTAAAATACATGAGAATTGACAGAGAATTCTACAGTCCGAAAAGAAACAAGTAGGCAAGATTAAAAATACATTAGATTATCTAATACAGCTATCGTGACAATATGTAAAATGCGCGCTATAAGGAAGGAAGCATCAAGTCGTGTGTGTCAATTAGGATCATCAAAGGGGATATGGAATAGTCGAACAATGGGAATGCATGGAAGGTATATGAAGACTCCGACCTCGCTGTTGAGAGAGGAGAGGGGAGAATTCATGGATTTCCACTATTAAAAAGCCGGTGTTTGTAGTTGTTTCTCCGGTGAAGATTTCAAGATCATTCGAGATCAGATAAATTGTCGCTATGGTCGTTTACAGGTAAGGAATGACGGAACGTGCCAGGAGTCTTATTGAGCGCTCTGGAATTGTCATCATATTCGTCACTCTCGGTTGTCTCGAGGGTAGCATCTGACGCAATTCTTGGTGTATTATCATCGGTTACCAGCTGGGCTGCAAGGTGAATAAAGAAGAGAACAAGTTGGAGAGGTAGAACGAGAACCAGGGAGCACGTCTTGTCAAAGAGCAACGTTGTCATGCTTTTCGCTGGCCGAGGCGATAGATACTCCAAAGTGGAGGCTGGGGGTAAAGGCGAGAGATCCCGTTTTCGGAAGGATCTAGTCCGGCGTAGTTCCAACAGGATATTTTCTCTTCTGCTTAAGGTAGTAGGACTATCAGATGATACATCCACTCCAGTCGCAAGAGTAGCAGCAGCATCAGAGAATTTGGGCTCAGGGGAAGAAGATGAAGAAGTGCTATTCATCTCCATGTGAGGTTCCTCCTGTTCCTGTGCCCTAGAGGCTGGCTGGATTAGGTCGATATTAGGTGTAAATTGGATGGCGGGAATCGAGTCCGGTGTTATAGTCGCTGCCGAAGTATCTCTATTATGGTTGTGCAGACGCTGATGTGGGAGCGAAATGTCTGGCAATTGATCGTCAAACGGCGATGCCTGACTGACGTATGATGGTGACGGGGAAGCTTGTGGCTCCTGCATTAGGAGAGAATGAAATGATTTGGTATCATCCTCGCTGTCGGATTCAGGAATCGGCTGGAATCTAGCGAGCATGTCGTGGACTGAATGTGCCGGCTCCGTAACCGATCTCTTCGGGGCGCTCGTCGTGTCTTCTGTGACCTCCGGCGCACTATTGAAAGAAGTATCATCAGACAAGTTAGAGTCCAAGTGCGGCGCACTGGTTGTGGTTGTTGAAGCGCTATCGTCGGTAGTCTCGCCATCGTATGCATCCATACCGTCGGTCTGTCGAGCCATGCTCACATCATTTACAGTATCCTGCCATGATATACCCAGCTCTGATCCAGCCGGAGCACTTTCTCGCCGATATTTAGGCCGCCAAGCTCTTTTCTTCTTCGGTAAATGAGCTTCAGCAGGCAATGGCACTCTGAAGCCGCGTCGAAAAGGGCAGGGCGTTACTTCATATCTGAGAACCTTGGCCAAAGCGGTTTTGAATGTCTCGATTAGTTCCACCTCTTCCGGTGTCTGGTCGGGAAGTTCGATGCGGTAATAAGTCAGAGACCGAATGCGCAGCACAAATGTCGACTTGCCGTCCACACACCAGCATTGGGAGTTTTTCAGTATTGCCTGCACGACGGTCCCACACTTTAAAAAGGGAGATAGGCCGGATGGAATTTCAAGCCTCAGACGCCCAACGGCAACCGTTCTCTCTGTAGGCGACCGCCAGGGCAGGGTCTCGATCGTGTCCACTGGATAATCAAGGTCGGTTGATGGTGCCGATTGCGACGTCGTCGGGGGCGTATCGGGAGCGAACTTGACGATTTTGGCAGACGGGTGAAAGAAGAGCACCGGATCAAATGCCTCCCGACTGGCAGGGGTTTCGCTGAACCGCCGTCTTTCCGAGATGAACTTTGAAGGCAATGTCGCGGATCGCCGGATTGGCGCAATGCCAGCTCCCAGTGGTTGAGTCATGGTGCGCATGAGCCGCAGGGGAAGGATGTGCAAGGATGGCGTTCACAAGTCAAAAGGCGCTGGGCGCCATGTTGGCTTCGTACGAGATGCAGTCGATACAAAGTCATGGATCGCACTATTCTGCTGTACTAGTCGTACGACGTAGGTCGGACATGGAGTGGCGGGGGAGAGGTGATAGCGGTGACACCGGGAGGCACAGACCGTGAATAAGACCATCTGATATTGGGGCCTCAAGGCTAAGGCTAGGTGCGAGACGCCCCACAGCGAAGATCGCGGCACGTGATGTCGTGTGCCTTATCTACGGACAAGGCCGCGCTGAGCGCAAACAGCTCGAATAATCTGCTTGTTTCTGTAGTAGATGCTTGCACGCTAGTCAATCATATACTGGAGGCTGTCAGTACAGCTCTATATGCATAGTCGCATATACTATATGGATAGATGTATGCTATATGTATGTTCATGCAAGCAATTGGGACCCTTCGGCATTCCGGTTTTCCCGGCTCCGAGACCGCTGACATCATATCAACAGTCAGTTGATTGTTTCAGCCTACGATGCTTCCATTCTCTACAACACCATCCTCCACGCTTGATCGGGATCATTCGTCGCTGGGCATAGGTCTACACCCTGGGAGGGCCACTTTGTTCAGACTGAATCACTTTTCCCGCTCCCTGGCCATCTAGCAATGTCCCAATTTGAGCCCAATGCCATTCTGCGAGGAGCTCAACTCACCGTCGTCGGCAGTGAGTGAAATCATATACGTCCTCTGGATGATAGTCTTTTCATTGATCTTATTATTTTATAGCCCTCCGGATTCTGCGCAATCCCGGATTGTTCAAGCATGACCATTTTCGCCAGGCTGCTCTGGCCGTCGTTGTCGGAGTGGTGATCCACCTCATTCTGCAGGTTCCAGTAAGAAACACCAGCAATTCTGAGCGATATACCTGTTGATTAACTATGTTTGCTAGATAATCCTCATCAAACTAGCAATTCAAATAGCTTCGATCGTTGTCGATTTAGATTATGCAACCTGGGATGATAAGCTCATCGGTGGGCTGAACTTTATATCCAACTCCGTACTTCAAGTTCCCTTCCTACTGATGACCCTTATGCGGTACATTACGCCAACTTTGGATGACATGTACGAATACCAAATAGCGGAATATGCGTTTGTGCACTTTTGCTGACCTTGTCTGTAACAGATTCCTCCTATCCCTTGAATGGGTCGACGCAACATACGTCGAAAAACATAAAACAGATGATCCTCGAAATACTAGGGCGATGTACTATCCAAACCTCATCAGATATCCGACGAAGAAAATCAAGGCTCCATCGAAACCACGGAAGCCAATTGCCAGCGCGCTCATGGCCTTTCTGAACCGATACGCTCGTAGGGTTGCCATGTGGCTGGGTATCTACATTTTGTCCTTGGTTCCAGTAATTGGACGATTCGTTATGCCTGCCGCTAGTTTCTACAATGTCAGGAAGTCCTTGGGCGCGACCCCAGCAGCGGTCATCTTTGGCTCGGGACTGGTACTGCCAAAGCAGTACATAGTTTTCTTTTTACACACTTATTTCGCCTCGCGAAGTCTGATGCGTGAGCTTGTGAGTTTCTATCCTCATTTGAAAGTGAATGGCTGAGGACTACCACTAACATAACCAATTACAGCTTGACCCGTATTTTTCTCGTATCCCGTTCGACAAGGATCAAAAACGAAGATGGTTCCGCGACCGTGAGGGTGTCCTTTTCGGCTTTGCCTTTGCCTTCACCATCGTGCTCAAGACGCCATTCATCGGCGTGCTCATGTACGGAATTGCGCAAGCATCTACAGCTTATCTGATCACCAAGATAACTGATCCTCCGCCACCTCCTGAACGCAGTGAAGGATTCGCCGAAAAGCAAGTCACTTGGCAGAATAAACATGACTTTTTGCAACTTTCCATTGATGCTTTAGACAAAATCAATGTGAATACCGTCGATAAAGGCCGAGCTTGGAGCTCTGTCGCGGATGTATCTCCCATCCCTGAAAAGTTCTACTCCTGATCACGCTCTTGTGCCTACATAAATATTCATCATTGTGCATCATACTTCCAAAAGAAAGCAGCGGTTACGATATTAAGAATAGATAGATTCCATACTTGACTAGTCATAAATATATGTATTTTTATTCTAGACGGACTTCTGGCACTGTACATCTCTAGCTACGAAAAGAACTTGCGCGCAGCTTCTCTCTGCTTCTTGTCGGCCTCTGCGAGAATCTTCTTGACCCGCGTAATCTCATTGCTAATAGCAGCATCACCAGGAGCAAGCTTCAATGCCTCCTCAAGGTCCTTGAGTGCAGCATCCTCCTCCTTCAAGCCAACCTCGGCAACGGCACGACGATAATAAGCCTTTGCGCGATCGGCATCCTTCACCTTGGCAGCATCGGCAGTTTCCACTGCGTAGCCGGCCCAGGTCTTACCGTCCTTGAAATGTTTCAGCTTGTTTGCCAGCAGAGCTGAGTTGGAGTGTAGTGTGAATCGCAGGGTTTTCATTTGTCCGTCCAGTTCTTTCGGGTCCTTATCGTCGACGGTGGGGACCTCATTGAGGTATCGGAGACCCTTTTGGTACTTCCCTAATCCGACGTAGGTTTGGCCGCTCTTGAATGCGGTGTTGCCGAGTTCTTTCAGCTTAGACGCGATTTCAAAGGCTGATGGTGCTGTCAATTCCGCATCATGGTCTGCGGGGTAGTCTTCGTATGGATCGCCGGTGGCATCGACAGCCTTCTTGTCGGCATTTTCGTAGTCTTCGCCCTTTAATTCTCCGCATTCGACGACAACAACGTCCTTAACCGGCTTGTCTGCTTGCGTGGGCGTGTTTTCGATTTTCCGAACGAGGCTCTTCCCGTTAATGACTTCTCCAAAGACAACGTGCTTGCCGTCCAAGTGCGGGGTCTCGACTGTAGTGATGAAGAACTGGCTTCCGTTGGTGGCAGGGCCAGAGTTGGCCATTGATAGGAGGAAAGGTCGGTCGTGCTTGAGCTCGAAGTTCTCGTCTTCGAATTTCTCGCCGTAGATGGATTCACCGCCGGTACCATTGAAGGCAGTGAAGTCACCTCCCTGGATCATGAAATTCTTAATGACACGGTGGAAAATTGAGCCTGTGACCTAGTCAGAAGATAACCCTCACGCATATATTTCGAAACATTCAAGAGGCCTCTAGATATATATACCTTTGAAACTGAGAGGTTTTCCTTGCTTTCCAACGCCCTTTTCACCGGTGCAGAGAGCACGGAAGTTGTCCGCCGTTTTGGGAACGACTATTATTCAAATTGCGCTTGAATTAGCCATTGTCGATTGAGAGTGACTGCTTCTTATTTACCATCATTGAACTAAAGGCAATCATTATTAGCACGACGTGAGCTCCATGTGGTGGTGACCGTAAGAACATACCAATTCTAGGGCGATGCGGCCCTCTTTTCTTCCACCGATTTCAATATCAAGGTAAACGCGAGATCGACCTAAAATTTTGAGACGTTAGCAAAGGTAATAAGGCTTGAGCAATATCTTTTTGAGCCGAAGCAAAGCGTAGCTTTGTACGTACCTTTGTCGGCCATGTTGACAAGAGGCTGAGATGTGGACAGTAAAAAGGCGGGGAAGAATAGAAGCTAACTGAGCACCTCACGGGCGAGTTTGAGAAAGAGGAAGAGAATTGAACAATTTCAAAGTAGATTAAATATCGCAGAAAGGCGAGAGAAGAGTAATTGACCGTACAAAGAGGGAGCAAGTTGTAGAATGGAACGAGTCACAGTCGGCGACAAAGCGATGAGCTTCACGAAGCTTCCATTTTCGTGGGGTGCCTTGGTGCCTCAGGTTTCAACTTAGACCTCAGCCTTCTTTTATTTGGTAAATTCTTAGCGCCTCCGGATTGATTTTTTGAATATATTTTTCAACCTCCTATTTTTCACAGCGAACGCCAACGCGTTGGGATGTTCTACCAAGCCCCTGCTATTTGTGTTCATGGCAATAAGTTTCTCTCTGTCCATACGCAGACCGACCTGAATTAAAATGGAAAAAAAAAAAAAACCATCCACACTGGCACCAGTATCCTTCGCTTCAGAAATGCCGTCAGGAATTGGCGTACTTGAAGCCACGGTGGTGGCCAGCGGCACTATAAACGCTACAAAATCTAGAGCCTATTATATGACATTGCCTTCTCTTTCCATGCTTGACAAATCTGCCAGATATGCTGAGGCTCAATGGCCGGGCTGGTCAGGACTGTCCAGATGGGAAAGCTTGATGCCTGAATTCTGAGGCTGTGATCCTAAACTAACCAGGAATAGTGTGTTTGGCCGTATTAGCAACCCGCGTTATTAGTCAACTCTAGCGGGCCGAGTGGCTTTCCTCCACGTAACCACTGCCTCAACACCGCGTTATAAGGGTTCACGCTTTCTTCTACACAAGTTTACTGTGAATTGAGTATATCGCGCGATGGAAGAACAATCACAGAAACAGCATCGAAATGCCATCCTCCATTCACAGAAGGCTGCTCTCCGAGCCCAGCACCAGCTGGATCCCAAAATGTCCTACAAAGCACTTGCCCAGTGGTTTGAAGAGAAGTACAACCAGAAGATCAATATCTCAACGATATCTCGAAGTCTTTCGTCACGATATCTGTTCCTCGACGAGATGCAAGGTCAGACTGTGAACGGCAAGCGGATCCGTCCAGAGAATTGGCCGGATCTCGAGTCAGCTCTTTCCGAGTGGATTCGGCGCGCAAAGAATCAAGATTTGGCTCTTTCGCACGAGATCATTCGTCAGAAAGCGAGACAGTACTGGCCGACGGTCTACCCGGGAAAGCCCATCCCCCAGTTTAGTAATGGCTGGCTGGAGCGCTTTCAGTCACGGCAAGATATTAAGATCAAGAAACAGCATGGTGATGCTGGTGACACCGCTGAAGATGCAACACTTCAAATGGTTCGGATTCGTCAGCTATTAAGGACGTTCGCACCTCGAGATATCTTCAGCTGTGATGAGACTGGGTTGTTCTGGAAGATGGTGCCTGAAAGAAATCTAATAACACGAGTGGTTCCCGGTCGTCAAAACGAGCAGGCCCGAATAAGCGCCTTGTTTTGTTGTAACTCCGATGGATCAGAACGTCTTCCTCCCCTATTTATTGGCACCAGTCAGCGACCTGCAGCGTTCGCCAAAGCTAATATTAATATTGAGAATCTAGGTTGTTTATGGCGGAGTAACGGACAAGCCTGGATGACAAGTGACTTATTCAAGGAATGGCTTCTATGGTTTGACAACAAAATGGAAGGCCGAAAGGTCGTCCTTCTACTAGATAAGTTCTCAGCCCATCAAATCGCCTCTCACAAGGTCGCCACGAAGCTACGAAATACCCTTATTCTGTGGCTTCCGGCCTGCGAACAAATGCCGTGTCCATTGCTGGAGAATGTCATCGATGTTTGGAAGATCTACTGGAAAGGAGAATGGCTTCGATACATGAACTTGGAATTTGAACGTGGCGCTGACCCGGCAGCGACCACGACGATCTTGTTGGCAGTTCGGTGGGCCATAACCGCCTGGAATGTCGACCTCGACAACCAAACAATCATACAGTACTTCAAAAAGGCACTTGAAGTAGGGGAAGTCGAAGAGGTCAATCACTCGCATTTAGTCAACGGTATCGCAGCTGGTCTCAAAAACCTGAAACTAGCACATGGACTCAACGATATCATTGACGTGAACGAATATCTCAATTGTGCTGACGAGAAGGTCAACGATGGAATCATAGATATAGACTCTATCGTCTTGAGTCAATTCCTCAGAAGCGGAGACATTGATGCAGATGACGATGAGCCTGTGGAATCCATTCCACTCATTTCCACTTCAGACGCACTGCAGAGTTTGTATACTCTTCGTCTTTATGAAGAGCAGCAGGAGGTCGGGGATCGAGAACTGATTATGCATTTGATGCGTTTTGAGAGGACCCTGCAGGCTCGTCTAGCGCGGGAATATGGGGGCAACGCGAATAATTTTGATTAGCTTTGTATTCCCTGAATTTTTCCCTCTTGTATTCCCAGACGTGAATTAAATAGCTCCAGACTTATACAATTATTCAGACCGACGCCGACACCTACATATCTATAAGGTATATGGAAAACCGTGCATGATCACTCTAAAAGAGACGCGGGAAGCTCGAACTCGACATATTTCCGTCCATCCGAATCTGTCTGTGTTTTCACAGTATCCCCTCTGTCCTTACTGCTCTCGGACTTGGGAAGATCTGTACTAATTTCAATAGTGACCTACACAATAATCAATAAATGCTTTTTTCGGGGGGTAAAAGAAGAGTCGCATTGGAAGGAGAACGAGGTTGTCCTACCGCTGCATCTTCACTGCGGTATTCAACACCCACCGGACCGTCGTTCTTGAGTTCAACCTCCATCATGGCTTGAAAGACCCCATTCTTCACTCGCTCGGCTTTATACAGGTCACTGACTTTCTGTACGAATCGATCGTAGAGACGACGGGCAGTTTCGGCATCAGCGGCGTTGTGGAAGTCGGGTTTGTTGCCTTTTTTGATGTGACCGTATAATGTGAACTGTGACACTGATTTGCTTCAGAGCCGAGTCTGACCTGCAGATCTTGACCTAGACGAATGTACTAACCGCAAAGTACTTCACCTTCGATATCCTGAACATTTTGTTTCCACTGAAGAATATTAGAAACCAAGTCTATGCGCGTACCCGGAACAGCATACAGAGGCTTTTGGATTGGTCTCATCCGGCCATAATTTGGCTTTCAATACTCTTGCCGCCATAGTGTCAACATCTTTTTCGGTGTCTTCTCTCCCAACGCCTGCAAATACCAGGATTCCTTTGCCGATAGACGAGATCAATTGGTTATCGACGGTGACGGAGGCCGACTTGACGCGTTGTAAGACGGCTGATTGTTTTAGTATGAGGCTTGCATCGAACCTGGAACTGCAAATACCTTTCATTTTAGTATCATCCAATCTTGTAGTAAAGTGCCTGTTAGCTACAACTTGAAACGCAGGTGGCAATTGAACCGAGGCGAGGGGCATACCAGATAGAAACGGCGCAAGAAAGCCTTCTTCAACGATCACACTGGTAATATGAAGCACTCACTCATGCCCAGCTTCACCAGCGATTATTTCAGCAAAACAAAGTAGCACCTACTCTGCGCAGTAAGCATTCATTCGTTCAAGTTTGGAGAAATGCCCCAGACGTCGGGGAACCTGAGGGGTGGATAAATCTGCCGCCCGCTAAGCCTATGTCGGGAAAGCTCAGTAATCTCACTGTCTCTAGTAAATTCTTAGCATTGTTGATCTTAAGAATTGTTGATTGCTGCATAGTCTCCAAATCAACTCATCTTTTGTTTATTTCTCATTATGCGACAGACACCGAATCACTAAATATCAACCACATCACAAAATTGAAGCCATACAGCACCTAATAAATCGCCCCAAATCTCAATTTCCTGGTGTTTCAAATGTGCTTCGAAACGCAGCCCTCTTACCCCATATGTAAGCCCCAGCTCAAGCACACATCCCCCGAATAGCCAATCCCAAGAACTCAATCCGGAGCAATTCTCTATTCAAAGGGGTATAGCGCCAATTCAGATTTCGATTAATACGGGATGTATAGAATATCGAGATAGTAATCAAGTCTTGGAAAATCAAAAATTAATTGCAGTTGAACTAATACGCTAAGAAATTGTATGTGTGGGAGTTGCGTACGGGTTCGTATAAATTTCACTTTGGGGCGGCAGATTTATCCTCCCTCTTGGAGCGAAGGCGGACTGGGCGGCAGAACGCACTCTATTGGCCACTGCTCGTCCTGCCAACGAATGGACGAGTCTTTCCAGACCTCATCCCAGCATCCAAAAGTCAAATCAACCACGTCTCTTTTGCGCCATCCAGACCCTGTTACTCTGCCAGCCAATTAATATCTCAGCTGATCCAATTCATTCCAGCGACCAGCGAGCGAATCTCGAGTTGGATCTCACTCCGCCGTCTACTCAGTGTGCCCTTTTCTCTTACGTTTCAGTATTCCGGCTGTACACTAAGCCTTCTCACAAGTGAATGCCACAACCATGACATCGCGCAAGACACAGCAAGAGATCGAAAAGACCTTTAAGAAGGTCGCCGAAGGTATGGCGACCTTCGAAGGGATATACGAGAAGATCAAAGTAGCAAACAATACGACGCAACGAGACAGACTGGAGGAGAATCTCAAACGCGAAATCAAGAAGCTACAAAGATTTCGAGATCAGATCAAGACGTGGGCTGCTGGTAATGAAGTCAAGGACAAAGCCCCTCTGCTAGAGCAGAGGAGAGCCATTGAAACAGTGCGCTTTTCCGCGACCAACACGGTATCAAACTAGAACAAGGAGACTGACTACAAAGCAGTGCATGGAACAATTCAAGGCCGTCGAAAAGGATCTGAAGACAAAGGCATATTCGAAAGAAGGTCTATCGGCTGCCTCGCGACTCGATCCCAAGGAAAAGGAAAAAGCGGACACATGCGATTTTCTGTCAAACATGGTCGACGAGCTACAACAGAGGATTGAAGCTATGGAGGCTGAAGAAGAGGTCCTTCAAGCGTCGCTGAAGAAGGGAAAGAAGGACGTTACCAAGGCGAATCGATTAGCGGACATAGCACGGGTAACAGAACGACATAAGTGGCATGTCAACAAACTAGAACTACTACTGCGGTCGCTACAAAACGGCGGTGTTGAGGTATCACAGGTCCTCGATTTGAAGGATAGTATAAAGTACTATGTCGAAGATGGGCACAACATAGACTACTCTGGAGAGGATGAGACGCTCTATGATGACTTGAACCTTGGCGATGACGAAACAGGGTTCGGCGTTGCACATGACAACGACCGAGTGTCTTCGCAAGATACACAATCCATACCAGACGAGGAACCAGAAGCGCGAGCCAAACCCAAGACTGACTCAGCATCAGGACGAAGGCCATCCACGCAATTGAAATCGCCACTCCCGGTACTGGCAACTCTCCATCCTACAACGACTACAGCATCGACGTCAAGTCCCATGAAACCAGCTCCTCCACCTACCCGATTGCCAGGTGAAACGTTAAAATATGCGTCCGCTGCAGCTGCTGCTGCTGCGAGCGATCGAAGTGGCGTCGGTATCGCACCGTTACCTCCCCCACCTGGTTCCAGTCCTGCATCATCATCCGTTTTTCCCGTTTCCAAGGCCGGTTCGACGTATTCTCCAGGCGTAGCTTCGGTGCCACTGGCATCTCGCATAGTTTCAACCCCAGAGCCTGCTGATAGGCCGTCCCGAATCGAATCTCCAGCACCTACGCAAGCAGCAAGTGCTAAGCCCGTATCAGCAACACCAGATTTACCCACATCAGCAGTGGAAAAGCATGAAACAGCTCCCGCAAAATCAACCTTCCAACTTCCCAATGGCAACGTTGCAAACAAAGAAGAAATAGCGCCATCAACAACGACGACGAGTTCCCAGGATGAATCGATCTATCATCTACCTCCAGGGCTTCAGGACTTGATTCAGTCCTTTGAAGTGACAAAGACCCGGGGCGAAGCTAATACTTCGTCAGCATCCGTGCAACGACTTCTTGCAGCATCACTCAACTCTTGTCCGGAACCTGGAGATGCAGAGAAACCACGTCACTACAAACCAAAAGAGCCATGCAACACGCCGCTTTATTATCCGCAAGAGCCTCTTCCCATCTTCGATGATCATCGGTTATACGACACTGGACGAATCGATACGGATACTTTATTCTACATCTTCTACTATCAGCAGGGAACATATCAACAGTACCTTGCCGCGAAATCATTAAAGAATCAGAGCTGGCGATTTCACAAACTCTATCAGACATGGTTTCAGCGACATGAAGAACCAAAAATGATTACGGAAGAATTTGAACAAGGCACCTACCGATTTTTCGATTACGAGAGCACCTGGTAAGTCCAGCTTTCTGTGGCTCATTCCGTTGTTGTCTTTGCAATTGGGTCAAATTATGAATATTCTGCTGACCACCTGTCGTTTAGGATGAATCGACGGAAAGCGGATTTCAAATTTATCTATAAGTTCTTAGAAGATGATCTATGATTGCTGTCTCGAGGGCGACTTAGAGTTTGCATGTGTGTTACTGAACTGGAGGTCATTTGATCAACTCAATGGGTTGCCTTCTTCCCATTGTTTCTTTCCAAGATTATGTTTCGTTGTTTTTTCTTTCATATAAAAATCAACTTCGGGTCAATAGGAGGGGTTATGGGAAAGGGCATTGGCTGGCGTCGGAATATCCTACTGTATAACCAATTTTTTCTCGCAAATGATTCTATCGTTGACAGGTTTGTCTGGCGGGATGATGTATTTCTGTTCCTCGTTGTCGAAGTAGCATAGAACGTTTGACTGACTGACCGGGACCGTGTTTTTTCTCTGTACATTGCCTTGAGCTCAGCAACGAATACTACATACTACAACCGGGGGTATTAACTAGAAACACCACTGATTCTTCACAACATCATGTCAGAAAGAATACCTTAATCCCGATTTCGATGACCGATCCGATCGTAGTGATGATTTTTCCTTGTTCCTTTCGTGCACCTGGGCACTAGGTGTTCTCGTTTCAATAGTCCGGTCAATCATCTGCTCGTGGCTTGCTGAATCCCGCTCTGGTTATTGCTCATTTCATGGGAGTCCGGTCTGATGACAGGTAGGTAAGATAATCAGGTGAACACAAGTTCGTATAACTACCTAGATAGGTAACCTTCATCCCAAAAAGGCACTGTCGAATAAACGAGGCCAGTCGGACAGGCTCAAACTCGGACTTTTACAAGTATGGCTGGAAGGTGTTGGAACTGAATTGAATTTTCGGAGAGCTATTGCCTAAACAAGTACGTACATTTTTTCAGCTGAAGCCTTAACGGAGATTCGAACAAAGGATTATAATTGCTTTTTGTCGTTTGATACATAGAATCTCCACTTTATATGCATGCAATCGCCTAGCGGACCAGTCTGTATTTCAGATAGGTATCCCAATTCGAAGTCCGATTGAAAACTTGGCAATGCTTGTAGGGTGCCGAGAGATTGAAGGGTGCAGCAGGATCGAAGTCCAGATCTATACAGCCAAAACCATGTGGATGTATGTAGGTCTGTGTCCGTTCAGAGACTGGAAAAAGATGGACGAGTATGCAACTTCCCGAGGCCATCTAAGCTATGAGTTCAGCTTAAAGCGCAAAAATAGCAAGGCTTTCCAAGTTCCTAGTACCTAGGTATCTTAAATGGTTCCACGGTATTAATCTGAGTAATTCTAGAACTGCTGGGGTAGGGACTTATGCACCTATGCCACCTGGGCAGCCTTATGTCTCGCCTGAGGCTGAGGCTGAACTCCTTATATTCTCCGTCTATCCTCCCAATGCTGGATGCTTTGGAAATTCCAGACCCATCTTCCTTGTTATTTTTTGCTTCTAACGCATGGAAAACATGCGTTTAATCATTTCCAACGTTGTTATCACTCTGCTTTTAGCATCACTCGGTGCTGGATCTGCTTCTAATAGAAGAAATGATCCTAGTCCATCACTCTCAGCCGCAGAAACCATCGTTACCTCTATTGCTTCAGATGCGCCCCCTCTGTTCCATGGGGAGACGATTCAATTGACAGAACAAGCTCTTGCTGCTGCTGCTGCCCAAATTCAGAATGTTACTGTATCAAATCTCTTCTCATTCGGAACCCCTAAAAATAGCGCCCTCGCACCTCCAGGTCGCTCGCATAGTTGCAAATTGTTACCAGGAGATCCGTCCTGGCCGTCGGATAACATCTGGGAAACGTTCAATTCTCTATTGGGTGGCAGCTTGATTCGTGCATTGCCCTTGGCTGCTTCATGTTACCCGGATTGGTCGGACTATAATGTTGATACCTGTGCCTCTGTCGCGGGACAATGGTTGAATTCAAGCCTTCAGTTAGTTCGGACTATATGACGTTCATGATATTGAAAATAAAATATTATCGCTGATATCCCTTTTAGCACAACTGACCCGACTTCAATCATGTATCCTCTATTCGAAGGGCGCTCCTGCATGGCATCTGGATTCAACTATACAAACACATGTCTTCAAGGCGCTTATCCCTCGTTCGTCCTGAATGCCTCCACGGTTGCACAAATACAACTGGCGGTCAATTTCGCTCGGAATTCCAACATCCGTCTAGTCGTGAAGAACACTGGCCACGATTTTATCGGTAAAGCATCTGGGAAAGGTGCGCTTTCAATATGGACTCATTGGCTGAAAGACAAGGCATATTATCCCAATTTTACCGCTGCAAACGGGTACCAAGGGCCGGCAATCAAATTTGGGGCTGGTATTCAAGTCTATGAAGCCTATGAATTTGCGAAAGAATTAGGTGTGACCGTAGTCGGAGGTGAGGCTGTTACTGTTGGTTTGGCTGGGGGATACACTGCTGGTGGTGGCCATTCTCCCCTGAGCAGTTTATACGGAATGGCAGCAGACCAAGTGCTGGCTTTGGAAGGTTCGTCTCCCCGGTTGCTTTCTACTCGGGAAAATTAATAACAAGCTAAACGCCAATGTCTAGTTGTCCTTGCTGACGGGAGTTTTGTTACTGCCACTGCAAAGGAAAATCCCGACATCTACTGGATGCTTCGAGGTGGTGGTGGCAGCACAATTGGGGTCGTCGTGTCTCTGACTGTAAGAGCCTATCCTCAATTGCAGACTACTACAGTTACTTTCAACTTTACTGTCGCGGACACTCCTGGTATCGACGCGTTTTGGTCCGCAGTGCAAGGCTATGTTGACAATATTGAACGCTTTGTAGATGCTGGCACATACGGCTATTATGCTGTCGGCGCATCACCAATTAAACCTGGGACAGATCCCGCGGGGAATACAGACTACTATTTTCGCATGCAATCGTTTGTCGCTCCTAATATGACAGTTTCGCAGACTCAGGAATTGCTTGATCCATGGTTCAATGTTCTCAATGAGCTGAATGTGTCTTATACTCCTTGGTTCAACCATGCCGATAATTTGTTTGTCCACTATCTCTATCTTTCACATCCTGGTCTCATTTTGCTTTTCCAAGCTACTAACTACTTCGTCTTCTTAGTCATGATCCATGGATAGTCGCCTTTCCCCAGGAATATGTAGGCGCGGATGTGAGCCAG
Organism: Talaromyces sp. PYS2103; assembly: GCA_023625975.1. NCBI lineage: Eukaryota > Fungi > Ascomycota > Eurotiomycetes > Eurotiales > Trichocomaceae > Talaromyces > Talaromyces sp. PYS2103. The sequence goes on along the minus strand of JAMAGB010000010.1, from coordinate 556,983 downwards.
TTTGCCTCGCGCCTTATTCCTCGGAATGTCTTTCAAGATGGCAATCTACGTCGTCGAATGTTTCTCGCTCACGAACAAGCACTCAAAGATGTAAATAGCCTCATCCCCGCTGCATTACAGTAACCCATACACTGATATCATTGACAGGGACTTTATATTGCCGGATTTCACCTCAGTGGAACCGGCATCGCTGTTGAGCCGCCAACAGATACTGCCGTCCTGCCTGCATGGCGCAATGCACTCGCACATGTTATTGTCGGTATAGAATGGAAGGTCACATCTAGCTGGGAAGTGATCCACGACTCTTCATTATACGTCACAGATTGGATGGATCTTTTACGCGACATTGCTCCTGACTCCGGGGCATATATGAGTGAAGCCGATCTTCTAGAGCCAAATCTTCAAGATGCATTCTATGGCATTAATTATGCCCGATTATATGAATTGAAGCAACGCTACGATCCTACTGGGTTGTTCTTTGCGCTGACTGCTGTCGGTGCTGAGGATTGGGAGGTCCAAGTTACTGATCCGTTGCCCTACTCATGGAACAACAATGGGAGGTTATGTCCGCGTCAAAACTAAGCATGTTTTTGGGAGGGTTATTTTTTTTTTTTTTAATTTGGGTTATTGTGATACTCTTTGAGATGAAGGTTCGGCAGAAGAAACGAGGAACAGGTAATTCAGTTGTAAGAATCGTTTTCGAAACGCGTCAAGGTCATGAGAATAAGAGAGCACTAGGAGCTAGTTGTAGTGCATTCCCTAGAAGGTAGTATTTACTTAGATTCAATTGCATAGCACGGGTCAGCTATCGGTATGCACTGGGCACATAAGGCATTTCCTGATCATACTCAGCCTGGGACTGCACCGATAGTGTAGATGCATGTCTAGGTCTAATAACTCTACCCCGGGGTCAAATCTGTAGGTAGCGTAGTGCCCAAAGAAAAGAGGTAATTGCCGGTGCTGTAAAACCATGAAGAATTCAGCATAGAGAAGGAAGATGAAAGAGGATGATGATCAAGGTTTACCAATAAAATTGTATAATCTAACAGATAGGGCTATCACGATGGTGGAAAGGAATGTTTCGAAGCCCGAAGATGTCAAGGTGATCCCGTAAGAATTGCCAAATTAGGCAAGTATGCAGCACGTTTAGGGTTTCGGAACCTTCAATACAGTACGTAAAAAAAGATGGCAAGTAGATTGCATTCATATACCAGTTTTCATTGTCTAGTGGATATGTACAGTTACCTAGGTAGGCAAATCGGGTCGATTTTCAGTCCATGTATATATCTAAACTTTAGAGTTTTTCAAGTCTATGGCAAGCTAAGGAAATATGCCAACATGCGAGGAAAGTTTGGCGTTCCAAGGCCTGTTACAGGGTCCCATCCTTGGGATGCTTGGAAGCCCTGAGAACCGCAGTTGGGGTCTGAAGTAGAAACGATTATTAGTATGACGAGCTGAAACAAAAAAACTAGAACGATATGAAAGACTTACTAGAGCCGTTGGTGATATCATTCAAGACCCAGGGGTCTGGTGTATTCGATTAGCGATGTACCTCTGGATTTGCATTGAATTTGTCACTCACTGGCATATAATGCAGGATTAATGAATCCAATCGGTCCTTTGCCCACTGCAGTTCGCGCCTCGTTGAGCAGAGTCACTACCGCGCCAAAGATAGGCGAGGCCAGAGAGGTACCAAAGAAAGTCCCCGCTGTTTGATTCACAAATGTGAGTAAGAAAGCACCGTTCGCAGAAACATCCGGATATCCGCGACCAATGCGATTATAGACACCGCCGTTTTGACCAATATTGGTAGCGTCTGAGTTGATCTCATAGTAGGGTAAGCTCTGATACGGCAGGTTTTTCTTGAGATACTCTTCGACAGCAAGGGCCTGGAAAGGAGCTGGTTTGAAATAGTTTGAGAATCCGCCGCCAGTCGCAAAGAAGTCGTACGGAGTGGAGGTTGGGCCGGCTCCAGTGGCAATGTTGAAAGCAGTCAGATTGACTTGCATGGCTGATTCGGCGTCGTGGACTGTATTATCTGGGTACAACATTGTTCCACCGACCGCGGTTATATAAGGACATCCGGCCGGGTAGTCAGGATTGTAAATGGTGCCGTTCAGGGTATCGGTACTGAGACAACCTTCGGCGTCATCATTGCTGCCGGGGAAGCTGGCTACACCGTAGTCACCGCTGGCGACAAGGATGGTGTGGCCCTGCAGGCCGAGCTTCAAGATCTCGTTGCACTGACGCTCCACGTACGCTTTTGGCAGAGATACCTCCGACTCACCGTAAGAAATAGAAACGACGCGCGTTAAGTTGTATGTGCCACATTGTCGTTGACCTTTATAACCGTCTGTAGCAGAATCAGGGTAAGACGCATCAACTCCAGGGCTGTCTCCCGTGATACCAAAGGCCGAGTAATCACAATAGCTGCCGTCTACACTGTCAAGGAAAGTGTTGAGGAACCCAGCAGTTCCCGTTTCGCCAGACGAGTTAGGCAGATCATCCACTTGATAGACGGTGACGGATTGTGGGTAAATCAAGGAAATAGCAAGATCAAGGTCAATATCAGACTCTCCACTATTTCGCTCGTCAGATGGTGCAACCGGGGCAGTACCTCCATCAACGGAGATGACATTTGGTTTTGTGCCGACAGGGACATTCTTCGCATAGTGTTGGAAGAAAAGCGAGATATCTTCCTGGGAGAATGCATCGTATGTTTCGAACAGACCCATGGCATTTTCTGGTTGGGTGAAGATTGGATCTGGGATATCATAAAGAGCCTTGATGCAGGTAGGAGTAATATTAACGCCGCAGTTCTGGAGATCAGGAGGTAGTCCCCAAGCTGCTGGTGGAAGTGCCCAACCAGGATAATTTGGCGGAGGTGTATGCGGCGTACGAGGGCGTCTTGGATGTGCTGGGCTAACGCTGCGTTTCTGAGACAACTGTCTCTTTTTCATCGGCGCGGAAAGCTTTACTCCAGGCTTGATGTAGTCCACATGGCCAGAAACATGAGCAGGGAGGTAGTATTCCTCACATCCAATTCGGAAATCTCCATTGGGGCTCTCGAGCTCGTAGAAGAGGGTTCCCAGCAAGCTCTCGGCATGCTTAGCGGGCATGTCAATTGCTATCCATCCTTTATTTTCATAATGAATAATCTCGCTATCGTCAACAAGACCAGAGCCGAGTAGCCAGTTCTTGACGGCATCAACAGTTTCTTCAGCTGGGGCAAAAATTGAATGGACTTCCTCTTTAGTGAGATGCTTTCCGTAATTCTTAGAGGAAGGATGAGATACTTCCATCAGTCTCTCATAGCCGGTATGCAAGTTGCTTTGACGCAAACCAATGCGAACAGGGATTATGGAATCGCCATCAATGCGCTGTTTGATTTCTGGCAACGGGACGTCTCTCTTCTCATGGAGTATGTGGCTCAACGAGGCAGCCTGGGCCCCTAAGAACACTGAAGTGTGAACGAGAAGGTACTGCCACAGCATGATAGCAGTCCTTCTTGTTGTATGTCTAGGAGCTAATAGAACGAATGGTACCTGATGATTTACTTGACCCACAGCATGGACCGAGGGAAGCGTAACTTCTTTGGAGTGAACAAAGGGGGATAGATCACGACAAGGAATCGGGAAGGGCATAGAAACAATTTATAGTTGCAGAAATAATTTCCGACATGGATATTACCAACAATCATCATCTGGCCAGGTAGTTAGGTGCTTTGATAAGGAGCATTGTCCAGTTGCAACTAATCAAAGATGCTTGTATGACTCCTTCCTATATAGCTCTAGTACGATGAAACCCTAACCAACGCCATCGATTAGTTTGCCTGTTAGAAGGATAGTCTGTATGTTCTAGCACGGAATACACAGACTAAATCCTGCAGAATTAGATTAATCAACACAGTACTACGTACATGCACAAAAGGGCATTGAGAACTCCAGATGTCCCAAGCTGGAATTCCACAATCCTTGTTGCGGAGGCAAATCCAGGCTCCGGGCTATACAATACCTACATGTCAGTAAATAAGACAACCTTGGAAGCGCCTTGGATGCGTATAATTTGGTACCCACGCACTACCGGACTATCAAGATAAGCTCATTAATCAGTCGCTAGATTAAATGAAGCTTTTTAGATCAACGTGCTAAAACGCCATGCCCCAGTCCGGCATCGCTCTAGCAGTTGTTGTACGTAAATCGTTTACCTTCGATAGATAGCGAAAGAATAATGCCAGTCCCACTTTGAGCGTCTTGAATTAAGAATATTCCTAAAACCAAACACACCATATCGGCAAATATTTGGAACATCTCGACAAACATATCAAATTGGTTATGCCGACTGATTGAACTCTATATTTACCGAGAAGACATCCATATAACAAAGATTCACACGACGATAAACTAGTCAACAAATCTCGATCTATCACATGTAATGAAAGATACAGTCACTTCTGTGCCTTTCTTCTTTTCGCCATTTCCGCATCAGACTCATCCAATACCGCTTTCAACGCCTCCTTCGCAGTCATACGCTCAAACCAATCCTTCGCATGAGGAAAGGCATTCACGTCAAGCCCATCATCAGCGAAGGTGGATTGCGCAATTCGCTGCCAGGAGATAAACGCGAGATCGGCGTATGAGAGCTTGTTACCGACCAGCCAGGGACCGTCCCCCAAGTTGTCTTTGTGGGCTTCCTTTTGCTCGCTTAACCACTTATCAAGCACGCCGGTCACGCGCTTGACTTCGTCAACGTACCGATCCACGGCAGAGGGAAGCTTCTCATGATGGAGGTTCTTGAACCAATACCCCTGACCATAATATGGACCCTGGCCTGAGACCTGCAAATAGAGAAAGGAGCGGGCAAGGTGAGCTTCAGCGCTTCCCGGTTCGAAACTAATCTTGCGAGGCTCTTCGGTGTCGTATCGCTCAATGAGATATTCGATAATAGCACCGCTCTCCCAGATGGTCAAGCCGGTGTTTGGGTCGTGGATGGATGGGAGGCGGCCGTTAGGGTTGATGGCTTCGTATTCCGGCTTTTTCAATTGATCGTGAGGTACGAGGATGCTTTCAAAGGGTAGTTCGAGAGCGGTTAAGATGAGTGCTGTTTTCAGGGGATTGGGGCCGAGAACTCCTCCGTAGAGCTTGATGGGTTGAATAGCGGTTGACATGCTGCAATTCTGCCAGCTGATTGAGAAGGATAGTTTCTTGTGAAAGATAGAATGGGATTTTATAAGGCTACACAGCACTACAGAGAGATATCATGAAAGTTATCTAGTCCGATATCTCGGGTTTCTTATAGGAACATATCTATTCATCTACAAACGCTATTGAAAGCTGAGATCGCTTTATAAGAGCTGATTAATCCGAGCTCTGATGTCTATTATATGATTTGTCAAGCAATGGACGCAATTAATAATTCAATTTCACACAAGCCAACGCAATTCGTATCCTTTCGGCCGTTCGGCCGTTCAGAGAACAGCCTTTAGGTATGGATTATAAATGATAGAAAAAGCAATCATTTCAGAAAGGCATGTAGTAAAGGAACTTACTACCTCTATGCCTGTCCCCGTAAAAGTAGCTCTCCTGACCCGTATCTGTCGTACTTGGGATCATAGCATCGACAGAGAAATTTTCGGACACTCACTCCGGTCTCATCCCCCTAGATGGATCAGACATCATTAACTGAACTCACTCGCGAGCTCGTAAGCTGCCGTACATATTCATGGCGAGTTTGACGGCCAGCTTGATACCTACCCAGCCAGAGCCAGCCAGCTAGCTTGTAAGCTGGCTTGTCAACTGACTCGTACCTACGTGACCTCAGCGTCGATTACCTAGGTAGTAGTTAAGATATTCAGCATTGGCTGAGTAAATCATAAAGTGTAGGCTTGGTTCTGTCTCATTCAGGCCTCGTGTGCTAGTCCTACAGTCTGATATAGGGATTTTGAAGTTTATGAGATTCTGAATTGAGAGACATCCATATTGAGAAATAGTAAACAAATATTTTCAGCCCGTTACATGTAACATGCGCAGTGCATATGAGATTTTCCGTGTGGGAAAAAAGGATTTTGGAATTTATATCTAGGCACCTGCTACTCAGGTTGAAGGGTTCCAAGGTTACCTAGGTTATATACTTCGACCTACTACCCCCACAGGTATTCACGAGATAACCTTGGAATAATATATCAGTTAGGTAGGTACCTAAGTACAAGTTTCAAAGGTTTATCGAAACCTATTGAGTCCAGAAATCGCAGAGGTTTTTCATTTCAGCGCTTTATTGTGACGCAAAATTATATTGTTTATATTTTATTGGTATATCGTCTGCAATCATCATCGTAACCAGAACCAAACGCCATGCTCATGAGAAAGCAAGACATAAAAAATCGAAGAACAAAATCCACTAATCAATCCGCGGAGGACTTCTAGAATGTCGCTCAGATGGACTCGAGCTTTGTCTAAACGAATGCCAAAAAGTCAGTCATGAAACAAGAAGATGCAATGATAAAAGGAACGACTTACGATCTCCTTCGAACACCCTCTTTCCTAAACCCTTCGATAATCTTCAAAATCTCTCTCCGACCGGCAGATGCATCGACCCTCTTGCCCGCCAGACTCATGCTAACTTTCTGAAGCGAATTCGCACGCAATATCCTCTCCAGCAGTAAAGATCGCATACTCAAACAGACAAATACCCCACAATCATTACTATTTTCCTGCTGCGGCGCGTCTTCCAGATGCACGAAGCGGATTGGACAGTTTATTAGCGCGCCGAGTTTCATGGTGATTGTCCCTGCTTCCATTCTATTGCCGGGTGGTAAGGAGTCGTAGTGGAATGCGATTCGGTCTACGATTGAGACTACGAGTAAGGACCAATGTGTGCCGCCCTCGGCTTCGGTGACGTTCCGGCAGTCGTTTACGGGGAGGAAGACGTGGGTGGCTTTGGTGAAGTCTGGAAGCGCGTCGCGGAGGGTTCGTGGGTCGGAGGTTTGGAGGAGCATGAATGACATGCTGGGTCGGAGGAGGATGATGTTTGCATGTTCGAGTTTGGAGAGGTATTCGTGTTCGAGGTATCTTTCACCCGCGTCAATGGCAGAAATGGGAGTAAAGTGGATATAGACATACTCTTCCCAGAATGAGATTACCTAAACTCCGTCAGTGTGTTTTGACATGAGGCGAGTCATGCGATGTACTCACGTTATCCGTTAACCAGTCGTTTCTCAACGTTTGAATATCCTCCCGCATGACTATACAGGTCAGCCCGATTTTCTCCTAGTGACTATTCGCGCACTCACGTCTCACATCATGATCTAAATCAAATCAGTTAATGTTCCTACATCAAGTCAAGAAATTCGAGTGCTTACAGCTCAAATAGGCATCATCAGGATGCAGCTATCGTCCGTTAATCAGCCACAAGACATGAAAGTATATCTCCAATCCAATCCACATACAGTATCAGACCACCTCCCCATCACCCTCTTCTGAAGTTTGCCGAGGCCACTTTCGCGCATATTTCGGGACCCCGCAGATATGATATACAGTCTTCCTCGGATTTATATAGGTCGTATGATGTGTGTGCGAAACTATGTACGACGCTTCGAACTCGGGCGAACCGAGAAGCCGTAATGCGCGGGCTGGGGATGTTATTATCCTCAGTCGATAGATAGGTACAGGTCGCGTGTTCCCACTGCAAGGGTTTACATATATGCAAACCTGATCCGTCGCACTACTCACCAAAAGAAAATCAGCAAAGGCACTTCAAATCCAATCCTTGAAAGTACTCACCGCGCCTAAAAAAGACGATTTGTCGAAATCCCTTCGATCCGAAATGGCATAACCAGGGGCAATCACTACGTCGAGTTACTTCAGACACCCCAGCCCACAGAATTCCGCAAATCAGTTATATCAGAAAGAAGGGTCGCAATTTCGTATGCACTATATGAATTGTGAAAATGACAGAAAGAATGAAAGAGGTAAAAGTGTCACGAGAGTAAAGTGAAGTGGCTCTTGACTCTTGACTGATCGCTTTTTGACTCCGACGTCACCGTCTGTGGCTTGTGCCGACGTTGTGGCTGACGGTATTGCGGGGCAGGGATCTATAATGTGGCTAGTGTCTTGGACGCCGAGACTCGAGAGTCTTGAGTAAAATACTCAACTAGATGTCTGTTCATTACCGTGAATTGGAAAGAATAATATGATGAACAATAATACAAACACTGTAATTGGGTATCTACACTACATGAATACACTGCCCGAAAGAATTCTGAGAATACATCGACCTGGCGATTGTGGTCCGCTGACAAGGCAGCGTTGTCTTGAAAAGGGCAAAGAAAAAGAAAGAAAAAATATTAAAAGAAGACTGAGAAAAAGTGTACAATCGCAAGGTCAATAGGGAACTTCAGGGTAGTGAATCAGCGATTACCAGCCATCCTGTACAGCTGACGGGTCGATCAACGCAGCGTGGATGATACACAAAGAGTAGACATAAGTATGAACATGAGAAACAAAGTCAAAGAAATGAGTCGAACTCAGTAGAAATTAACAAAAGTAAAAACATTCGTGAATATGAGAGTATGGTAGTCGTTAGTCATGAGGAGAGCGCCTAAAATGCTTGAAAAGATAGTAATCCATAGTAGTAGATACGACGAGTAAATGGTCATCGGCTGACTCTCAACCAGGTAGCTTTGCAAAGTGTTGTGTCCAGATCCAGCCAACTCGACCTGAGGGGTCGTCTTGATTCCTGGCAAGCCACAACTCGCCCTTTTCGGCAATCACATCGAATACTTCCCCTTCTGTATAGGTGAGATAAGGATATCCGGCCTCACGTCGTGATTTGTCAATATGAAACTCATAAAGACTGGCCGCAAGGAACAGGACTTTGGGATTGGAAGTGACATTTGTTGCTGGGGCGGTTGATACAGTGGCTTCTTGCATGGTTGAGTCGGACATGGGCATTGCAGAGGAGAAAAATCCCGAAAATCGAGCCGGTGATGCAGTTGATTCAGCTGTTCTCGTCTCTTGGAGCAAGGAATCACGCATAAATGGCATATCCAGACTCAATTGAGGAGCGGCATGCAATGAGTCTGTTTGACGGCCGGTCGAACTGGTGCTGGGTCTTCCTGGCGACAATGCTTGAGCCATCACGCCAGTGCCAACCTGTCCATTGACCGATTCTGCGCTCGCTCCTGCACGGGCTACATTAGAAAGAGACGAGCCAGCACGGGTACGACTGGGCGCCCCGATATATGAATGAGAGCCATTTCCATGATGGTCAGCCTGTCCATCCATGCCGTATGGTTGAATCGATGTACCAGTGGTGCCCAGATCGTACGACACTTTCGGGGAACTATCAAACGTGCCTGACGTAGTACGAGCGCTAGAACTGGTGACAGTAGAGGGTCGTCGAGGTGATGTCGGTCCGTCCGCTAGAGGAGCGTTGAAATTGACAAGGTTACCTGCTTCGGAGAGAAGAGTCCCATTGCAAAGTGCCAGCGACGTTATTTGCGCATCGACGAATGAGAAGTCAGCTGACCAATCACTAACAATGCCAGCAACATCTCCTGGGAAGCGATCTAGAACAGGTCCCAGTTTCTGTTGAAGGATCTGATACCAGTCTTCCTGTATGGCCACAAACTTCTTCAAACATGCCTCCATGAGCTTAGCAGTAAGAGTGAAAAGTCGGGGAAGCTCATCCTTCAACGCGTCGTTTAGCACCGAAAATTGTTCTCCCTGTTCTGTAGTTCGCTTGTCGGGTTTGTCACCACGGTCTATCACAGATTTGTAACGGGCATAATCAAGCAATCTCTTGTCCCGCTTAGTCAATACCTTCTGCGGGCCTTCGTATAGCTTGAGCAGGGTCAGCATCGGGTCGATTACACCTTTGCGGACAGTTGAGACCTGTATTCACACTTAGCAACAATGATTTTTTAAGGAGTTTAAAAAAAGACTAACATGTTCCGGGAGAGCAACATTCATGATCTCCCGCACATATACTCGCAACCGGTGCCACTTGCTCTCAATTTCCGTGTAGTTGGATTGCGCTACGTCGAAGCAGCCCTGAATGGCAAGAACGTAGTTGTTAAACATCTCCATGCCAGACTTGATCTCGCGGGTGTACATTTCAACATCCCGCATAACGACTTGCAACTGGAAGAAATGCTCGTTGAAGCGATTTGCCATCAAATTATACTCAGTATCTTCGTACATTTCAGAGAGACCAACTTGTTGTCGCAGCTTTTCGGTACGACGACCAAACGCTTTGGTAAGCCCAGATCGAACATCGGATTCTTTTCTCTTTCGGTTGCTGACGACTTGACCGACCACATCGGCTCGCTTCTTCAGATCGTTGATGCGAACCGAAATCTTAGTAACCGCTTCCAATGCTTGAACCAAAGCCGCATGGTCTGGGTGATGCTCAGGGGTTGCATTTATCAGCTGGGTTAGAAGCAGAGGATATTTCACTAAACGCTGAACGGGCTTGACGAGTAGGGCATCTAAATTCCAGGCTTCCGTGAGGTCGGCCGCCCAATCTCGACATTCTTTCAACCAGATCTCGACTTTTGGGTTCTGCTGTAGTACCTGCAATTTCTTGTTGGCTGCGTCGTGATTTTTCAAATACTCCGTATAAACCTTTTCCATCTGGCCCATATGCTCCATGAAAACATGGCCAACAAAGGTAAGCTGATCTTGTTCCATGCTGGACAGACCAGAATTCGAGCTCGGTGCTTCCGCTGGCGAATCGGTACGACCGTTGCGCTGGCCCTTTTTGCTGTTCCAACGTGCAGATTTCGGCATCACGTACACGCTCTTGGCCGACTGTTTCAATGCATCCAGGAAATTCATCGAGAACTGGACAATCTGGTCGGAGTTGGCGAAAAGAGTTCTCACATCGTCTACAGATAAGTCCAAGCACGAACTGGACGTTCCTTTGTATATGTCGTCCACCACTTTCAAATCGCGACCATAAGTGTATTCAGTATCAACAAGCTCCTTAATCACGTTCCGACGTTGTCTCAATTGCTTCTGCTCGGGAGTCGGTGAGCCAGCCGGAGCCTCTCCCGCGGCGTCTGAAGCAGAGATTTGGTACTGAGAAGTTGCAGACGAGGCCACAGTTGGTGGTGATGGCGTAAACCCAGACTGAGTCAGATACGAGTCTTCACTGTGTCGCACTGGGACATGTTCCCCGATTGTGGGGAATGGGTCGCTGGAGAGGTTGCTCGATGGCGGTTGACTAGTGTAGATGCTCGGTGAGACAGATTGTGGTGCAGGGCCTAAGGCTGCCTCATCCTTTGGTGCCGAACGGGGAGTATACAACGGCATTGGCGGGATAGGAGTACCTCTTGTTTCGTCCACAGGAGATTGCACATGGATAGCGAGACCTAGTCCATTCCATGAATTATTAACCTGTGGGGACACCGATGCTGAAGTCTCAGGACTCAAGAGCGAACCTCCAAGGTGACGATTCTTGTCTGCAATGTATGGCACAATATCATCTTTCGGTGGTGGAACTGGTGGCACGTCTTCTGCGGCTACTTGGATCCAATCCGTAATTGACGACGAAGCCTTTTCCCAGTCATCACGCAAATTCAGGCTAGCCTGATGTGGAACGCGATCTGGAGAAGATATATCTTCCGAGTGTGGCACCACGACTGACTCTTGTTCTAAACTTTTGGGTTCAGGCTGGGGTTCATTCCGATTCTGTTGAAATGTTTCCCACGGTCGATCCAAGGATGCACTTAAACCGCTGCGGGCTAGTTGCTTTAAGTAAAGCTCAGTGACACGTTTGGAATCCCAACCACCTTGTCTAATCAGGTTATCAGGATGTGAACGTTGTCGTCTGTGTATATCAAGACCCTTTGCAGGCCTGTTATGGAAAGAGTCCAGAGTGGCCTGACGTCGTAGGCTGTTGACGGATTCATTCCATTGCGGAGGTGGCCGAACGTCTTGGTCAAATGATTCGTGCGGTTCCTCTTCAGCGTCGCACTGGCTATCCAGACTCGATGGTTGCTCCTGCGTGGAAGAAGCCCAGGATGCCATACTCCATCTATTGGCGACGTCATGACCAGTGGTGTCGCTTCCTGCGTTCTTGCTTGTTTCAAGATCGTTGCTTGGACCGCGATCTATCCCGTCTAGGAAGAAAGTAGCCCGAGTCGGATCTAGCATGATGCGGATTGATTCTTTCTCGTCATTCTCCTCATCGCACAACTCATTGTCGTCATCGTCGTCCTCGTCCTCGTCATCTTCATCGCACTCACTACTCGAGCTTGACTCGCGTAGTTGCATGATACGACTGAGCAGATTGCGGTGGGATTCGTGGTGATCGAGACCTACTTGGGGTTCAGGATCAAAGTTAGTCGACCCACTGTCATTAGTAGCTGTTGTGACTGCAGAAGAGGGTGGAATATCCGAAGAATCAACAGGAGGAGCTGGATGAATGTTTGGAGTGGTCGATGCACCCAGTGTAGGAGAGTCGGCTAGCCGTTCAGGTACTACTTCCAGTAGTTGATTAACATTAAAACTGTTGGTGGCTGTGATAACAGACAAACTAGGAATTGAATTCTGACCATCGCTTTTTGCAGGATCCGATGCAGTAGTCTCTTCGTGGAGGGCATGTGACTGAACGGGGTCGGGAAAGTCGTCTTTAGCATGAAGCTGCACGGATGTCGATGCAGACTCCATTGAAGCCATCTTCCGTAGCTCGCCTTCACGAATGAGCATTGATCGCACCTGCTCATCTCTTTTATACCGGGCCAATCTTCGACGCTCGGCGGCTTCTTCCTCCTTTTTGACAGTCTCCTGAACAGATTTGTTGAAAGCTTGCTGAATCCGTTGTCGTCGAGCAGCAAAGTCAACATTGCCCAACTCTGGCGGTTTTCGTGTTCGAGTTCGAGGATTTCGTGTACTACCAGCCGTATTCTGGGATGTCTGAAGACGAGACACACGATCAACAACTTTTGCGCGAGACGCAGCCGTGGTCGCTGCAGAAACAGGCTGCCGGGGTCTTGAACTGCGCAAAGGCGGAGACAATTTGGGCGGAGGTGCAGAGACGTATACCTTAAGCGATCCTTTATCCAGTACCTGTCGCGGACTTCCATGGTTGTGAACAACGTTCCGGCGCCCGGGCGATGTGACGGCATTATGCACTGGTCCTCTCCGCTCCGGACTGGTAAATGTCGGGGCTGTCCCTAGATTGAGAGGCTTTGGGAGGCGACTGTTACCCCTGGGAGCAAGCGGTATTTGGGTTGAAGTCGGGTTACTGTGTGGATGAAACCCTATTCCTGAACTAGTTCGGGTTGAAGGAGATGAAGGAGTAGAAGATTCTGATGCCCGACTCCCCCGTCTGCTCGCGACAGGAATACGGGACTTTGCAGTGTGAGAGCTTTCTGGATTCATGGTGGAGATTGGATCTTGTGACGCGGTGATGGCCGCCATCTGTGTGCCTAAAGAGCTTGCCACGCTAGCTTTCAACGTCGTCCAAGAAGCGTCGCTGTGTGATCTGCGGTGATTGCGGCCACCAACTTCAGATAAATTCTTGTTAACGGAATCTAGTGAATGAGTATATCCCAAGTACCAAGCTGTTGGTGACGACGGGGATATCACCGGACCAAAAGCAGCTCCTGCTTGAGTACTATTGGCAAGTAAAGGATGTGGACTGGAAATGCTACTCTCTGAGCCTCTGCGACGGTAGTGAGATTGAAGAATACCATGTCCCGGCCTGTCATTCACGGCGGTGTCAATGGTCAGAAGTTCACCGAACAGTGGTCTGCGTGATGGCTGCCCTCCGCCGAGGGAGGTTTGATAAGGTGGATATTGGGAGTTGTGGTAGAGGTTAGGTTGTGATTGCTGCTCTGGCCGATCGTATGTTGGCGAAGTTGGGAAAGATGTCGAAGGAGATAGGTCTGGGTGAGTAACCTCAAGCGTCTGGGTCCCAGAACGACTATGGCTGCTGAAGCTGGGCGAGGGGCTCGGCGCTCGAGACGAAAAGGCGGACGTTGATCGAACGGGAACCGGGGGAACTTCGTCGACGTTTTTGTTGAACCGTTCTACCAAGTCCTTGAAGGAGGCCTGCCTATTCCGTGCGCCGATAATTCTTCCAGGCGGTTGTGGTCGAGAAGCGCCGTCACTTGGCGATGTGCCCGAATCTCCTGAAGTAGATCGCAATTGAAACGAGCGAGGATTCGATCTGTTGCGGCGATAGGAAGCAGAGTCGATTTGTTTCGAAAATTCGGGAGAGCGAGGAGCAGGAGTGATTGTGGTCATTCCGGGTCGAACGTCGACAGGTGGCAGCAGGCTTCCTAGGCCTGAACCATTTTGCGCATCATTGATTGTGTACGGACGATAGAACTCGCTGGGGTCGGGAGACGGGGTCTGCTGGGCGCGAGATTCGTCTACACGAGAGGCGTACGGAAGGTCAGACGATTGTTCTGGTTGATACGTGAGGGCAGAAAGAAGAGGTCCAGACAATTGAGACGAAGAGGTTAGGGTCGAGATGTGATCGAGAGGAAGGTAGTCGGAGGAAGGAGCGACGGGCGACTGGCGTGAAGGAGGTCGTTCAAAGCGTGGGGGAGAATGAAGGTGTGATTGAACAGAGGAGAAAGAAGCATAATGTTCGTCTCCGTCAGGCATCTTGCACGACGCCTGCGGAGAGGAAGATTACGGACAGCAGCCTGCTTCTTCGGGTAGCCGTGTGAGAAAGTTCCACCACAGAGGGATGCCAGTTAAGCTAGCGATGCGTTGTCCACAAGCCCACTCTCGACTGTCAAATTACCTTGGCCCGACTAGCAAACGCAGCGGGCAGTTGTGCAAGTTGAAAAGCGGTGTCGCAGATTGGTCCAGGTTGGCTACAGAGCGGGCATCTCGTTGGTGCCTGGGGCTAGCGGCATATCGAAGCTTCGCCCAGTTGGCCTGGATGGACTTGCACGGTCTATCCTGGACGGGAGAAAGGCCACTGGACTTGGGATAAATGAGCCGGGGCGAGAACGACTTCTAAGATCCCAAAGATTGGTGAGTGGTTGTTGGTTGAGTTGAGTTGCAGGGGTTGGGTTGTTTCAGTTGAGAAATAAGCGACGGGTGAGGCAATGAGGTAGGACGTAGCCGGACGGTCGATCGATGGAAGGAGTAGTAGGTACTTAGTGACTTGCTGGTTAGGTCAGTAGCAAGGTCTTAGCCGTGTGTCGTGTGTCGTGGCGTGCAGTGCAGTGCGGTGTGTGTGTGTGTGTGGTGTGGTGAGTGTAGAGTGTTGGGTGTTGGTGGCTGTGGGAGACAGTGTCTTGGAGGACGGATAGCTCACCTTGACGTGTCGCCGCACTAATATCGGGCCTGTGTGCTACGCTGCTCGCGGCAATCGAGGCTGGCGATAAAATTAATATATCTGTCAATGATTCAACGATCGTCGACGATGAATGAACTTCTACCATAAAGCCAAGGTGAAAGCGCCCTTTGTACGGAGTGATTGCATACCATCCACTTTCTATATCGGAGACGAAAACAGGAAACTTGCTACGTCCTACGTAAGTAGTTTAGACTGTTTAGACCGGAAGAACTTAGACCACCGGAAACGCTGGCCGCGGGACGAAAAGAGTGGCGGATTCTTATCTTTCTCAACTGATGCTTCCTTGTAGCCTCTCTTGTTCAATGTTGAGTCCAAATTGTCAGTGACTGGTCAGTGTTGGCGTCGGCGATCGTCGTCCTATGAGATCCGACTTGTCACCTAATGCATTAGTGCATTAACCTAAGTAGGTTATCAGATCAGAGTCAGACAGATCGTATAGCACCATATATGAAGATACAGATCAATCTCAACACACGATAATGAACAAATCAACACAAAGACACGATGTTTCAATAGGGTTACGTTCAAAGTTCGGCAATGACGAGAGTGGCTCAAACATGCCCCGGCTGAAACGGCTCTATCCAAGTCTGAAACAAACGTCAAATAGCTGCGATTCCGGTCGGTGAGATCTTTGTAAAACGACTCTGTAGTTGTTCTATAATATCTTCCGTACAGTTTCAATAAGAATACGCAATGATATTTGACAGCAAGCATAACATTTCAGGCGTCAACAGTGCGTGCCTGACGGATCCAGAAGTCCGCCCGAGTCTCCCGCCAATCAGAGCCCGCCGTGACTGGATAGACCGGTCTGGCCAGATCGATGCAAACAGAGCAAACTAAATCAGCTCTTTTCCTCTTTGTGGCCGATGAAGAAAGAAGAATTTGTCTCCTCGGTCGATTACTCCTGGGTTACACGCACATTGCAATACGGACCGATATATTCAAAGGACTATCGACGTATGCCGAAGAGACGAGATATCGGTTCAATCCATATTGTGGCAAAGCAGAAAAGGGAAAGAACTCCAGCTTTGTATTCGCTGAATCAAGGCGCTACAGCTAAGTTAAAAGAAGCAGGCTGCTGTACCTGCAGTAGCCAGTCACACCCACCTTTTTGGTTATTCAATTGGTTCCTGCGTGTATATGACAGTTGCGTTTGAACATAATCTATGTTATTTACTATTCACTCCCTACCTAGGTATCTCTATATACTCGTCTGCATCGCATTAACTTTAAATGCCCAGAGTGAGCTGTCCACTTGCTGTAACAAGAAACTACACACACGGACTGTCCAGCTGCTTTACACAGTCCTTAAAAATTCATGCATCACATACAATTAATTCGATCATTTCGATTTACTGCAATAATAACTCCCGAGGACGAGGTAGGTGTCGAATTATCCCGTTCGTGGCGAGTATGATGCATTTTTGGACCTTCCAAATATTGGATCGGGATGCATTTCCTTTCTCTCTACCTAACCTCGATCTTCTTTATAGCCTTCTAGCCTATTTAGCATGGTAAGTCCCTGATGATACTTGGCACAGCAATGCGAGAAGCATATTACCTAAATAGCCAATATAGGGTTGCATATAAATGGCCGTCCGGCAAAGCATCACTGGGCATGTACGCCCAACTAGGTAGTGTTGGTATGGTTTTGGAGCTCGGCCTCAACAAGCCTCCTCCATCGGACACCGCAGCAGCGCTGGCTCACTGTTCTGCAATGGCGTATAATCCTCGGTTTAAATCTCCTGTTCAAACGGATCCATCGATGAATCAGACATACCCTCATTATATTGGAGCATTGGCTATAATTATGAAATATTAAACCAGTAGATACTAGGAGCTTATTACTTATGAACTACTATAGGTAGTATCATCTTTATATCTTTTTCTCGGTCAACCTACCTAACCTGTATCAAGACAAAAATGACTACTTCATCTAGCATAACTGAACATATCAACTTGGGCTCAAATCCAGACATTTTTTCAATATGTATGCATGGAATAGTGCGACAATCATCCGTCTATTCTGTTTTGCTGCAGTAGTCTTTATCCTCTTTTGCCTGTGGGAGCACCGTGTTGGCGCCGAGGCAATGATGCTTGTCCGGAATCACTATGACATGGGCTTTCTAGATTATAACTGAATGTTTGTGATCGTCTAGCTCAGAGTGTGTAGTTGAGTTGAGGTTTATTAACTTAGAATGCAGTCGATGACATAAGCACAACCAACGCGTCAATTTCCCAAAGAAGTAATCCATCAACGCGTGGTTCACGCGTCAACTTTCGACGTCAACTCTCAACGACCTCAAGATTCTACAACTGCACAAGACCAGAATTATGATTACAGTGCGTGCTAGCATATAATCTATCCAAAAGCTCAAGGAGAAATGTGATACGCCAGTCTTTGTCGCATAACGTAAGGTCTACCATGGGCAAGAAAAGGAAGCGTCCTAAGAAAGCGGCACAACCTCAAATTGCCCCCGCCAAGAAACGTCAGCGAACAATCACTGCTGGGAAGATCGAACACCCTGTCCTGTCGAGATACTATCGTCGAATACTTACGCTGAGACAATACCTGCTGGAAGAGCTCCCTTCATCCTCAAAAGCGCGCCGACGTCGAATCACTTCCGTAGGAAAACGAGATGAGTGCAATAAATCAGACTCTAATACCTCTGCTGTTGCTTCGTCGTCTCAACACCTGACAGATGTTGAATTTTCCCGGTTTTTGGACTCTACTCTGGTAGGAATACTGCACTCTCCTGGCCCCGCTGAGCTGGATGCTCGCCAAAGGGAATTCGCCATCTTTTCGCAATCAGATGAACGATCACTTCTTTGCACGGATACAGGACCATGTAACCTTCAGTCCGAGGTGAGCAAGCACCGTCACTAATATAAGCAAATACTAACTAGTCGTAGATTGTTGACTATGTCATATCGCATTTATTCAGGCGAAGTAACAAACCCCAACATGTCTTGGCCAATGGTTTTAGTTTTGCGACCCGGCGTCATATCATGGACCAAGGAATTGGAGCAATGGCGTTCAACATCCCCGGGGTCGTGCCGCAGTTCCCCAATCCCCATGTAATCGCACTGAAGACGAGTCCGTGGACTGATGTGTTGGGTCTGCTGGGTGGCAATGGGGAAGATATCATGAGTAAGCTTCTGATTGACTGCGGCGTTTTTTCTTGCCTAGACGACCAAAAAGCTGCCTATCGACAAATAAGTGGTATGTACTTCTATTCGTGCCCTCTTCGAGTCTGTGGCTAAAATGTAATTTTAAATAGGTACCCATCTTTCCGAACTAGAACCATCGAAGGCGGAGGATACGTCGTGTCAAGACCAAAAAAGGGGGCCTGTTGGCACTGGAACTACTACTAAGCCGCCAAAAAAGCCAACGAATGACCTTCATAAACCGAACAGTATCATCTTCGTTCGTCGTCGAATGCTGTATGCTCGCCCTGCCATCAATTCGAAGGGAGGTGTAAGGTTTGGACTTCGGCATATTCGTGAGTGTTTGATTCGGCCATATATAAATAGCGAAGCTGATTCGCCGTGACAGACGTTCTCAATCGGTTTGCAAACTCGAGTAATCTTGCAGACACTGTTCACGTAATGAAGTACATATTCCCCCGGCAATTCGGGCTACACAATGTATTCACATCTGAAGTTGACTCGCGAGAGACAGTGCAGCCCTTCATGGATTACACGTTGAGAGAAGAGGAGATTGCTCGTTTGAGAGTCGCAAATGCATCTCGCCATATACAAGTGAGGCCCAAGGTACCGAAACGGCTTCGTAGAGGTCCGCTACAGTTAGTGCAAAAATTGCAGAAACGCAATCAGGCATGCTCTTATACCGAGTTGTTGCGACACTACTGCCCAATTTCGGTAGGTCACCTAGGTTTATAGCATTTTCAGGTTGACTGATTACAACAGGAAACAGGGCCTTCTAAATTTGGACCAATGCGGTCATCGACAGTCGAAAATTATTCCCAACAGTTCGTGACCCAGATCAGTCTACCAAGCCAGTCTCTTCCAAGTCAGTCGGGAGTTGATGACAAGCAATTACGAGACGCCTCAGCTCCAACTACAAACAAGAATGGGAACACATCGCAAAAAGTCTGTCTTTTAGATTACGCAACGCCGACTTCGTCTGTATCTGCGTTTTGCCGGGCGACACTACGAAAATTGCTCCCGCGAGAATTTTTTGGTGAAGGCAAGGACGGTGCATCAAACCAGCGCGAGCTGATGCATCAGGTCGACCGGTTTATCAGGATAAGTCGATTTGAAAGTCTTTCACTCCATGAAGTTTGCAAAGGTTTCAAGGTACGTCCAGAACATGTGAAACATTATCTTCAAACTAATACTGTATAGATCACATCTTTGCGTTGGCTTGAACCACCATCCTGCTCGCCTTCGAAAGGCCATCATATTGCTCTGTCTGATCTCCGTAAACGAACCGAAATTCTTCACGAATTTATTTATTACATTTTCGACTCGTTACTCATACCTTTGATTCGCACTAATTTCTATGTAACAGAGTCTCAGGTGCACAAGAACAGACTGTTCTATTTCCGGCATGATGTGTGGCGGCACTTGATAGAAAAGCCCCTCGTTGACATGAAATCTTCAATGTTCGAGGAGATCAAACGCGACAAAGTTAGCAGGGTACTAAAGTCTAAGAAATTGTCATGGAGCGCTGTGCGATTGTTACCAAAGGCTTCTGGAGCTCGTCCGATCATCAACCTTCGACGACGAGTTGCAAAGCATAATGGCAACCATTCATATCTAGGACCTAGCACCAACTCCACCATGACTCCTGTTTTTAATATGCTTTCTTACGAGAAGGATCGCAACTCTGAGCTACTTGGTTCGTCGATGTTTTCAGTCAATGACATGTATCCACGGTTGAAAGCCTTCAAAGATCGATTAATGCGTTCTGAGTGTGACAGCAGAAACCGGCAGCTGTACTTTGTCAAATTGGACATCCAATCGTGTTTCGACACGATTCCTCAACGCAGTTTAGTATCACTCATTGAGAGTCTTGTCACTCAGGGCGTGTATCATATCTCGAAGCATGTGGAAATCAGACCGGGTGATGGAATCCAGAACAACCGTGCTTTGTTGCACAAGCCCGGAACGGCACAAAAGATAATAGCCAGACCCATACGGAAATATCTTAGCAAGGCCAGAGGGTTGAGCGAGATACGAAAGCATCCTGCTGATTCTACGGATCAAGTCAAACCTTTACGCAGAAACACGATTCAGGTGGATACTGCAATCTTCAAGAATCATGAAGTCAATACCCTGCTTGATCTTTTGAGTGAGCATGTTCGGAAAAATCTTGTCAAAATTGGCAAGAAATACTTCCGGCAGAAGAATGGGATTCCTCAAGGATCTGTTTTGTCTAGTTTGCTCTGTAATTTCTTCTATGGAAAGCTTGAGCGGGAAGTACTAGATTTTCTCAAAGACCACGAAACACTGTTGCTACGACTTATTGACGATTTCTTACTGATAACAACGCGTCCAGAGCTCGCCAAGAAATTCCTGCAGGTAATGCTAGACGGTCAGCCAGCATACGGAATTACAGTCAATGCTAGCAAGAGTCTCGTCAATTTCGAAGCTACCATAAATGGGACAAAGATGCCTCGCTTGGAGGGAAGTACTTGTTTTCCGTATTGTGGAAACCTCATCGACACGCATACACTGGATATACGCAAAGACCGAGACTATAGTCGCGGCGGCCAGGTAGATGTGGCAGATACGCTGACGGTTGAATCCAGTCGACTCCCTGGGCAGGCTTTTCATCGCAAAGTTTTGTCTTCGTTTCGACTTCAGACCCACAGCATGTTTTTGGATACACAGCATAATAACCTACGAAGTGTTCTAATGGGCATCTATTCGAACTTTGTGGAGACGGCAATCAAGATGTATCGGTATATCAAAGCATTGCTACCACGCCTACGTCCCTCGCCAGAGCTTGTGCTCCAAACAATTCGAGACACAATCCAATTTGCGAAAAAATTGATTCAGGCCAAGCGACGCCTGACACCCTCAGTGAACAAAGCGGTTGCTGATGATGCCAGCGCCGGCGCAGACGAGCCCCCGACTAGACCCAACTTCCAGTGCGCAGTCTCACCTGCTCAGATAGAGTATTTGGGCGCAGCAGCTTTTCGGCATGTCTTGACTCGAAAACAGACAAACTACGCGTCTACGCTACAAGGACTGCAGCATATTATGATGCGCAATAAACCGCGAACAGACAAAGAAATGCTTCGTGTGCGATGGAATATCAGAGAGGCGAATAAAATGTTTGATAACTGGCGGTATTGATTTGAACCGCATAAATAGATTGATATACAAGCCAGTTGCAGAGCTAGCTGAACTAGATACGTTACTAGTGGGTATATGTGCATTATAAGGTGGTAATTCTGCCCAGAAACTTGCTGCCTGGAACATAGCAGTCAACCGAATTATCCCAACAGGTGCAAATAGCCGTCCTCGTCAATAGCCTTAGGGTGAATCAGCTTAGCTTCTTCATACAAAATACGATATCATCGCTATGAAAATGCCATCTGCATGGGAACTGGTCAAATGATCTATAACGATACTCGTGATCTTATATTCTCTTTCATTCTGTATCATATGGGTAATAGACAACTGCTATTCTCCCCTAACAGCACTAAGATCGTCAAACTCTACCAAAGAAGCTCCAAGCTAAGAATATCATCCATGGATATAAAAATTCACAGCAACCGTTAGATACATGTCCCCATGGTTTCCACTATCAAGAAACCCCTGGGCCAGACATATACGTGCCGCAGCGCACCCAAACATTTGAACCGCTCGTCGAATCTGCCCTGGAGTCGGTCTGGCGATAGAATTGTTATGTATTGCTGTTGCTAAGATGTTATTGACACCTGGTATTCTGTTTGTTCCATACTGAAATGGACGGCTCAACTTGAAAGTTATACTATTTTCGCGTATACGTAATGGTTTAATATCAGACCTAGACCGTTTGAACGTGTCATTAGGGTAAGGAGTAGGAAACATGTAGCTAGTTTGGAGAGGGCGCGGGGAGTTTGTTGAGGCAGAGAAAATGATGGGAAGGTTCAGTGCGTTTTCTGAGTATATTTGCAAGGTTGCTATAGCCATGGACGAGAAAGAAACCTTGAGGCTAAATGATTGATGATGTGGTAAAGTGGAAAGATGGGCTTTTCTCAATTATATATGTTCAAATTTTCCATAACTATCCCATAACATCGTAACTTTTTGAGTTCCTTGACATGAAATGAACAAACCGGAAATTATGCGGTCGTTGCAAAGTCTTTTAAAAATGTGGCTAGTTTCTGGGCTCCGGCTTCATCGATAACATTGTAATTTGACACCCGGATTCCTTTACATGACCTGTTAGTGGTTGGATGACCGCAGTAAAAGATTGATTGACTTACCGCCGACGCTTCTGTGACCCTTCAGCCCAAGTAATCCCTTTTCTGTGGCGCCTTTGATGAATGCCTTTTCGGCTTCATCGACGTTTCCTCCCTTTGAATATTGGTCAGCTAGATGGGTATCGTTATACGAGATAGAGATGGATGTACCTTGGTGA
Source organism: Talaromyces sp. PYS2103 (assembly GCA_023625975.1). Taxonomy (NCBI): domain Eukaryota; kingdom Fungi; phylum Ascomycota; class Eurotiomycetes; order Eurotiales; family Trichocomaceae; genus Talaromyces; species Talaromyces sp. PYS2103. The sequence goes on along the minus strand of JAMAGB010000010.1, from coordinate 534,059 downwards.
CTCGGAAACATATATTCATCCGTGACCGCACGCTCTTGTCAGGAACGACTTTGTATACTTCTGGACATGAATCGAGAACATCATATAGTAGAGCCGCTTTCTTCCCAGCAAGGGCCTCCTGACCCCGAACTTTATCGGGGAACGTGGCAATAAGCCTTTTCAGCACTTGACCAGCCACGAAAACGCTGTAGACGTGTGTTAGTAATGGGTACTCAAATCAGATTCAAGGATATTAGCAAATTACTCGAATATGCTCAAAGTATTATAAAGACTGTTGTTCTTGGCTGCGACTGCATAGTCCAGAATGGTGGGAGGAACTGGCAAGCCAACTTTTCTTGCAAGCTCAGGTTTACCCTGGCTCAGGGTTGAAAGAAGGCTTTTCTTGATAACCACAACCGTGATTCCCGGTAAGCCGAGGTTCTTTTGTGCACCAAAGTAGACAATGGAGAACTGATCAAATGGAATGCGTCGCGAAAGGATCGTTGACGAAAAGTCTCCCACAACAAGAGTTTCGTCGTTGGATGCCCTTGACTCGAGAATCTTGGGGAAGCTAGGCCATTCCACACCGTCCACGGTTTCGTTCTCGCACAGATAAATCATGGCGGGTTTATCGCTTAGTTGCCAGGTCGACTCGTCCGCGATCTTTCCGAATTTGCCATCGTTTATTTTCCTAGAATCTGTCGCGACATTGACGTGGGCTGGCCCTAGTAATCGGACGGCTTCCTGATTGGCCTTCAAGGACCATGAACCGGTCACCAGGTAGTCGAGACGCAATTGCGACTGGACGTCTTGTTGCACTTGTTTGATCAAATCCTCTTCATTTATGTTGGCGTTCGCTTGAATGATCTTCTGCCTTTGGTTTTCCACCCAGACTAACACAGAGTTGTAGACTGTCGCATCGAATTGTCCCGATCCTCCACCTGTTATTCGATTAAAAAGGCGTTAGCTAAGATTGTGAGAACTGCTGGCAACGGAGAACTCGTGCACCTTGCATGATCAGTACGTCGTGTGAAGGAGGTATCTCGAGGAAATCGGCAAGGTCAGCCTTCATGGTATTCACGATATCGGCTGCCAATGTACTGCGATGGCTGTGCTCGGCCACTCCACTATCCCCAGCGAAAATATCAGCTTCATATCAAGCCATTGACATCGAGAAAGTGGAATAAACTCACAGACCGGTCTCTTGATAGTTGAGCAATGCAGCAGCTGCGGTGGTGAGCACATCTGTTGGCAGCCCCGCGGGGCCAGCGCCAAAGTAGATAACGTCTTCTCTCTTCATTGCGCAAATCAGTCACTGCTATGTGGGATAGTAAGTGAGCAGCTGGCTGTAAATAAATTCAATTGAATGAAGAGAAGAAGACAGAATTGAGTCATCGCAGAGAACGATCAGAGGGAAATTGTTCGCCCGCTATCCGAAACTGCGCCGTGATTGGTTGGCTGTAGATGCCCCGCGCCTATGGCGGAAAGCAACCCTAACCCTGGAAATCAGTATCATCGCCGTTTATTTCTCTAGTATCGTGCTTTGCAAAATACTCAGCGATGCGAGGGTATCTCATGTTATGAGCGTCAAAAAGACTCTCAGTCAGATCGGATGATGAAATTCCGAGACTCGGTTTATGCCTTCACAATATTTTAAGCGCTTCGCAAGCGAGCTCCTTGAAACAATCTCACTGGTGCTTTGTACCAGTCTGTGCGAATACTTAGTCTGGACTCTGTTCCCCCGGCTTTGTGCACACTGCAGGGTCCAGGCTCCAGGCTAATGAGCTGTTGGAACAAGCCGAATTATTACTGGACGCTAATATGACCACACATTTTTGATATGAGCAACATGCAGGCATTTCTCGTAGATCTCGTATCGTCGTCTCCACTGCCACTCGTTTACGTCGTATTTGCTACGTCTTCCTAATAGGGGACATCTCTGCGAACCCCTCTTCCTTGACTGACTATAAAAAGATGTATAACATTGTATGCGACAGGTACTCTTCGCAAGCATACTACGTTTAAGCTGATTGTCCATGCTGTTTGGTGCTTTACTCTACGACGAGTCCGAGCTGCTTCTCATCATATCGAAATGTTTCTGCGGGCCTGAAAATTGAATAGGAGTCCTGGAGTTTACTCCTTCTTTTTGAGAGCGATTGATGGCGCATATTGAATACACGAAATGGCTGTCGACGGTATGCCCTCTAACCTGCGCAACATTTCATTACGGTTCTAATATGGAATCAAACAGCAGAAGTCATTCCCGGTCAGCATTCTGAGAAGATTGATGAATTCAACGCAGACAACGATATAACCCAGGAGCAACGAAAAGCTGAAGATCTCGACAGAGACACTGAGCGTGGATTGGTAACAACCGAAAAAATGAATCAAGTTGAGGAGAAAGCCATGGAGCCTCGAGATCCAAATATGGTTGACTGGGACGGCCCTGATGATCCGGAAAATCCATTGAATTGGACAACTAGGAGGAAGACTATGGTTACAATCTCCATTGCGCTGATTACGCTCTTGACGTATGTTCTCACCGAACCTCACATGCCAACACTAACTTTCTCATATAGTCCCCTGGGTTCTTCAATGTTTGCTCCCGGTGTCCCCGACGTTATGCGAGACTTTAAATCTAGCAATGAATATCTCGCAGCGTTTGTCGTGTCAGTATATTTGCTCGGCTACTGTTTTGGTCCTCTTGTGATCGCTCCATTGTCCGAAATGTACGGACGCCAACCACTCTATACCGTCTGCAACGTATTCTACACGGTCTTCAACGTGGCTTGCGCAGTTGCCCCAGATATGGGCAGCTTGATTGTGTTTCGGTTCTTTGCAGGATTAGCTGGTAGTTGTCCATTGACTCTAGGTGCTGGTTCACTTGCAGATATGATTCCCCGGGAAAAGCGAGGCGCCGTAATGGCTGTCTGGGCGCTAGGTCCGCTATTAGGACCTGTTATCGGACCTGTTGGTAAGTCACAAGTTACCATGTTTGATGATCGCTATACTAACACATAGTTCATGGCTGGTGGTTATCTCACCCAAGCCAAGGGATGGCGGTGGACTTTCTGGGTTCTGGCCATAGCGGTAGGTTTCTTAATCTTTATATCATAGAGGAAAGCTAATTCTCATGATAACAAGGGAGGTGCAGTGACCATTACATCCCTGCTCTCGCTGCGTGAATCGTATGCCTATGTTATTCTTGACCGCAAAGCCAAACGACTACAAAAAGAGACCGGTAACCCCCATCTTCGCTCAGTACTAGACACAGGAAGATCCCCCAAAGAACTATTCATATTTTCTATCGTTCGTCCCACGAAAATGCTCTTTTTGTCGCCAATCGTATTCCTGCTGTCTCTCTACACCGCCGTCATCTATGGATACCTATATCTTCTCTTCACCACCATGACGGACGTTTTCGAGAATCAATATGGATTCTCTCAGGGAAATGTTGGTCTCGCATACTTGGGCATTGGAATTGGTTCATTAATTGGGCTGGTCATCCTCGGCGCGATTTCAGATCGTCTCGTGCAACGTTTAACCAAATCCAACGGCGGGGTGTTCAAACCGGAATATAGACTGCCTCCGATGTTTGTCGGGTCTTGGTTTATTCCCTTGGCTCTTTTTTGGTATGGTTGGACTGCGGAGAAGAAGGATGCTTGGATATTACCTATTTTGGGTACAATGTTCCTTGGTATCGGGATGATCATAGCTTTTGTAGGCTTTTCTTTCTTTGTTTCAGGTCCTCTCTGTTGTCTAATCTTTTATAGATGTCGACATCAACCTATCTCGTCGATGCCTACACAATATACTCAGCCTCAGCCATGGCCGCTTACACGCTACTTCGCTCTCTCCTAGGTGCACTCTTGCCCCTGGCAGGCGGAAAAATGTATGAAACCCTAGGTTTAGGATGGGGAAATTCCTTGCTTGGCTTCATTGCGTTGGCTTTGGCTCCTATTCCGTTGTTCTTCTATAAGTATGGGGAACGAATACGCAATAGCAAGCTCTTCAAGGTTGAATTTTAGGTTACCATATCTTCTTTATGAAAATATACTTGTGCATATTTTGCATTGGTTTTGATATTTATAGCAGATTTCTTAGATAGAATCCAAGTTTTCCAAGTTCGCGCGAACCAGACCTTCCACATTTAAACCTTTACAAACACAGGCATAGTTTCAATCGGACAATCAACTTCTACCCTGCGCCCTCCAGAAAACTGCTCACCGTTCTCGCCCACGATTGAACCATCCTTATAGTAGATCCAATTGCCCCCCGGAAGATAAACAGACCGTTTCTTTTGACCTGGATATAATATCGGTGCGCAGAGATACTTGGATCCATACAGATACTGATCCTCTACGTCCCATGCATTCTTGTCATGCGGAAATTCGAGGAATAGCGGCCTCATAACCGGTGTCCCCTTTTCGTGAGCCTCCTTCATAAGTTCCCTGGTATAATCCCGTAACTGTTCACGAATGTTCAAGTATCTTGAGCATATGGCATAGACATCCTCCCCATAAGACCAAACCTCATTAGCCGCCCCTGATAAACACGTCGCGCCACCTGTCGTGCCGTGCTGCGGCTGTTGCGGTTCTCGATCTCCATGAAGTCTCATAACGGGGCAAAACGCACCCCATTGAAACCAACGCACAAGCAATTCTCGAAACGATTCCTTGGTTGGATCTCCACCGTGGAATCCGCCGATATCTGTTGTCCACCATGGAATCCCTGCCATGCCCATGTTGAGGCCTGCCGCTAACTGGCAACGCAGTGACTCCCAGCTAGACGCAATATCGCCGCTCCAGACCAGAGCGCCGTATTTCTGAGATCCGGCCCAGGCGCAACGGAGAAGATTGACAATATTTTGCTGTCCGGCTGCTGTCTGTCCCTCGTAGAACGCTCTCGCATATTCTCGGGGGTAGATGTTGCCAATAGTGACATTTGAGCCGAGATGATATCTGTAATTTTCAAAGTCGTAGGCTGAGTACTCCGGCTCGGCTTCGTCGAGCCAGAATACCTTGATGCCTTTGGAATAGTAGTTTTGACGTGCTTTTTCCCAGACGTATTTTCGGGAATCTGGGTTGGTAGCGTCGAAATGTATGGTTTCGCCTTGGAAGTTCATGGCAGTCCGGATACCGCGGTCTGTGCGGATGAGATATCCCTTTTCAAGCATCTCTTTGTAGTTTTCTGACCTGATATCGACCGTCGGCCAGATGGAGACCATGAGCTCAATCTTGAGATCGTTGAGCTCCTTGATCATTGCATCTAGAGAGCATTAGAATGTGATTTAGGATCGAAGAGGAGTGACATACCCGGATCAGGCCAGTACACAGGATCAAATTTCCATTCTCCCTGCAGTGGCCAATGGAAGAAATCAATTACAATCAAATCAATAGGCAATTTCCGTCTTCGGTATTCCCGTGCAACACTCAACAACTCCTCTTGAGTCTGGTATCGCAGCTTGCACTGCCAGAAACCAAGTCCATACTCGGGCATCATGGGGACTTTCCCAGTAACATCCGCGTACGCTTCAACAATCTCCCTGGGTGAATCCCCGGCAACAATCCAGTAATCCAAGACTCGCGTGGAATATGCCTCAAACGACATAATATTCTTACCCAGCACCGCGCGACCGATACCGGGATTATTCCATAACAAGCCGTAACCAAGCGAAGATACAGCAAAGGGTACAGAAGCCTGCGAATTGCGCTGAGCAAGTTCCAAGTCAAGACCTTTCAGGTCAAGATATGGTTGCTGATATTGACCCATGCCGTAGATTTTCTCGTTCCGGTCGATGCTTTCTAGTCGCATGGTCAAGTGGTAATCATCACGACCAGCATGGGGCTTGAATTCGCGTGCTTCGACGAGTAAGGCGGAGCATTTGGGATCTAATTGATCGTTGCGATTGCGCATGTACTCTTCTAGAAGTAGCTGGCCGGTTTGGGTATTTCGAATGATGATTTTGCCTCTTGGGGAGATGTTGGCGGTTATTTTGCCGTTTGTGATCGTTCCGCCGGTGGCTGAGTCTATTTTGATTGTTACTTCTTTGGTCGATACAGGATCAATTGGAGGAGAAGAGGATAAAGCCCAGTCTTGGTCGGAGGGGAGTTCGGGTTGATGTGTTGCGCGGACACGAAGGGCATTTGAGCCCCATGGCTCGATGAAGACTTTTTCGAAATCGTATTGATAAACCAGACGATTCTTTTGAGTATCGTGCGAGAGCATTTTGAAATATCGCTAGTGAGAGACGGTTGATTGTTTGTGTGATTTTTCGCTACTGAGGAACGTGTCCAGAGTGTGATTTTCTCTATCAGACAAATGAGTATGTCAAATCCTCATCTATTGCCACTGAAAGAGCGATAATCAGACTAGAGCAATGTGCTGGCAGTAGACAAGTATCATGCCTTTATGTACAATCACACAGAAGTGCGGGGTATATACAGACCATCGTCACCAACTTCTAATGACAATACGTAAATAACCCTGTAGGTATCGCGGAGATGTGTGTTGTTAGTTTACGGAGTTCCTCCCGATTCAGAAGATTTTGATGTGACGGGTACAGAACTGTAGCTGACTGGACGTGTTCCATGGTCTTTTCTATCCTCTTATTGGCTCTTTTTAGGCTAATCTTTATTTTTACACATTACACTGCAGTATTGTAAAGATGATCAACCGGCCATGTTGGAGACGAAATCGGAAATGGATATTGGAGAGTTGCCCGCAGGAAAATTTCCTAATACGGCAGTTTCCTGAATAGGCAGCCGACTACTACTTTCAGCGACGACGGGTCAAGTGGGAATATTATGGCATAGCGAAGCATCCTCGGACTGTGTTTATCACATTGGTAGTAGGTGATGCGAAAAGTAATGACAGTAAGCAACAAAAAGTCCTTACTGCCCAGGTGCTATTATGAAATCTTGCGGATCCACATCGCAGAGTTATTAACAGTCGCAATCCATGAGACTGCCCAGGAACAGTGTTGAGAAAGAGCCTCAGGATTCCTTCATTTTCAAGGGACTTGGGTTACATCTCGTCTTGAATCAGCTCTTTATGATTCTCGTAGAGCATAGGAGTAATTCATTTAGTCAGGAAATATGCTTTGAAGTCAGCATGCGGGTTTGATAAATTGTCCGTTTCTCATCTCAAAAAGAATTAGATTTCAAAGATTGCACGACATATGAAATAATTTTAGATGCCTTGAATGTGTTGGATTAATCCTGTCATTGAAATAAGCCCGATAAAAGTTATATCAATGTTATACTGGACTTCTAATGCCTGCATACACACCTAGTACCCTGCGAGTAGTATGTGCTTGGTGGCGCAGCAAAGGCTTTAACAGAACATGTTAGGGCTAATGCCCCTAAGGCTTACGCAGCGCCAACGCCATCGACTTTCAGTGAAATAGTGCTTTAAACTTTAAAGAATATGTACGTAAGTACGTACGTAGTATGATATTTATTCATCGAAACTTATTTCATTAATAGGATTTTTTTTATTTCCTGTAACTACCACTTCGAGAAAAGAAAAGGACTCAAAGAAGACGAAAATCTTTACCATGGTCACGTACCTGGCTACAACCAATACCTGTCTTAAAGATTTGAACCCTATGCGTAGAGTAGTATCGTTTCCTCAATCTTAATGGGTGTAATATTACTTTCTTCATTTATCTTGGTGGCAGGAGATCGCGGATCAAACTCGAGCCTCAGGGTATTCCCGGCACTGTGGGTCAGCCATACGGTCCCCCACAATGTGCGCCTCTGAGATGGCAGTACTTTGTATGGAGCACTCTGTACATATGAATAAATAATTGTCGCTGATATGCGTAGTGATATGACAGAAAGACCACGGAGCATGATTTTCATGAATGATTTTGTGCGCTGGAATGTGTCTATGAAATTGTGATGCTAGGAGGCTCAATCGCGTAAAATCTCCCGATTGAGCTAGCACGTATGTGAGTTTCGAGCACGGGTTGGAGGCTCGGAGTAAGTTCATTAAGTTTACGTCTATACTAGTGTTCGAGTCCGTGTTGAAGTTAGCATGAAGCTACGGTACAGTGTAGCAAAGACTCAAGCTGCGTCTGTCCCACGATCCACGTCGGAAAGTCCTCGACTCCGGTGAGCAAGTATATAAACAAGCCCTTTGAACGACTCTGAACAAAAACATAAGCAACTCTCGTACGTATTTGGTAAAATAAATCCTCATGGAGTATGAAAGGTCCCTTTTAACTAAGAAACCAAGCTGCCCAAGCGGCCCACTTGCGCCTCGTATCAACTCTCTTGGCGAATTGAGCGTCTCGTGTAAATTTGACCAGTAAGTCCTGTTTCATGGTGCCTGTGACCACTTCAATGAGCACTTGCATAGTACTACTAGCATTATGGACTGTGCGATTGTGCCACGCAAGCCAGAGTACGTACTCCGCACGCCGCAGACTCCGGATTCTGGATTGTGATAGCACTCGATTATCCTACCGGACTCTCATGTAACTGTGTACTTTGCCGATTTGCCCATCCTTCAATTAGGTTCATCCTTCCAACGTTTCTTGCTCAATACGAGCTTGTGAAGACTGCAGAGGTCAAGTCTCAATTCCCAAGTACAAGCCTCAAGCTAAGCACAACAATTAACTCTCCTAGCTTCACTGATTATAACAATAGACGGCTTGGCTCTGTGACCGAAGCTGCACTCGGATTATGGGCGACAAATAGCATCACGAGCCTTTAAACACAATCCTAACCTAATAAGATGTGGTAAGCAATCAGCCTCCCCCCATGTCAACACTAAGGCAGCTTTGACTCGGACACTTTAACACCTGATTGGAATCTTGGAACCACGAGGATCCATCTGCTTTATTAAGAGCCTCTAATACATAAGAAGTGATGGTCGCATTCGTAGGACAATTTGTTTCTCTTTTTAAAATTTTTGAATTCAGAGGTTCTGGAGGTTTCGAAAAAGTCCGTTTCTCTCTTGAAGTCCCAACTCGGTATCGGAAAACAAAACAAAAGGGAACCAGACAGGTCATCGCCATCTACTGCCAGCCATGGCGGATCAGCCTCGGGAGCTATACGTGGATCGAAAAATTGCATCAGCAAATAATACCGGTACTCTGTCAAACGACCTCTCACCACTAAATGGCATCAACCTGATCGCACGGCAATCAACTTGTACCGACGCAACCTGGTCTCCATGTTCCAACAAGCCAGGAGAATGCTGCCCGATTGGAGAGACATGCTGTTTGACTAGCAATTGGTGCGCTCTACCTGGAGGTACATGCTGCGCATCAGGTACATGTCCCTCGGGCTGGAATTGTTGCGGTGTCAGCCATTGTTATCCCAATGGCGGACAATGCTGCTCAGATGAATACTACTGTGATCCGGGATACTATTGCTCATCAGACGGCAGATGTGCTTTATTAAGCAGCGTAACCCTGACGGTAACAAACACTGCTGCATTGAATCCATCCACAGTCGATGCAGCCACCGTGTTAGCAACATCCTCGAAAGGATCAACAACATCAACAAGCAGTACTCTGTCAACAGCATCATCCACAACAACAAGCACGACTAGTCAGACGTCGATTTTGGCGGATAGTTCTAGTACCTCTTCAACGTCAACTGCCACTTCCACTCCCCAGCCATCTCATAGCTCTGGCCTATCTGGGGGAGCAATCGGTGGCATTGTTGTCGGAGTTGTCGCCGTTATCGCTATTGCTTGCGTGCTAGGTTTCATTTTCGGTCGTCGGCGCAAGAGAGATGCACAGACACAGCCGGTACAGCCGGTACAGCCAGCACCTCCAACACCGGCCATGACTCAAGCACCCCCTCAATATACCCAGAAACCTGCTGAAGCTCAATACCAACCTCCAAGCCAGTACCCGTCTCCTACAACCCAATACCCGTCTCCTACAAGCCAGTACCAGCCACCGCCAGCTCAGTATCCATTTGAACCGACTCAACCCCAGCCCCCCGCCGCTCAGCATGAATTGGAGACAAACACTCCTTTATATGAGGTTCAAGGATCCCTTCCGGACCCTGGATACCACAACCCACAAAGATAAGGGGAGGCAGAAATGCTCATTGCAAGGATTTGGCGGTTTCATCTTATTGGTCGTTTTCTCAGATCAGGCGTTGGTGGATAGAGCTCTGCTAGCATCCCATGACAAGACGAACTTGTCTGATGCTAACGCTTCAGCGAGCACGACTTTTCCATTATGCACGCCAACACTATTTTTTAGAACATTTCAGCTTTTTCAGATTTGGGCCAGATACGGTTATTTTAGCTTGGTCTTTTTGCACTTTGCCTCATGCATCAACAAATTATCATACTAATCATTCAGGAGAAGTGGTTTCAGTCAGTCATGTACATATTTTGATGAATTTCTGTCAGGAGGTACAATTGTTATGAATCTAGGTAGCATATATGTAAATGAAATGTGCAGCAACCCATGCTGAGCACCCATTGAGCGGCTCGTGCCTGCTCAGTAGTGTTAGATTTTGTAGTTTCAAGATTACCACTTACCACATCAATCCAGAAATAATATATATCCTTTTTTAGCCAACATAACCTTGAAAGGCTGTATAAAAGATTTCATCTTGTTCCAGCGCCGTCGAAGAGCTATGAAATCTCTCCAAGCATTATATGTACCTAGTTAACCCACCATATCCATATCTGGGAGAATTATATCCCGCTCTTTATACTACATATGTAGTGCCTAAGTTAGATTCAACTTGTCCATCATGGCTTCCAGTCATATCCAGCTTGTCTTCCGCGCATTGTGCTTGGTTATGTTGTACTTCTGGACGTAAAACTTGTAGTCTTTAGAAATGGAGAAGAGAAAATAATGAAGCCGGCCATGTCATATCTTTATACTAAACACTGAGTAGTGCCAATATCCCTTTTTACTAAGAGAGGGCAGTACAGCTTATTTCTGGTTCTAACGAAGTGCCAGGTCAATTATTTATTTCGAAAGAACTAGATATTCGTAAACAAGCACTCAGCGAAATAGTCAAAGGAAACTTGCAGATCTACAAGCTTGGACGATTGTTTTCGAGCGATACCGTGAAGCTGGCATTTAGATCAAAGCGCGGCTGCTGGAGAATCCAAATAGAGCATCCTGAAGGGCTTCATTGCATCCAGGCCAACGAAGCCTCGCCAGAGAGTACCTAGTCGAATTCAAAATGTTTTCTTTGTGTATGTACGTCTGACGTATCAGACGGATACCTTGTTGCAGACCAACTCATACTCGCATTTCCCCTCTTTCTGCGATCTAGGCACGTACCTAGGTATATGAATAGGTATTACCTTCCAATTTCCAAAATCTATCAAGCCTTCCTATTATCTTTTCAGTATTCTTTGATCTTTAAAATGGGCAATAAAAAAAAACTCAGAAAGGCTTGGAGAGTCGAAAGAGCCAATGTGTCGACGTCCGTAGATGCATCTCCGAAGATTGATTATCTCCGACCCTTTTCATCGTAAGTAAGCTCTCTGAAATTATTGATCTTTATAACTATTCTAACATTTTTGTTGACCGTACCAAATGCCGCTCGTTACCCTTGTGATTGGGGACAAAAGTTATGGCCTTCCAGAATCTTTCCTTCTAAAATATCCCCGATTTCCACCGAAATCATCCTATCCACCAACTGTTATATTACATGATGTCCACGAGGATGCCGGCCATACTTTGGTGCATTTCTTATACTCAGGGGAATATGAGACGATAAACTCACCACTCAATGAAGACACATCTGACATCGCAAGAGAGTATAAGCGAAGCATCTACATTTACCAGGCTTCTAGGAAGTATGGCCTCGCCGCTCTCGAAGCTCTTGCCCAAAAGTATATTCAGCACTTCGGTGACGAGATGTCCTTGCATGACATACTTCAGGAAACCAGGGATGTGTTCTTGGACCTCCCGGAAGACGAAACTTGGTTTCCATGTTATATCAAAACAAAATTACAACAGATGATAGAGCCTTCCAAAATAGCGGATGGTATGAATGAGTTATACAGCAGCCTCGGTCAGGATCATCATTTTGATAGTATTGTGTTAAAGATGGTTGTTGAAATCCTCTTTGTTCGCTTGTCTTTCCGCGAGCGTATGCCTGAAGACGGTAAGGGGCACTCTGACGGACTCTTTTTTGCAATTTTGGAGTTCATAGACTAACGGACTACATAGGAGCGGTTCCCACTATGGAAGCCCCCCCTATTGAAGAATCTGCCTACGAAGACTGTCCTCCTGCTGAAGGACCCCCTGAAGACGCCGCCCCTGTCACAGATACCTGGGAGGTAGATGACCCCCTTGTGGAAGACTCTGCCCCTGCAGAACTTGTCCCAGAAGAACCTATCCCTGAAGAACCTGTCCCTGAAGACGGTCCCCATGTTGCAGAACCTTCCTACGAAGAAGAGGCTCCTCAAGTTGACAATCATGCCACCGACGAAGTTTTGTCGCCTGCTGAAGCTCTGCTCACGGAGGGCTCTATTGAAACTGTCCAAACCCACTTAGTTAGGGTTTCAACCAAGGACTTAGCGTTATATAAGGGCTGGCGAAAGCTCACTTCCGAAGGCAAGGCGAGGACGGCAGATAAACTCGCAGCAAGGGGTCTTCCGACCCCAAGCGAAGATGGGCTCGTCTCAATCTTTGTGGCAAGAGCGGAAGTTTAGAACATGCCATTATCTTACCTGCTGAGTTGTATTGTCCTACAGTCTTTCGATGCAATGATCATTTTCTTTAATCAGCTTACTCAGCTAAGGAAAACATAAGAAGAAGAGACAAAGAGAAATAAATTACAACCAGATCATAGGTGTTCATTTTTCAGCAGTCTTGCGATTTGAGATCGTTTTGAACTTCCTCAGTATGATCCAGATGCAATCAACGAGACCGCGTAGATTAGGGTTAGAGTGGGCTGAGATAGGCTTTCGCAGATAAGAAATTCTCATCGGCTCTCGGCTCTGCTTACGTAAACCTATACCCGATAAGCCAGCATTCAGTCTCAACAACAGCAGATGAGCACCTAATAGCTAATGGTCTTTCGGTTATAGGACCACCTTGATACACGATATGGTAAGAACAACTATCGCTTGTGCCAGGTGCAGGTGAGCGTTCCCGTTCAAGCCGATGACCTCATAGCACACGACTGAACCGAGCTTTTTACAGGCGATACAAGGTCAAATGCATGCACTCGGGAAACCCTCCTTGCCGGGGTTGCGTAAGAGCAGGCGCCGAGGCATGTAGTAATTGTGTTCTCTCGCTACCGGTTCTATCGAAGAAGAAGAGGTTAGTAGATATTCTTAATTCTAATCTCGTCTACTGACTGCTGGGTTCCCATTAGACACCGGCCGGTTAGTGCGCCGGATGCTCCAACGGACCCTTCTCCTCTACCACAGCACCGGACAGTAGACTCATCTCGTCCAGATCCGAGATTGGACATACCCGAACCCGATAATGAATTACAATCGCATAGTCGTCGTGGCGATTGTGTCCTCAACCCAGAACTTGTTCTTCGGGCCGGCAGTGTCTTCAATGAGAAATTCCCAGAGGTTGCTTTTTTACACCTGTCAAGTTTGAGGAAATATCTGAGGTCATCAGATTGGGATTCGTATGAAGGTTCAGGCCTCTCACATGTCGCTGCTGGCAGCCATGGCAAATTTGGTCGAGCAACCGCTTTATATGCTGCATTGCTTGCGGTCACCCTTCCCATGATCGAGACTGATATGAAAGAGGATGAATATGCCTCACTCGCAAAGCAATGCATTTCATTAGATAACGCTGCAGATATATATCAAGTGCAGGCACTGATTGTCCTCGCTATATACGAGTGGGGCAATGGAAAGCCGTATCAAGCATGGATATACAGCGGAATGGCAATCAGACTGATGCAACTCATAGGATCAATAACAGATTCCGAGAACACCACGGAACTGCAGCGAGCAATCTATAATCGCACTTTCTGGAGTTGCTTTGTTCTCGATAGACTTGTTTTTTGTGGTAAACCCCAGCCACCAGCACTGCCGCTCTCATCAATAGATACACATTGGCCGTCCTGTGACACGGATTTTGCATTCGGCACATCGGGAGTTAAGTTATTCCCAAAAGACACTTTTGGTCACTCATCTATTTCTACGGTTGATGACATCGACGGATATTTTGCCTTGCTTGTGCAGGGTATAGACATCTGGTCTGATATTCTGAAATGGATTGTCAGTGGCGGAAGGCGTCAATCCAAAATTGTAACTTTGCAAGAGTTGCCATGGTCAACTGGATCTAACTGGAGAATGAACTATGAAAGACTGCAACTCTGGAGACAGAGGTTTGGGATTCGTATTCGGTTTCCTGATGTTAGCGTTGACGGACACGTCTCGTTACGAGCGGGTAACGGTGAGGCCTTTGCTTATATCAACCTAATCTACTATGTGAGGTAAGAGCATCCTGAATGATTCTGAGAGTCAATATTTGTTTAACACCTTTAGTTTAGCATGTTATTCTTGTGTCGAGAATATATTCCATTCTTGCCTACTCCGGCCTCACGGCCCAGTGGACCTGTTGACCCCCCGCTTCTTGAGGAGCCAGCACCCCCGCTGTGGTGGGAAAACCGAGCAGACGAATTGTTTTCGGCGTCTTCCAACATTACAGCGCTTTTGAGTGAATTGAACAGAGAGGGTGCTCCTCTTCTTACACCCTTCGCCGGCTTCTGTGCTTTTTCGGCGGCAACAATGAACATTTACGTCTCATGCTTCCCACAGATGAATCTATGGCGCAGCAAAGGGAGAGAAACAGATTTTGGCATGGACTTAACTTATCTCGACGAGTTTCGAGTCCGCTGGCCGATGGGGGCTGGTTGGTGGGCAACTATCGAACGCATCCAAGACCTATACCGACGTGCGAGCGCGGATCGATCTGAGTATGCGGGCAAGACACGAGCTGACTTCGTACATCTTTTGACATCTATCCATGACTGCACCGGGGCATCACCTGAAAATAACGATGAGCGTCTAGGGTTAGAAAGCCTTGAAATGAACAGACAAGGTCATCAGAGATCTGAGGACCACGAAGCGGCGCTAAATTTACAGCAAGTATCGCAGTCGCGTACCTCCAACGATCCACCTCTTTCAGTTTCGCAAGTGATACCCGATTGGAATGAACTGTGGTCACTTTGGGGTGATACTCACATGGCTGCGTTTGGTGTGGAAGGAAGCTCTTACGAGTACTCATGTGGATTGCCGGACAGTCACACATCAATCTATTAGTAGTAGTAGTATTTCGGGAATTGAAGTAGTTCAGTTGTGCTATCCTGTCAAATACCAATATTAATGAGCAGTCTTGAGACTACCTTCATGTATAGTCACGATGAAATACTATGTATCTACAGCTAATTAATCAATTACTTGTAACAAAGGTCAAATCAACCTGAGATGTTCCTGATTCGAAGTAATGTATTAGCCTAGGGACTACCTACGTAACACTGAATGGATGATCCGGATGTTGATCCTCTTCAGCTATCAACAAACTTTTCGGTGATCTCGTATGCCCTTTTCAAGATCGATACCAATAGACAAAGCTCCTCGTCAGACACCGTGAAAGGGGGTGCTATCAATACATGATCACCGTTCACACCATCAACTGTCCCCGCGCCTGGATAAATGGCCACTCCAAGATCAAAAGCTGCTTTTTGAATTCTTCCACCAAATGAAATATTTTTCTCGAATGGGACTTTACTGGTTCGATCTTGGACGAACTCTAGGGCCCAAAAGAGTCCTCTCCCGCGTACATCACCGATATATCTGCAATCCGCGAACGTTTCCTGGAGCATGCGTCCAAGTCTTTGACCGACTTCGGCGCAGCGCTGCAGTAAGTGGTCCCGCTTCACTATCTTCTGTACCGCAAGTGCAGCTGCGCATGCTACCGGATGGGCTTGAAATGTCTGGCCGTGATTAAATACTGAGGTGCCTTGTCGTAGGACATCAACCACTTTGTTGCTGAGCAGCATCGCCGATATAGGAACATAACCCCCTCCAAGACCCTTTCCGATAGTCACTATATCAGGCTGAATTCCTTCCTGTTCGAAAGCAAAATATGTCCCTGTGCGCCCAACACCACACATAACTTCATCTAAATGAAGTAAGATACCGTATTGGTCGCACAAGTCCCTAACACCGCGAAAATAGCCTCGTGGAGCTGGTACGCAGCCTGAAGTTGCACCAACAACCGGCTCCGTTCTGAAACAGTTGGTGCTTGAGTCAATATCTTATTGTTAAGAAGTGCTTGGATATAGACTACTCACATGAACGATATGATCTTTTCAGGACCAATGCGAAGGAATTCCTGTCGGAGTTCCGAAATCAATCTCCCGACATATTGTTCCTCGGTCTCGTCCCCCTTTTGATATTGATATGCGTAGGCTGGGCTCACAAACGACACATTTGATGGCAAAATATCAATATAAGGCGTTTTTCGAGCTAAATTAGACGATACTGTCATCGCTCCCATGGTATTACCATGGTAGGCTTGTTTTCTTGCCACATAATGGCATCTTTGAACCTCTCCCTTTTCCACAAAGTATTGTCTAGCTGCCTTCAGTGCAGCTTCGTTCGCTTCACTTCCGCTACCCACCAGATAGGCCTTTGTAAGGCTGTACGCACCATTCCCGATGTCGACAAGCAATTGTGCAAGCTCCTCGGCCGGCTTCGTTGTGTATGACATGGTGTGTACGTAACTCACTTTTTGCATTTGATTGACTGTCGCTTCGATGACTTCGGAGTTTCCATGGCCGAGAATTGCAACCGCCGCTCCACCACATGCGTCAAGAATTTTCTGGCCGTTGGCGAGGAATAAATAGCTTCCTTGGGCATGGGTTACCGTGTGCGGGAGCTCTGATAGCGATCGATGCAGAAGAGCAGGATCGCTATTCGGGCTGTACAGAGTTGCTCTCGTCTGCTCTTGAGCTGGCTGCGTCGCACAATACCCAGGAAGTTCCTCAACGACACTGGAAGTAGTCATGATGGATATCTAGAAGAATCCGAATTTTCTAGTGACAGCAGTGACTAACAGCGAAAACTCTTCTACTTGTATCAACCAACGAGGAATTTTATGTGATGTTTTTATCACAGATATTGTCGTCTTGTCTGACGAAGTGGTAATTAAACTCTTAGGGTTATCGCATTTGCTTCCCGGATCAGACCCGGTTCGGTTTAGGGTTTGCCTTCTCAAGGCGACTGCCCGTTCGTTGGTACGAATAACCAAAGGAAAAATGCTTGTAATGTACTGCCTATGCCCAGGCGTTTCCATAACAAGTAATCAGAGTAAACCTTGCAGTAGAATCCACATATGATGAAAAGGAGTTGATACATAGAGCCTCACATACCTACAGCACGCCTTCTTCTCCCGCATCCCAACATTTTGCGTCTACTCAAGTACCGCGCCAGTGCGAACAGCGATGGTGCTCTACAGACACCTCACACCATCCATTCTTGGTAGCTGACCTTCAGTGGTGGTCGAGAAGAGCCCGATTCAATACTGAGGGCTGCCAATCCGAATGATCGAGCATGCTTAACAAAAATTTGTCAATACTCAATAGCGATAACATATCCGGGTTTATGATTTCGTGATTCTGGGGGAGTAATGTGGTTTGATCTGTATCTTACTCATTAAATGTGCTACTCAGAAGGAATTATTTACACAAGTACAAAGACCTACTTCTCCCCTGACACCCAAATACACAGGCTGCACAGCACGATTAGGGCTTAGGGCTTAGGGTTGAGTGACATCGGTATCAAATTGTTGCATTCTGCTTATCCCGCCTCAGCGATTGGACGGTCCCCGCATTACAAACAAAGACAAGAGTACGAGGACAATCGATCAAATTGTATAGCAACTAGCAAGGATAGCTACTATAATCTAATGCTGACACCAGCACTAGGCAGCAATAAGCAGTATTATTAATGTAATCCTGCGTCTTTTTTCTACTTCCATCATCCCATCTAAATGCTGTCCTGTGCACGATATCGAATTTTTTGATTAATCTTTCCAACGTACCCGATTTTAGCAAAGCAGATGGGTATTTTGGAGAATCAGCCAGAGGCCTCGCCACGCAGCAGAAGGCTGTCGTACATTAGAGTGGCCCTTGTCTCGAGCGTTTTCGCGTTGGCTGTCCTACTCAATGTGCGACAATGGGCGTCCCCTTCTCGAATTGAAGTAGATGATCAACTACCTCGTCCAATCTTAGATGAGCCCTCTAAATTCGCATGGCACCATGTAAGTTTCCAGGCATACGTCGCTACACATTCTATTTAGTGTCGGAGAACATATCAATTAAACAAAAACTCACGTTTCATGTTATATAGATCTTACCCACGACAGATCTCATTTACTATCCCTGCTATGGCGATTATCAATGCGCTCGTTTGGAGCTTCCGATGAACTGGAACCGGACAGACGGCGCCGGTGAAAAGATTGCTGTAGCTATCGTCAAACTCCCAGCCAGAGTACCTGTTACCGACAAGCGGTATGGGGGGCCTGTTCTCACAAATCCAGGTAAGTTCTTGAATATCTGGGACTATCTTTTTTTTCCAGTCTGCAAAGGCAAAGAGCACTAAAGATCTGTCTTCAGGCGGACCGGGAGGTTCGGGTGTGGGCTTCCTCCTGAAATATGGCAAGCGGATTCAGACTGTTGTCGATTTCACCTCCGCTCAACCAGATACTTATGACAGTAACGGCAAGTATTTTGATATAGTCGGCTTTGATCCTAGGGGTGTCAATAATACAACGCCGACCTTTTCATGTTTTCCAGATGCGCAATCTCGATATGAGGCCAAATTACAGACAGAAGCAGAAGGTATTATAGGCAGCTCGGACAATGCAATTCATCAAATATGGGCTCGCTCTGAGGCTTTGGGTGCTGGATGTGTAAAGTCAGAAGGGGATACCGAATGGCTGGGTAATTTCATGAACACACCTTCCGTTGTCGTGGATATGGTTGAGTTCATCGAACGACATGGGGAATGGCGCGAGAAGGAAACCGAAAGGTTATTATCCGAGAACGCTGTTCGATTGACTTCCGGTGAAACAGAAGCAGTCGTTAGACAACGGAATGCCTGGAAAAGAGGCAAGGAGAAACTGTTGTACTGGGGATTCTCCTACGGGACCATTCTCGGAATGACATTTGCGGCAATGCAACCTTATCGAATTGAACGCGCCGCTATTGATGGTGTCTGCAATGCAACGGATTACTATACTGGTAACTGGTTATCAAACCTGCAAGATACCGACGCTATCATGGACAAGTTCTATGAGTATTGCTACGAAGCGGGACCCGAAAGTTGTCCATTTGCGACAGGGGAAACTGCAGGTGAACTCAGGGTGAAATTCGAAAACTTGCTCGCTTCGTTCAAAAGAGAACCAATTGTGGTTCCTGGATATTTTGGTCAGGCGTGGGATGTGGTCACTTACAGTGATCTGATACCCCTGTTGTCAAACGCACTATACGGCCCATACCAATACTTTGGGCGTTTTGCAAAGGTTCTCGCGGAAATTAGCCAGAGGAACGGAACATCATTATTAGAGTTCAAGCGACAAGGCCATAGGGATGCATCACCATCGTCTACTCGCTGTCAAGATGATGCCAGTGGAAGAGACTGTTACAGCGATCAACGCGAGGCACTCATTGGAATATCTTGCACGGATTTGGTCGAGGTCAAAAATGTCAGCAAATCCTCCTTTTCTGAGTACAGAGATGCTCTTAAGAATCAAAGCAGGGTCTTCGGGGATGCTTGGTCTATAGTTGCATTGACCTGTCTAGGGTTCAAAGAGAGACCGGCATGGCGGTTTGACGGTTGGTTTTCTCCTTACTTCATTGAGATTGAGCTAACTCGTGGTTTGTCTTACCAGGCGAGATTGGTGGTGAGACATCGCATCCATTGTTGTTCCTAGGAAACACACGCGATCCAGTGACTCCTCTACAAAAGTGAGTCTTTGGATATGACTATGCAGTATTGTCCCAAAGGAAGACACCAAAAGGCTGACTGCTGCTCCTCATTATAGTGCCCACTTGATGTCTGGCTTTTTTCCCAATTCAACTGTCCTTGAACAGCGTTCTGAAGGCGTAAGTGAATTGCTCTTATCTTTCCTCTTCCACGGTGAAAAAGTCCCAAACGATAGCTAACTATGTTTACCGTAGCATGGTTCAATTAGTGCACCCTCTATATGCACGGCCAAGAACGTTCGAAGATATTTTCAGACTGGTGAGCTACCAAGTACGGGCACAGTATGCGATGTGGATGAACTCCCATTACCCATTGGCAAGAGTGACTACCAGGACCACTCACTGTCTTCTGTAGATGACGATATGTTGAGAACAGCTCTACGAGCACTTAGCAGAGATTCCAGTGTATTCAAGCCCTGGTTGTGACAGTATGAGTCATTCATAATATAGTTAAGCACATTTTCATTTAGTCATATACCACACAGCTGGCATTGGATGTCCATCCACCACCAAGTTCTCCCAACTGCATTGCTTTTAATGACCAATGGTCCTCCCTACACGATCAAGTAGATAACCTTGTAGCGGGGTGGTTTACCCCTCTTCAACCTCCATGCATCACTTTCCTTTCGACATGAAATATCTTGTGCATACGACAAGACTAAACTCACCATGACACATCTCAGCGAAGATGATGAATTCTACCGTGAAAACGACTGGGAAGATCCCTACCGCGAAATTATCGAGCGCAATGACATAGCAGCTCTCAAGCGCTACATGGAGAGATTTCCTAAAGAATTTCTCTCTCCGACCGAGATGCTCGATAGCAACCCGTATCCTATTGCAGTAGCAGCTGGTAACATTGATGCTCTTCGCGTGCTTCTCGACTTTTCGGATAGTTTGGACGTTCAGTTAGATGGTCCCTGGGAATCTTCACTGCTGGATATCGCCTGTATGGATGCTCAAGTTGATACGGCGAGGTTTTTACTGGACCCCCGCTAGGCACAAAATATGCCCATGATCCTCATGGCGGGCGAGCACTCCTATCCGCAGCGGAATCTCTGATTTTTGATGGCCCTGACGACCCAGAGCTGGACCCTGATAGTCAGGCAATTTGGTTCCGAGACCGAATTGCGCGTAGCGAGACATTGGTATACATGCTTCTCGACAGGGGCGCCTTACGGAACACTTGACGTAGCGATCCGCTAAGATTTTACTAGTAAAAGATACTGCGAGGAGGATTTCGAACAAGAAAGTAAGATTGTACGAGAATAATCGCTTCCAATGACAGATTTCTTGTTGACTTTAATGGAAATAAAGAACCCTCCAATAGGCCCCGCAAGCATATTTTCTGTATTTGGTTACGAGAGTTGACCAAACTGAAGGACCACTGGTCCAGCCGTTACGTCGTAGGGTTATTGTGATTCTCATTGTCTTTTGATATCCAGTTTGATTGATTGTCACATTAGGGTTATAAGAAATCGGGTCAATTATACAATACTATGGCACCAGCCAGGTGGTGGTCAATGAATCGTGTTTGTCACATCAAATCTTTGACAATTCAGATACGAATCCTGCGCTTTATGAAGTGAAATGAAAAGAGGCCGAAGGAAGAAACATTTCTTCAGAGTCGAAATAATGCGGAAGTCATCCATACTTTACACTCCTTCCTTAGTCAGAGGTAGGAAGCTGGACGAGGGAAAGGGGAAGTTTGGCGTATGTAGCAACTCCCTGGGTAAGAGCAGTGAGTTCACCCACGGTTTGGGTCAGGGGGACATTGTCTATTAAGGATCTTGTGAATAATACGCTCGATATCTAGTGGGGTGGCGGTGATGACTTACTTTCAATGCCACTGCAAAGGTTGTTCGCCAATGGGAGGATGCTGTCGACGGTGCTGACGGGGTTGGAAAGGAGACCGGTAACGCTGCCAACCGCGGTAGAAACGATATCACGCTGAGTCAAAGAGGTGACCTCTATACAATTTATTATCAGATCACATCACAATCATAGAAGAGGGCAAGGTTGGGGGATTTTACCATTGGTAACAGGAGCAGTAGCAGAGTCAACAGTGTTGACGGTGTATCCCACAATTTCGCTCGCACCTTGCACGGCCTCACGTTTAGAGGGCACATTGACGAGGGCCGAGATGAGAGTCTTGATCTCGGAGAGATCGGCTTCCAAGGCATTGAGGTCAATGCCTGTCTCAACATCGTTGACAAGGTTGCACTAGGTATCAACGCCGGCCTTAGAATTACGAGTCTCTATTATCAAATGATAGAACCAAAAAAGCGAGGCTTTATATGTAATAGCGAATAAGATTGAGCGAGGAGCTAATGTTTGGAATGCTGATTGATGTAGGTGTGTTTTGCGTTAGGGCAACGCACAAGCAATTGTTAGCATCTTGGGCATACATGGAAAGAAGAAAATGGAAAAATCGAACGCATTTACATCAGACTTACTGGACAAGAGCGCATAAGCGGTGCCTGATCGGCGTATGAAGCTTTTTACCTGTCTACATTGAATTTTGATTATCGTAACTATCGAACTCTCTTGTATGGACTCAAACTGAACCCCGTCTTTGCTACTTAGTCATGATTCCTTGACGTTATGAGTGTCACACTAATCATCTCTCGGGGTTTTAATCAAAACAATAGAGATAAAGAAAAAAAAGGGCTTCCTACGTGCATTACTCAGGGCGATTTTCCATTTAATTCAATGTCCATGACATTCAATGAATCTCTCGGGATTAATACCTAGGATAAGAAACTTAGGTAGCGGAAAAGTCAAAGCATGGCCCTCTGAACCGTTTGTCGATCCAAATATCTCCCCAGACCTTCCGACCTTATCCAGAATGGAAAAGATGAGTCGAGCACAGACAGGGACCCGTCATGATCGTCGGAGAACTCATTTCTTTTGACGGAGCAGGATGTATGGGGAAAGTAAGTGCATTGATAGCAGATCCCCCACGTGTTGGCTGAGCTCGGTGTCTGAATTCACGTAACTAATGTACTCGAGGGGTCTGCTTGATGGGAGGGCTCACGGCAATGGAGCTGTCAATCACAGTGTATTCCGAGAACGAGTACATTTCCGTGCACCTTATGTCATTCAAACATCTTATAACTAGTCGTTAACATTCAATGAGTCGGGATACTTGAGGAATAATGGAAGAAATAAGGAAGCGAATGAGCTTTTGTTTACCCCGTTTCCGACGTTTCGCTTTGCACAGGACGGCTGATTGAAACTGCTTTTCCACTTCTAAAGATCAGACAAATTCTACGAGATTGTGTTCCTTGTCGAAGTGCTTATAGTACATACCCAAGTGAAAAGAGACCACCAGTATTCAACGCAGAGACTTAAGACACTATCAAGATCTATTGATGAGATTGAGAACTTCCATTTACGAGTCTGCTATCACTAAGATACGTTACAGTCACTTTCTTCCCACAACAGCTGCAACAGTATCCACCACAGCACCAGTCTGTCTCAGTCCAACCGCCTCATTGTCAAGTTTGTGTGTAGCAGAATAGTCCGATCCAAGCCCGGCCCGGAATACAGCCGCAAAGATCAAGTCCAATGCACCACTAAAGTCACCCTTTCCAATCTTGTCAAACCCTTCCTTTTGAAGGTCCTGTGTTGTGCGATGAGTAATCTTCCAGTCGTCACGGGAAGTCTTTGTTGTCTTGAGCAGAGCTTCAAAGATCTCGTTCTGGGTGGTGGTAAAATCGGAAACGAAAGCATATCTGTTCTTGAAACTGGCTGGGTTTGTGAGAATTCCGCTAATCACTGCTCCCAGGGAAGTGATGTTTAGGGAATCGAATTTGGTAGTGCCATTGTCGTACAATGTCGCAGTACGCTTTTCGGGGTCAAATCCGAAAACGTTTCTTTCCATACCCTAGAGTTGACCGTCAGCAAACGAGACAAACCCACTTCGCAATGATACTGGAAGGAAATAATTCGCATTTCTTACCCAGTCCAAAAAGGGACCGTTGACAACCGTGGTCCAACTGGTAGTAGAGTTCTTGGAGGCGACATCCTCAAGGTGCTTTATGGCGGCCACTTTTCCTCCAAATATGGGCACAGCTTCCAGAATTGCGGGATTGGTAGTATCCTGTAATTTCAGATCGGTTAGTTCTTGAAACTCTGAAATTTCAACGTTAGTACTCACACTTCCAAATTCACTAGGAATGATCCGTTTGACTCCAACAGCGGCCGCGACATCTATCAATTTGTTCTGCAACTCAAGGGTCTCTGGTGTTACACCAAGAGTAATGACGAGCGCATCTTGTCCTTCGAATGCGCCCTTGAGGAATGACTCGTCGTTAAAGTCGCCTCGAAGGACCTTGATAGCAGCATGACCTTCTTGCGGAATCTTGGAAGCAGATCCTGTGCGGGCAAGGATGGTGATTTTGAAGCCAGTTGGAGAGGAGAGCAGTCCATTCAGAACGGCCTGACCCACACTTCCGGCTGCCTATTCATTGATGAAATGTTAGAGTGAATCTTCCTTTGTAGAAATGAAGCGGAAAACGTACGCCAACAAGAGCGATATTCTTATAAGACATTTTTGAAGTCTGTTTCGAGGGGAGATAATTGTGCTATAGAGGATTCGTTTGATGTATTTCGTATGAGTCTGAATGATGCGAGGGATTGCTGATTGGCAAGATCTAACACCGACCAGAATCGGTCGCCGTTATATAGGTGCTTGGATTCAGCCATAGTTGACAATGCAGACCGGATGAATTCCGCTCTGATGGGTTGATTTCCAATATGGATACATAAGCAGCCAAGGTGTTTTGAATGAGTTTCCGACATCCATGGATGACGAATATGCTCGTCTGGTTCCGTCGAACGATGCATTTCAATCCGCGGTACATGAGTCTGAGAGCCAGTGAGACAAAACTTTAGCAATATCGATTCTAGCGGACGCTAGCGGTGTTAAAGCTAGCCGGATTAGGTAATCATCTTAGAAAATTGAGATCCTTCTTCTCCACAGTCGAAATGCCAATTTGTAATACTCTCTATTCGGATCTGATAGTTAATGCTTATTGGACTATCCGGACAAATCCTCGATGTATTTGTCTACAGCCGCCTGTTAGTAATCATCACGAATGGCACTTAATTTAAGCATGGAACAATTCACGTACCAGCAAGACCCCATAAGACTCTATTCTTCTGCAATGCCTCTCTAAAGACGATTAATCCCTCCGAGTACTCTGATTTTGCTGCTGTCTGATCAATTTCCCTTTGCCGGAATATGGCCACCAAAGAATGGTAATTCGATACCACACTTGCAATGGGGACTATGCCGTTGGCGAATTTGATGTCTTTGTCCTCGAGATAGTTTCTTGTAATGTCGGTGGTGATATTTAAAAGCGTCGATATTGCCTGGAGACATGAATTTGACGCTTCGATGTCTTTGGGCTTCTTCGTCAACCTTGCAAATTGGAGTTCGACCGCAGTACTTTAGCGGGTTAGCAAGTCACATTGCATAATTAGCAAAGAGCAAGATTTTTCGACTCACGCGAGTAGCATAGCAATTGCGCTGCAGAACGGTCTCCAGGATCCCGGAGCCTTTTCGAACATACTGCCAAGCTGGGTCATCAACTGGCTATTGTTATTTTCGAAAGCAGACTCGTCAAAGTCATTGGGGGATTTTATGTATTGTAGAGCCTGCCCGGCCAGGTATGCAGCTTGTAGCTCTACATTGAAATAGTGATATGGCCCATTCTCTGCCGTATTTTCCGGAGAAACTCGAAAGGCAAGTATATCCGGGAGATCCTCATAGGCTCGTGGTTGTTCCGCCAGCAAAGGAAGACTATTGGGTAACGAAGCAAGGGCAAGGATTCTGCAAGGGTCAGAGAATCGGTCTTATGCATGACTGCGAGGCAGATAAGGCCTACCGATCTAGAAAGAATATGGCCCACCACACAACTCTAGCTTCATGTTTAGAGTCTTCTTCTTCACGAGGCTTACAGTCTAGAAGCCGGCCTGCTCTAGCTAAGCCTGTCGTAGTGGATAAGGTGACGTAAGCATCTGAAAGTAAGCCAGAACCGATTTGGTAAACTGCCAGCAATAAACCACATTGGACAGTTCGAATGGAGAATCGGTTTAGCTCTTGCAACAGAGAAAAGATCTTTTGCGACTGGATATAAAGTGTCTGCATGTGAGTCTGTTCTCGTATCCTCGTTGATGACGGTTGCGTGGTTAGGTGAATGCATAGAAGTAGACTAGCAAGCTCTGCATCAACTACTTCTACGATGTGGGAGGGATCCAGTCGTTTGGTGATTCGGTGAAGGTCAATGATCGGTAGCCAGTGATGGATATGATAGGCGTATCGTTCCATGACATGAAATGGGTTGGTAGAGTGCTCATCCAGAATCCTCAGTGCCTCGTTTCTGATAGACATCCGTGTACTCTCTCCTCCAACATGCAAGACTAAATCTGGACTATCCGCTGACAATACAGGCAAGTTGGTATAGCAGCATTGCTGCCGATTCCTGGACGGAGTTAAGCCATCACTTATCACTATTGCTAACAGATATGGCCTGGATCTCTTACTTTGAGCACCGGGTACAGGCTGGCAGCCTTCTGTCACATTTCCTCTTTTTACTGTGGCAAGACCTGCATGAAGCGAAGGCTGTCTGCATTTTGTGATCAGAGAAGTTGTCATCCATCTTCCAATTGAGAATGTGTAATCTTGTGGCGCATGCAGTAGTTAGCAACGGGCCGGTTAGTTCCGCTGCTTGTGTGTCGTTGCTCGGGATTTCTTGCAAAGTGTGGTGCTATAAGCACTAAATATTTGACTCGGTCGCGAGCTTACAAATTCCAACAGACCATTCAGTCCGCTATCAGATGAAAAGCCGTGTTCTCGTTATAGCGTCATAGGAAATAAAGCCGTGTTGTCTAGAAGGACATGCATGCGACCAATACGCCAAGATTCAGCCAGCGTACTAGCCAGGCTACTAATGGGCCTAGAAGTGAGGACCTTGAAGCTTCTGGCCGGTCGCCGGTCGGTATTATAAAAGGCACGCCCCAGAATCGTAAATCCGATAAGACCAAGTGGTTTCACATTATTTGACTGTGCATGGAAGAGTGTCGGAAGCAACCTTGGAGTTTGTCGTGGACGGTCCGAGCGATGGAATCGATGTTTAGTCAGCAGTTACATAAGCATCACATGATCGTTGCCGATGAAGTCATCCGAAGGGAACTCCCAAGGTCCCAACAGACAACGACCGATCGCAACCATTTCCAGCCGACAGCGGGCAGATTCTCAGTGAAGCCAAAAGCCTTCGTGATGTATCAACAGAATCGACCGTGAATAGAATCCGGGGGGTTCCCTTTCCAGAGAAGGTATGCTAGGAGCTTTGGATCCCAGGAAACATGGTAACTGTTCGGAAAGCCCGCATTTCTGGAAGAGCGATATAACGAGATCGAACCCCGGGTTTTCAACAACCATGGCTCCCGAGAGAGCACGATTATCCTCACAGACCTCAAATGCCTGTTTCAAGCACAGCTTCCGAAAATGCCCCAAGATTATATCGCACGTCTCGTCTATGACCCTCCTCATTTGTCTATCGCCATCGTGAAGACGCCAATGCACTATGCTTCCCCGGATACGGTATCTCGAGGGAGGTCGTCTACTTCTCAAGCAGAAGGAAGCTGTTCAGGCTAAAAGCGTCTTTTGAGCAAAAGCTACATCAGCCATCCACCACCTCGGCAATGGTCAACAGAGATGAAGTTGCTGATTGTTACAATGTCATTGAGGCACCAATAGATCTGTCGACGATAGAAGAAAGATTGGAACATGACAAATATGCTGCTCCGAAAGACCTTATTGACAATCTCAAGTTGATTTTTAGTAATTATCGGCGGTATAATGACGCTACCACAGTGTATACCAAGTATGCAGCCAAACTGAAGAAGTACATGTGGAGTCTTATCAAGGAGATTCCGGAATGATTTAGCTTACTTGAGGACTGAGTGACAGCAACGCATCTCATTCTTTGGAGTTGGGTCTTCTTTTGAATAGAGCGAGGATCCTGCATGCTTGGAGTTGGTATTGGGTGACTGGTGGTGCTATACAAAGTGAGAGGCAACAAAGGACGGTTCTGCTTCATTTATAGCGACACTCTTCTCAAGGGTATGCCGCTTCGTCAGTGGTACTGTTGTGGACCAGGACACATGACCGTGCTACCGCTTGCATAGATGGTCCTTGCCAGTCACTTTGTACGGACTTTGCTACGTCCATTCATAGCAGATTCTGCTGATTGGACTTCTCCTACCCAACTAGCGGTCGCTAACAGCGCTCACAAAACCTGCAAATTATTTTTGACTAGAGCCATGAGATGTCAGTCCCAGCGAACAGTGAGATAATTAACCACCAGGTAAACACTTACTGTAAGGAACGCTCTAGGTATCTTAGTATCATCATGTGGGAGGTGGTCATTCCTCTGACTTACTGAAGGTCAAGAACTTCCAAATATCTCGCGCGTACCTCGGCATAGGGGCATTGTTCAAAGCAGTTGCACTGAGATCGAAGTCGCCATTCACCGAGACGGCGACCTCCGAATAAACCACAATCGGGGCATTGCATGCAGAAAGCGTTGTGTTTATCGAATGCTATCGGGAAATGGCTGCACGTGAGACTCATTAGGGCTCAAATGGTTACATCCGCGGGCCGCAGTGGGCTGTTTAGGCCGACTCTGTTGCAGCTTTGATTCGCCAGAGACCAGATAACGATTTGATCTGCAATGGAATTGTTCTCTTTTGATGGTTATTTGAATGTGATGCCAATGCGACGGCATTATCAAGCATCGTGCCAGCTTGCCAAGTCTTCTAATTCCCCGGCAAAAAGGCTTGTTTCTCTTGGCCGCAGCCTTGTATATATAAAATGCGCAAGAATGCCGTCTGAAGAACAGCCTGGAAGTTTTCCCCCACCAATTTCGCCTGAGATTAATTGTTGTTTCACCACCCCGGCAGATCCGAAGGCATCCGATCCGATCTTCAAATAATGGTCGACTCTCGCTCCCTCCTCCTTGGCCTGGCTACTCTCAAGGGCGTCGAAGCCTGGGGCACTCTCGGCCATGCCACTGTCGCCTACATCGCCCAGAACTACCTAGACGACACCACTGCGAGTTGGGCCAAGGGTGTCTTGGGCGATACGTCAGACTCGTATCTGGCCAACATCGCCTCGTGGGCCGATAGCTATCGAACCACCGCCGCTGGCAAGTGGTCAGCGCCTTTGCATTTCATCGATGCCGAGGACAGCCCGCCTACGGACTGCAACGTCGACTATGAGCGAGACTGCGGCTCCACAGGCTGCTCCGTCTCCGCTATTGCAAACTACACGCAACGTGTAGGAGATGGCCGACTTAGTAAGGCCAACACAGCCGAAGCTCTTAAATTTCTCGTTCACTTCCTCGGCGACATCACACAACCTCTGCATGATGAGGCGCTAGACAAGGGTGGAAACGAAATCACCGTGACTTTTGACGGCTACGACGACGACAATCTGCACGCGGATTGGGACACGTACATCCCGCAAAAGCTAGTGGGCGGTTCCACGTTGTCGGACGCGCAGACTTGGGCCAACGAGCTGATCAACGAAATTGAGAGCGGCAGTTACCAGAGCGTGGCTGCAAACTGGATCAAGGGTGACGATATCTCTGATCCCATCACTTCCGCGACGACCTGGGCCAGCGATGCGAATGCGTTTGTATGCTCTGTGGTTATGCCAAACGGTGTGGCGGCACTGCAACAGGGTGACCTGTACCCGGATTACTACAACAGTGTGATTCCAACCATTGAGCTGCAGATCGCCAAGGGTGGTTACAGACTCGCCAACTGGTTGAACAGTATCTATTCCGCCAACGTTGCCAAGGTCAAGCGCGACGGGGAATCCATGATCTCAAAGAAGGATGTTGATCTGTCGGGTCGCAGCTTCTTGCCTCCTTCGATTCCCTTGAGTGAGCAGAAGAAGAAGAGGGCTGCCGCTGGGTACGGATGCATGCATAGACATTGATTTCTCCACTTGTAGATTGCCCGAATTTCGACAAGATGTCGATCATAGTCAGTTTATGTATTGAAAAGTGTGCCTAGGTCACCATTTCTCGTGAGTAAAACAGGTTGGACCATTATACAAATGAAACAGCATGGCCAGAACCTGGCAAGCATATTGAAGAACTTCGCATCATCAGCAGGAAATAAATATCTTGACGTAGCCCATGTCGTACCTAGGTATGTATGGGGAATGTCAGCCTCTGCTACTAGTGTTTTCCCTCTGGGTATTTCAGCTCAAATTCCCCATCTAAACAATAAATTATATCTCATCCACTCGATTGGACCCATGGATACGACCCTGAAATCTTGCTTGATTTGCCTAAGATATGCGACGATATTAAGCTTAGGCCGATACTTGTTGATTGATAGTAAAGGGTAGCACGTAAACGAGAATAAGAACAGGAACAGGAGTCAGGCTAAGGGTGGGAAGCCTCTAGATATATAGAGCCCCCACACAAGACCCCAATACATGGATATGTTGGAGACCTCCATACAGTATAAAACAATATGCGGTAACGGTCTCCCAAGCATTCCAACGTTATACCCCCATGTACGGTACCTAAGCATCCTCCGGCAGGCTCATATCTTTGGCGTAGGGTTCCGGTAGAAAAGCCCTAGCTTCCGGATAAGGCCATCACAAGATACGACTCTTTGCTTGGTCTTTGTTTTTTTTTTTTTTTTTTTTTTTTTGAATTCGCATCTCTTCCGCGTTGACACGGCAGGGTGATTTCATCGATGAACGACTAATCCAACAGAGCATATTTGTTATCTCATATACTACTATTCTAGTTGTAAAAGTCTCAGCTCGGTGCCGGCGCCCTTGCGGGCCTGAGTTCTCAGGCCACACAGCCAACGTGGGGCAGCGGAGTCATTCCGCAGCTTTTCTCTTAAGACGTTTGAAGGCCGAAACATCATAAGTTCCCTCTACTCGATGAGTTCAACATCGCCGTCTATTAAACAAAATGGAGGACATCGATACCAAGTGCGCTACCATACGAGCGCAAATTGCCGCGACAGAATCACAGCTTTCGGCTCTCAAGCAGGAACTTGAAGCGGCCGAGAAGCTGCGCGGGGAATCCGCACCAACGCCGTCAAGTGAACAATCCGAGCGCAAATGGCCTCTAACAGCAGAAGAATACAAGCGATACGGGCGTCAGATGATTGTGTCTCAAATTGGGCTTCCGGGTTAGGAAATTTTTCAGTGGCTTGCTTTTATCCATGCTGTTGTTACTCTAACAAACTTGTGTGTGTGTTAGGTCAACTCAAACTTCGATCTGCATCGGTTCTGTTAGTCGGCGCAGGTGGACTAGGCTGTCCTGCAGCACTATATCTCGCGGGAGCTGGTGTTGGGACACTCGGTATGGTTGATGGAGACACTGTCGAATCATCGAATCTTCATCGTCAGGTTCTACACCGTACGAAGAACGTTGGGAAATACAAGGTGGATAGCGCAATTCAGTATCTGGAAGAGTAAGATCAATGGCATGACGGTGTCGGGAAGAGACGTGTGGCTGATTGAACATGTTCTCCATTTGTAGGTTGAACCCTCACACAAAATATCGTGCTCATCGAGAGCATTTGACTTCCCAAAATGCGCCTATTATATTCCAAGATTACGACATCATTCTTGATTGCACCGATAACCCTGCGACTCGATATCTGATATCTGACACTGCTGTTCTTCTCGGAAAGCCACTGGTCTCAGCATCGGCTTTGAGAACAGATGGACAACTCATGGTCTTGAACAACCCACCGAAACCACCTGGTGATCTATCAGGGGGTCCATGTTACCGATGTGTCTTCCCCAAACCACCACCTGCAGATACTGTCGTCAGCTGTGCAGATGGAGGTATAATAGGTCCTGTAGTCGGCACCATGGGAGTTTTACAGGCTCTGGAAACCATCAAAGTCCTCACAAAGCCTGCCGATCAGGATACTACTAATGATCGCCCTGCTCTGCATATATTCTCCGCTTACAACAACCCACCGTTCCGTACAATTCGTCTCAGAGGCCGACGTGCCAACTGCGCTGTCTGCTCTTCAGAACCGAGTATCACGTTAACAACCCTCCAATCGGGATCAACAGACTACGTTCAATTCTGCGGTTCAGCAAGTTTGCCACAGGTACTTTCCAAAGATGAACGTGTTTCTGCACACGACTTTCAGTCTATATACGACTCCAAGAAATACAATTTAATCGACGTCCGGGACCCCGTCCAATTCGGCATATGCAGCCTTGAAAACAGCATAAATATACCTATTATACAAATCCTACAGGATAGAACCCCCTTTGACAATACCGACGACCCAAAGGAAACTCTACGTTCGCTGTTACCACCTGAATTGGCGTCTACTCCTGATTCTACAGATCCGATATACTTTGTTTGCCGCATGGGTAATGATTCGCAATTGGCCGTTCAGAAGCTGAAGCAACTGGGCTTTGATCAAGATGGTAAAAGGTTCATTGGTGACATTCGTGGTGGTCTCAAAGCCTGGAAAGCTGAAGTCGATCCGGAGTGGCCGGAGTATTAGACTGAAACTTTTACTTCATTCATAAAAAAAAAGATAGATAGATATTTATTGTCGATAGATATAGAACTCGCTGCCGTGTAGGCGAGATGACAAAAGGGTCTTAGGGGCCGTGAAAATATTGAAAATAATAGTTCCACTATTTGAAAACAGTAAGCTACTGGCGACTTTCCTGATAACAAAAAATGTCCACATGCTACCATTTTGTGAGGGAAAACCCCCTAAGTACGTGGTGCGACTGAAGAGAGAATGAATAATCATTGTCAAAGAAAACCCGGCCGGAGCTACCTATATAGTACTACGTCACGTGTATACGTGACTACACAGAGGGGAATCGGTGACAAAATCCCTCCTACTAAAAGAGGATTGCTGCCCTCAGTGATCGCCTAAATACATGATGTTGTAAGATATAGGAAGCTCGTAAATGATAGAGACTTGTGATAATAAGGAAAGAGAAGGTAGGCCTTGCGTTGTTTGCAGAATGTGCAAGTCGCCAGCAGCCTAGACGAAGGTAGGATAATCCTTCCGTAATGAAAAGAAAAGAAAAGAAAACGACTTTCGTCCGTCGTCTGGATTTTCGATAAGACAGGATAAAGGAAAGGCAGACGAGAATCCGTAAATAATTTGAGAGAAAGACCGCGGCGGTTGTGTCCAATTGCAATATCACAACCCGAACGACGGTTGAGCATGATCGAGAAAGACCCCAGCGATTGTATCCGAAGGTAATGACACAGGGAGACTAAGATTCCATGTCACGAGCTGTCTTCATAGCAGTACTAGCCACATATTCCGCCTGCGCAAGATGATCCTCCCAAACGGCATTATTCAGGGACGTTTTCAACGCAGAGACTGGAAGGTACAGCGGCTCTCCCAAAGGACCATCAGCTCCCCCCTTAGAAGCAGCAGCCTTACGAACATCGGGCAAAACCTGATACAAATTGAAATCTGACGCTGTGGACTCGTGGTCAGATGGAAGTAGCACGCCGTCAACACTGAATGAACCGTGCCAAGCTCGCTCGGAGTGATGATGGTGGGCTGGGTAGGAGGACGTCAAGAGGTGGATATCAACCTTCCTCGGGGATCCGTGGTCTTTATCGAGACGGCGGATCTGTCTAGCAATAGCCTCAACAGAACTAGACCTTATCTGGTCGGGGGAAAGGCCATAATCCTTGTTTCCTGATGTCGATGGGACTGCAGATGGAGGAGACCAGTGCGGCAAGGAGTCATGTGACACATAGGCAAGAATAACAAGTTGGACAGCTCCGTAGGACCCCTGAAACCAATGATCAGCTCGTTCACGGATCCAGTCGTTTCCTGGTTCACCGTCACGAAGATATTCATCGATTGTAATAGTCTCAAAGACGATACTTGGAAAGACTTTTCCAATTTCACGAAAAGCGAGGGGAGCAAAGTATTGGGATCCGTCGTGAGGTCCAGTAAGTTTGAAACTCCGGTCAATCAAACACTCATAACGCTTTTCAGCCTCTTGCTGGATCACCTCGGAAGCTTCGGAGAACCACGTGCTAAAAACCGTACGAAGTGATAAATGTACATTCGTTAAGCCAGGATGGATGATGAACTGTCCAGTGTGAACGTCATAGTCCATTGGGGGGATGTCAGGGCTTTCGCACAGGAAGGTTTCGACCTGCGCTCTGGGCACCGTGAGATTGTTAACTCTGAGGCAACGTCCCATGTTGACTGAATCGTGTAGATCACGATCCGTCAGCTGGGCGAGTTTCTTGATCCAGTCGAATCGGTTCGGACGTGGTGAAGTATCTCTCGGAGCCCTATCTTGGGGGCGTACCGCGAGGTGTCTCGGCATTTTGAAGATTCTAATGGCACGTTTCAAGGTTTCAGTACCTTTGTTGATAGTATCCGAGTCTAAATGATAGACCAAGGTGATGATTTGTGGTATTCCAGAAAACGTGTGCAGATCGAGCCAGGTAAAATGGGCAAGAAAGAGGGATTCTCAGTTATGTCGAAGGACTCGAGATTTTATTCCCTCTTCTGTTTAGCAGTCATGCATTAGTAGTCATGCCTCAGCAGTCATGCCTTAGCAGTCATGCATTCAAGGTTTATGGAAACCAAAAGATGAATGGGATTCAAAAAAATCATTGTTTCGTGATGACAAAGATGTATGAATCAACATTGCCAGGTAGTCATGGGGGGTATCACGGTATGAGTCAAAGAAAACAAAACATGGGTTGTGTGGAGAGTTTCCCGACACAACAGACCGAGAGATAAACATGCCGAGAAGTAACTGAAGACATGTCTCCTTCTCACTATCAAACAACAGTCGTGACATTCACAGGCGAGCTCTCCAACCAAGCCCAATCTACTGTCACACGCCCTTGGTCAATATCGGCGAGTTTCCCAAACACTGATGTTGTTGTGTCAATATCAGTCGCCTTGCAACCGACACAGCGGTCGACCACGGTCACATCGACACTCTGGTCATTTCTTCGAAGCCGTATCTTCAATCCACAGAGCGGGTTTGCATTGGGATTTGACCCTTTCTGTGCGGCATCGAAGATTATGTGAGATACAGCGCAGATACTGTCTGAGTCTGAGGATGTGATGCCGCATGCTCCAAGAGCAGGGGCGTAATAGGTAAGATCACCACTATATGGTCCTCCATTTGAGGTTGGTAAAGGAAGATTCTGGGCTCTGACCACAACCAGGAAGCAATTAGTCTATGTCTAGATGACGAGGGCATCGAATGAACTCACTTTTTATTTGTCGTCAAACCAGCCGCAAGGCCAATGATGAGCGCCAGCAAAGCTATTATTAAGCCAGCAATTATCCCGGCAATTGTATACCGGCGCTTTCGTTGTTCATACGGCAGGTACTTGTCTAACGGACCAAGACGGACACGATCAAAGACAGTTAGAGACAAAGCAGGCAGAACAAACCGCTTTCGACTGCCATTGTTGACTGTTCGCGACTCCCATGTACCAGCTGCCAAGTCCTTCTCCGGGTCCGAACCTATGTTCTGCAGTTCTTCACCACTTTGATTATCTGCGGTGGCGGTCGGTTCGACAACAGGCCCTTCGTTTGTGGGTACAGGTTTGCGCTTCGGAAAGCTCACTGGTGGACCCTGGACAGCCGACGGTTGGGCTGATTTGAGGCTTTGGCCATCTGTCATTGTGCTTGAGGTTTTGTGTGGAGAATCTGCAAGGCTGCGAGGAATGTGGTCGGAAATTGGAATAAGCTGCGGAGTTGTATGAGGGAGCGCATTGACCGGGAACTGGTTGCAATAGGCGGGCTAGTACATCACTTCATGCCTCAGCCTGACTCTTCGTAAGCTCGTACGTAATAATATTACGCTGAACAGTGAACTGAGCTCATACAGAAGGTGAATGATTCTGAATACGAAGTCGGTGGAGCTTGGAGTCGGAGATTTGAAAATGGAGAAGAAGCGGAGATAGAGCGTATTCAGGGGCCAGCCAATCAGAAGCTCGAGATCGGCGGAGTTGCGGAGTTGTGGCTGCCTTAGGTCACAACTGCCGCCTGAATTTCTTTTCTGCTTACGCCATCTTGGTTGATACTGGAGATATCTTCTCTGTGGATTTTGACTATGACAAAGATGGCACAGGCAAGACTCTGGTATCACAATCGTCTGAATAGGCACATTCATGCTGTGCAGTCGGAAATGCGGAATTGTGACTAATCGGACTGTTGAGATTTTTGGACTCAATGCTGTATATAAATGGTGTTTGACTCCAGGTCGGATTTTGACCCTTTTTTTTTACGCTTAGCTAGTCAAGAATTGTTCATCATCACTTAACTTCTAAGTTCTACCACCCGGAATGACTCTCAAGTATCTCATAACAGGCGCCACAGGCGGTCTCGGCAGCCAAGTACTCACGCACCTATCCAAGCATCTTCCATCATCAGAATATGCCGCTGCTTCCTCAAACGAAGCAAGCCGGTCACAATTTGAAGAAGCCGGAATAGCATTCCGGGTTGCCAACTTCGACGAACCGGCGACTTTGGACGCGGCTTTTGCAGATGTTGAGAATCTGTACTTTGTCAGTACGAATACGTTTGATAATGCGCGGCGTACAGTGCAGCATCGCAATGTTATTGAAGCTGCTAAACGGGCCGGTGTTAAACATGTCTGTATTTTTAGGGGATGGGCTTTTCGTCTTTGAAGAGAAAGGGTCTTGCTAACTATGAGGAATAGGTATGGTATACATCTCTTGCCTTTGGTGGTCTCCGTTCGGACTCAAAAGTTTCCGTTCAGCAAGCCCATCTGGAGACCGAGAAGATGTTGAAAGAGTGCGTTCCCGTTGTCCTACACTACTCAAACCTCATTGTCTAAAATCAATGATTCCCCAGATCAGGAATAACATACACTTCCATCCGAGAAGGATATACGGAGACGCATTTCCTCTGTTCCTACAGTGGTATCCTACCACCGAAACCGTCGTTCTCCCTTCAGACGGCGTCATTACATACACTTCTCGAGAAGAACTAGGCGAAGCCAACGCCAAGCTACTACTCAAGGGCGGCCACGAGAATGAGATCGTCCTCCTAACCGCTAACGAACCACTACGTGCCGTGGACATAATCAAAATCATCAACGAAACAACCGGTCGAAACGTAAAGTTGGAGTTGACTTCTTCTCCAGAGGAGTATGTCAAATTCCATACGGCGAATGATATTGGTAAAAAGCCGGAGTCGTTTTGGCGCCAGAGGATCTCATGGTTTGAGGGTATAGAGAACGGGGATGCGGAATTGTCGAATCCTTTGATGAGGGAGCTTTTGGGCAGAGAGCCTATACCGGGGAGTCAATTGATTCGTGAGACTTTGCAAGGGAATCCGGATTATACGTGGCATCAGAATTATATTGACAAGGCTCAATATGAGGCTACACTGCCAAAGAAGCAATGAGGATGGCAAAGGGGGAAGTGGAATGTACCTAAATAGTGATAATTATAAAGCAAAGTATTGATGTGATGACTTTTAGAAAACTGCCCTTCATAGCATGGTATTTCCAGTGAAGTACTAGACACTTTCTTGAGCCCTCTTCCATAGAGCCTCCAACTCATCGCCAATTTACGGCTTACGGCCAGTAACGACACGACTAGAGATGGTGTTCAGCCCGTTGTGAGTACAAAGAAGTGTAGAAAAAAGACTTACACGACGTTGTAGGCATGAAATCGCCGGTTTGAAATATCCTTCCTCACATCTACCAAAAAGACTTCCACCTCCTCTCGTGACCAGCCTGCTACGTCAACAAGCAGACCAAGAGCAAACGGCGACAGTGCCTCCAGATACTGCGCATGCTGGTATCGACCAATGAGTTTGAGCTCTCGATCCTTCGGCCAACTGTTCATCGGAAGTTTGAATTGTCGCTCCTGAACATCGACAAATCCAGCTTCTGTCATCCACTCCTTGATATGTTCCGGAGCCGTCAACTGTTGTCCAATCGAGGCACAAGCCTGTATACATGCTCTTTCCCACTTCTTCAAGCTTGCGTTATCGGGAACCGAATCGTCATCAGACCTTGTGTAGACGTCTGTTTCCTTTGCTTCTATGTAACCTCCAGGCGTAAGGTTGCTATTTTACCTCGGTGGTTAAAATATCAAATGGTGAATTTCATGAGCAACAAAAAAAGAGAGGTACCAATTCAACGTACTCATAAGCTTGAGTCAAAAGTCGCTTCCAGTCTCGTATGCACCCATTCAGACCTTGAAAATGAATAAGATCGAACTTTTGGCTAAATGTCCATTGTGCTTCTGCATCATCAATTTGAAAACTCAGATTGGGTGGCACCCTAGTATTAACGTCAAAAAGAAGCTGGGAGATGGTCATAACAGATTTGAACCGAATTTACTGACCAGCTTGGCTGAATAGGCGATACATCGGTGGCTGATCTCAAATGTGTCAGAACAACCCTACAGAAAGAAACTATCCAGAAAAGAATGACAGACAGACATACCAATGACTTTTGCAGACGGGTACGTCCTGCAACAGCGGGAAATAGTGTCAGTTCTGTTTCTTCTACCAGTATTCAGAAGCGTGTTTCTGGGTATGAACAGCTTACCGAGCGACGTCTATAGCCCATAATCCTGTCCCGGTGCCTATCTCAAGGATCTGTGAGGGTTCGTCACGAATCGGTGCAAAGACCAAACGGCCGCCAAACAGCATGCCAAATATATGTTGCAAAAAGTCATACCGATCGCATTCGGTCTATAGTTGTAGTAGCAGTGTCAGTGATTCGAATTTTGTTCAATATGCTGGAAATTGCATTGATGCACCTCGTCATTCGGAAGAATATGCTTTCCAGACCCATAGGTGGCATACCGACGTCCGTTACTGTATACGTATCTTGTGACGGCAGAGTTTAGCGAAGCTAAACTACTCGTGCTGAAGATAGATTAGATCAGTCAGTATGTTGCAAATTCAAACGAGAAGTCAAAGAAATGAACCTACTCATCGGCCCAAAAAGCGGAGTCATTGTCCTCATCTTCACTGAAATTCGTCTGTATACATCAGTTCATTCCAATCCAGGATAAAACCACGAGATGTCATACATCGTGCTCAAAAGCGGATTCTGTCGCACACTCGGATGTTGTTCTATTCATTTTGCTTCTAAGTTTCGATCGATCTTGGTGATAAAGATGAAATGGGGGGGAGTTGTTTCGCAAGGTGCTGACACCGCTAACTACGTACTTAATCTTGGGACATCACCTCACCCACTTCGTAATATCACCTTACTCCATGTGATAGTAAACTTTGCTAGTATTAGATTATGCGCGCAGCTTTTTGGTCTAGTTCGTTAGTCCCAACAGTTAACTTAATTACCCCTGCTAGTTTACTCCGTAGGCGTAGTACTTGTAGCCCTAATTGGTGGCCTTTTGCAAGGGTAAAAGCGAGTCAATACACAGAACGAATCATCCGATTAATCACGACAAACTACCACTTTTTTGTCTTTCTCGCGGCAGCTACTGCACGATGTTATTCCCTAGACTCATTCAATTTGTGGCGGGAGCCATTGGTATAGGGCTGGCGACTCATCTTGTCGTTTTTATTCAAGGAGAATGGGAGCGACACGTGCCCACAATTGCGAAATGTTTTCTTCTATGCCAGATGATGGTATTCCTGGCAGTATCGCGATGGTGCGGAGTAAACCTTGAGGGTCTTACTTACTCTTCAGGCATTTCTATAGGGTTCTGTATTGGGATTTTCACTAGCATGAGCATCTATAGAGTCCTTTTTCACCCGCTACGACGATTTCCAGGTCCTTTAGGGGCAAGACTAACCGGGTTTTGGTCTATGGCAGCAGCGCTGAGAGATTTTAAGCTGCATGAAGAAACTCAGCGACTACATTATCATTATGGAGACTTTGTTCGCATACGTAAGAAATGCAGGTTTCTATTTTTACAGATGTGAACCCTATACTAAGACATCTTTTTTTCGGATTAGGACCCCGAGAGATCTCAATTAATCATGTTGATGCGGTCAAAGACATTCATGGACCTCGGTCGAAATGCAGCAAAGGCCCGTTCTACGACCTCAACTATCCCTCGCGATCATTGCAAATGACTCGTGACAAGACTTTCCACTCGAAAAGAAAGCGGGTGTGGGAAGAGGGATTCACTAGTAACGGTAGGCACTGAGTGGTCACATAAGAAAGAGAGAGAAAAAATAGTATTGAAAATCTACTGGTTAGCACTATCTCAGTACGAACGGCGCATACTGCAACATTGCTTTGAAATGGCGCGGCAATTGTCTAAAAACACACGGCAGCCCGAGGATATCACTCAATGGATCCAATTCTTCAGTTACGACGTTATGGGAGACTTGGTATTTGGGAAGCCTTTTGCTATGCTTCAAAAAGGAATGCCTCATTTTATCCTCGGACAGATGGCTGCAATGGGCCCCTTGGTGGCATCTTTGATTTGCGTGCCATGGCTGTTTATTTTATTTCAGAATTTGCCGATCATTAGTGGGATGCGAAAGAAGTGGATAGCGTGGTGTGGCTCTCAGGTCGAAGATCGAAAGACAGTGAGCTGTGTGTTATTACCATATGACTTGTGATCTATGTTGATGCCATCTATCTAGATGAACCCATCGCGAGAGGACCTTTTCTCCCACCTTCTCCCGTTAGCTCCGCGGGACTCGAAACACTCCGACGTCTTAGGAGTCGTACAAGACAGGGATCTGGTCTATGACTCGGAACTAGCCATTGTAGCTGGCAGCGACACAACAGCAACGACTCTTGCTGCGCTCGTGTATTTGCTGGCGCAAGAGACGGAGAAACAAGAAATTCTGCGAGAAGAGATAGATCGACTATTCCCGTCACCCCAGGATATCTCTTATCAGATACTGAGCAAGAATGCCCCG
Organism: Talaromyces sp. PYS2103; assembly: GCA_023625975.1. Lineage (NCBI taxonomy): Eukaryota > Fungi > Ascomycota > Eurotiomycetes > Eurotiales > Trichocomaceae > Talaromyces > Talaromyces sp. PYS2103. The sequence continues at coordinate 493,173 of JAMAGB010000010.1, read as the reverse complement.
TATCTCGACGGCTGTATCAAAGAGACCCTTCGATTATATCCCGCTGTTCCTAGTGGCGTCCAACGAATGACTCCTCCAGAAGGCGCAGTCATCGCTGGCCGATTTATTCCAGGTGACACCCTGGTCTCGACCCCGACCTATGCACTCCATAGAGGTATCTCCCACAGTTCAATTTGAATGAGACTTGAAACTGACCAGTGACTGATTTGGGTTCTAAGATCCTCGCTACTTTGTTGACCCCGATGCATTCCTTCCGCAGCGATGGTCCTCACAGCCTCATTTGGTGGCTAAGCCAGAAGCTTTCAATCCGTTTCTCATCGGACCGCACTCTTGCGTAGGCAGGCAATTGGCAATGATGGAAATGCGACTCTTGATGGCTACACTCATACGCTCCTTTACTTTTCGTTTCCCGTCAAACGACGGATATTGTGGGCACCTGGGCTTTAAAGACTACTTCACGGCCAAAGTCGAGCCTTTTGAAGTTGTTGTTGAGAAGAGAAACGAGCAGGTATACCACCTCTAGACAGTTTTGAACGGACTGGAACGGTCGATCTGGGCTCCTGCTGCTGGCCGTTTCCCTGGGCGAATAGATAGAGGCCGGATGACTTTCTGTTGCTGAGAATGACGAAGATAGAGTTGTTGTAGAAGACCTTCAGGATAGGTTGCCACAATCCAATCTCCATACCATTCAAGGTTATGGTGCAGATACGAAAAGTGATGCTCGTATCATCCACCTTGTAGTGTGTAGATCAACAGTAACTCCTCGTAGGAGTGCATTAGGGTTATTTAGGGTCACTAGCTGCAATAGGCTAGCCTGCTGACTCATCCTCTGCTTTCGGCTGCCTGCCATGACGCGTATCACGTGACCGTTCATCTGCCGTAAGTCTCCGAACGCTTGCAATTAGGGCAGCGCTGATTGGCCCGCGGGGAGCGTCACGTGGTGAGGCAGGTGCTTTTTCGGCAACGGGCCCTCGGCAGAAGGAACGACTGACAGAGAGAGAGAGTAGGCTAACAAGAAAGCGAGGCTCCCTTCGACTTGCAACGTCCCTCTTCTCTGACAACTGAAGCTATTCGCGATCAGCTCTCACTCTCCCCCCTCCACAACTGCTGCTACGCTCTTTATTGAGTGATAGCCATTGCAGTCTACTGCGTCCGTCGTATCGCCGAATTGCTACCGCCCACCATGGCCGCCCTTCGCACCACTCGCCTGTTGGCCTCTTCCCGCCCATTGTTCACCTCGTCGGTCTTCGCACGCTCCTATGCCACCGTCGATCCCATCTCCAAGGTCACCGAAGCTGCCTCGAGCAGCAGCAAATTCGTGCCCGAGTCGCAAACCTCGACGGTCAAGGAACCTGCCCCTTCCGCCACGCCTCGTACCAAGACTTTCCATGTCTACCGCTGGGATCCCGACACCCCTTCCGAGAAGCCTCGCATGCAGAGCTATACTCTTGATCTCAACAAGACCGGTCCTATGATGCTCGATGCTTTGATTCGTATTAAGAACGAGGTCGACCCAACATTGACTTTCCGACGAAGTTGCCGTGAGGGAATTTGTGGAAGCTGTGCCATGAACATTGACGGTGTCAACACTCTGGCTTGCTTGTGTATGTTGAACGACTCGTCTCTTTTCTTGAAGAATTATAACAAGCTTTGTCGGCAATGGCTAACGAATTGCTAGGCCGTATCCCTACCGATACTACCAAAGAATCTCGCATCTACCCACTACCACACACTTATGTTGTCAAGGACTTGGTTCCAGACTTGACCCATTTCTACAAGCAATACAAATCGATTAAACCATACCTTCAGAGGGATACCAAGACCGAGGACGTGCGTGGTTGAACTCCCAGTATATCTATGTACAACAACTAATGAGTTTGGACAGGGTCTTGAACACCGTCAATCTATCGAAGACCGCCGCAAGCTCGACGGTCTCTATGAATGTATCCTCTGCGCCTGCTGCTCCACCTCTTGCCCATCCTACTGGTGGAACAGCGAAGAGTACCTTGGTCCTGCCATTCTTTTGCAGTCATACCGCTGGTTGGCCGACTCCCGTGACGAGAAGACCGAGGAGCGCAAGGCTGCTCTTAATAACAGCATGAGCGTTTACCGATGCCACACTATCCTCAACTGCTCACGGACATGCCCCAAGGGTCTCAACCCGGGTAAGGCAATTGCCGAGATCAAGAAGATGATGGCGTTCTAGGGGTAAAATATGACTGTATTTTTCTTTTTGCTAAACATTATGTATAAATTGACTGAGAGGTTATTTCTCTTTCCCTTTCGTTCTTTCTCTTTTTCGCTTTCGCATATATTTTGCGTGTCGGTAGATGGCGATGTAGTATCCGGACGAACGGGACGCTTGTGGTCGTCGTGTCTCGTTCTTGACAGCTTCCTGTTTTTTCCTCGTTTTGTTACAATGTAATGGAGTCTAGGAGAAGAATAGAGCCCGAATTCACCAAAAAACTATACATACTTTCAGTCGCGGTCCACGGGTATATTTTCTGTTTATGCTGCGAGACTGTGAGAAGTGCCCTGATTGGTGGGTTCAGATAGCCAATCAACGATCGTCTATTTGATAGATAATAAATATCATCAAATAATCTCGCTTGCTTTCAGAAAGTTTTATCTACTCTGTTGACCTCCTGCGATACTCAAATTCGTCTATTGAAAAGTATTTCCTTCTGAATTCTGTGGATGTACACACACTAATATCGAATGAGAAGGTTGCGAGAGCAAACGATATTACTTTGTAACACTGACGATACGAGACAGGATCATAGGTATACCTAGTGAGGTTAAGAAATTCTGTTACTGTTGGTTTAATCCGGTCCCAGATCACGAAGCAAGGATTGGGGTAAGGCAAGTTCAACGTGCCTAAGAGGGGTGAAGCAATAATATGATTGATTCCTATATACTGTAATAACTTGCTTCCAAGGACGACGGGGAGCTGGGGGTCCCTAACTGACTATAACGCTACTAGCTAGGATAATAGTAGTTACATTCCAACCGAAGCATTTAAAGGCAGTTTTCCATTCATCTCTTTCCTTTATTCAAATACGGTGGAAAGCCCCTACAATGTCGACCTTTGTGAACCATTTATTTAGCCTTCCTGATACGTTCCAGTGTCTCTCTAATGAGCAGCAGGGAATATCAGTCCTTCTTGGTCATCTCGTTCAACTTTCAGTAGTCCACACAAAAACGGATGCCACCTCTGGGCTTCCTCACCAGAAGGACTGGGGATGTAGTGGATGAGCTGTTTAGCTGGATGAACTGCTGCTCCTATAGATCAGTGAGGAATTTCTTGAGGATAATTAACTCGTCTGGGGTTATAGGGTATAGCGCGCCGTACAGCGGTTCTTGCGGCTTCCCATCGGGTCCTGGTAACAATTCGATTGCATGATCAATCCCTTCGCGGTGCGGTAGTAATGTATTGGCTGCTTTTGGGCTAAAAAGATCTGCAAAATCACGATATTGTGGGGGCAGGATAATAAGGGGGTCGGGGTAGGTTTTTCCTTTGAGAACGCGTTTGATATCTTCTATACTGATCTGGAATACTTTGCTGTAGGGGACTTTCTTCTTTCTATTCCATCGCCCCATTATATAGATCGCTATAAGGGACACGGCCCGTATGTCAACTTTCTTTGAGCGGTCTTCGTCACTCATAACCTCAATGACTACCTAGGTAATTATATAAAAATCATCTTAGTCTTATGTAGCACGGGTATCACTTGCATATAGTTCATCCAGGCCCTTCCTAATATGATATTGTCACCTTTAATTCGGGATATAATATATAACCACATCTGTTGCTCATGTCCGTCCATGCATAGCGTGTAGCGTGCTATCTCGTTTATAAGCTACACAAAAGATACATATGTATAGTTATACATATATATATCCGTCGACTGGTAGATTCCAACACAGCCTTGGAATAAATCCAACAGCATGCTGGACTAGAACGATCGAGCATGTTGGCTACCAACCCATGCCTCACTCTCATAGGAATTGCCAAAGCGATCATCAGTGAGCTCAACGGCGTCAGAACCGCGGGCATCTTTGAATCTGATCATCTCCGTCAAACTAGGTCGCCGAGGAGAGAGTCTTCCCCAGGCACCGATGCTGCGGTTTGGAATGCTCGAATGCGAGGATCTGATAGATTTTTTAAACAGCGGTCGTAGTGTGGGCAGGCATGCAGCAACCACACCCACGGAGATCTCGGTGTACGACCAGATTCCCGACATGGCTGCGGTCCCTGGTCAAATACGTATGTTAGGATTTAAATGAATGTTTTTTCTTCATTTGGTAGCGGATAGAGGTTACGAACAGCTTGCATCAACGAGTCTCGTGTTCGTTATCGCGACTGTTCGGACAACACCGAATACACAAACCCTGGAATGATTTTCAGTTTATATTGGTTTATTATGATTCTGGCTGTGACAGTGTTTAATGAACGTACACTCCACCTAGCATAAAGATGCCAAGAATTTGTATCTTCTGACCCCTTCCTAGTTGCAAACCCAAGACTGGTTTTATAGGCAGAGCTAGGATGGCAAAATCAGTGACCACGTTCACGACGCTGATATCGCGGAGTCACATTAGCATAAACTATACCTAGGACTTTATAGACAAAGACTTACGCCAAACCAGTGTACGCAGGAATTACATTGATGCATTTCCCCGGCTTTCCAGTCCACAAACTGGAAAATGGGATGCATTCGAAGGCAGCGACAAAGATCAGAGCGACATTGTATGAAACGACGACGGCTGCAATGATATAGGAGACTACCGTCACCCACCTGCTGATGCTGAAAATTCGGCGGTAATATAAGAGAATCGAAAATTTCGTAAGCACCACTGCCGTTGAGTAAACAGCAATAGCAGCAACATACTCCTGAGAGATATGAATATCGAAAGACTTGCTCTTTTAAGAACATGATATGCGTACCTGTAAAAAGACCTTGGTGTTTTTGACGAATATTATATGTCTGCCCTCGCCGTTTGCAGTAGATAGACCCATCAAGATAGCGTACGCGGTCAGTGGCACCTATAGTTATGAATTTAGCAACCTTCGAGTATAGAAATAAGCTGGTCCAAACAAACCATCGCAGCAACAATCAAATAATCATCTGGCCCGAATTTGGCCGTCGAGACCTTTCTAGCAGTGATTCGAAGAATAATCGCAATTACCGCAAAAACATAGCCACACACATTCGCGGCAATTTCATTCGGCTGCAGAGTATCATCTGCGTGCGCTTGAAAGTAGGAAAGCTCTTCGGGAGTAAGGCTGGACATCTCGTTTGAACCTGTGTGTCTTAGAGACCTTTCTAACAAAAAGGTCACAGGGCCATTGATGAATATATAGCTGCCTGTGGCCGACTGAAACACACGAACGGCATAAATGTAGATCGCAAGTCATCACGCTGCAGTTACAAAACAGGCTGCTGTGTAACTTACCGCGTATATGCGCCGTCTGTTACGGACCGTACGATACATCGATAATACATACACTCTTTTCTTTGTTGTATCTTGTCTTACCCAGCTGCCAGCCATTTGGATTCTCTCGTTGATTCTGTCTCCTTTCATAAATTCGAACCCTGCCCCAGCCTCCGCCCCGACACAGACTCAAACAATACATCAAGCATGGCTGATGGTGGTGTCCTCCTCGTCGGTAGCATTCCGCTCTCCTCTACTGAAGAAGTCTTCACGAAGACAGCTGCCGCCCTTCCAGGCCGCTTGCAATCCATCCCCAATGGCGAAACTGGAGTTCGAGAGAACTATATTGCTTGGCAGCGCGACCGGTTTCCCAAAGAGACTCTCCGCAAATTTCTCGGAGGAGTCGATTTGCCAGCAGGCCATACAGGGGTTTTCACCCAAGAGTCGATCCTGCCAACTCGTTACGACGATGCTGCGCTGAAGTCCTATGCGGCTTTCACGAAAGCCCGAGAGCAAGGCATCATCCGTCACGGCGTGCGCTTCCAGGTCTCGCTGCCCACCCCGCTCAACCCCGTGCAGGGCCACACGAGGCCCGAGTTCCATCGCCAACTGGAGCCACTGTACGAGAAACGGCTTCTCGAATCGCTTGAAGCTATTATTAAAGCTATTCCCGCAGATGATCTCGCGCTGCAATGGGACCTCAGCTTCGAGACGATTGCACTAGAGGTCGAAAAGGGGCGTGCGACAGATCCGCTCTTTATCCCCCATTTCTCTCCAATCAAAGAAGGGATACTAGAGCGTGTTCAACGCATCTGCGAGCCTATCCCAGAAGATGTGCCTCTTGGATTCCACCTTTGCTATGGCGACCTGTATCATAAACATTTCATCGAGCCGGAGGATATGACACTCTTGGTCGATCTTGCAAACAGGATCATTGGGCAAATCAGTCATCCCGTGGCATGGATTCACATGCCTGTGCCTAAAGATAGAGACGATGATCTCTACTTTGCCCCGCTAAAAAAATTGAATCTCCCCGCCAGCACAGAGGTATATCTTGGGTTGGTACATGCTAACGACGAGGAGGGTACAATAAAGCGCATCAAGATTGCCCAGTCAGTGCTCCCCAAATTCGGCGTTGCTACAGAGTGTGGAATGGGTAGGACGCCAACCGACGAACTAGACAGTATTCTGCAGATTTCTGAAGCTGTGACAAAACCTGTTGTTTCTCTATAGGAAAGTGCTAGGAACGGGAATTGCGTATTAAAGTGTGCTTTTCTTCCATGTGATACTTTTATCCTTTGCTATAATCAATTAACTTGCGAGATTCTAATGACTCATTGACATATTCACCTCCCAAACAGACTCAATGATAGACAATGCCGCATTGGGGACGGTCCAACATTTGACAGTCCCGAACCTAGGATCCGCTTCCTGAAACAGCTTCTGCCATTCCTCCTCATCCCGCAAACGAGAATTGTGAATGCCTAACATCATCAAATCTAGATATCTAATGTATCTTTCCAAGGCCAGTGGCAGCACCCCAGGATCTGGACACAGGCTCTCATTCACGACGACCTTTGCGCCTTTTTTCAACACCGGCACCAATTGCCTCAAGATCTGAACAACATACTTATCCGGCCAATCATGCATCACCCACCGGTAGAGATATACATCTGCCACCACTGTCTGTGGGGTGAAAAAGTCATGCGGTTTCAGCTCAACCCTCGCCTGCCCATCATTGATCCCCGAAGCTTGAGCTTCCTCCACCACAAATGGCAAATCCTGAACAATGACCTGAATGTGCTGGTTTGCTTGGGAAATCAAGCGACCTACGTGACCATCTGAACCGCCTACGTCGACAACCACTGCCCCCTCGGGGAGTGAGGCCCACGGGTACCCAATTATCAGGGAATCTGGGGAGCAGGCTGGGATAGGCCCGGTGTAGAATTTCATGGCATCCTTGAACTGCTTTGCCTTCTCAGGTCTGCTGCGGATATACTCGAATACAGTGGTGTTAATGTTGTGGGACAAAGCGAAGCCCTATAGCTTTGATGTCAATATCATTTCAGTGAGCGCAAAGACAAAAAGAGGAGCAGTAATACCGTTTCATTCGGTTCATGTCCCTCAAATTTCATCATAGCATCTACCGTCTGATACCACCTCTGGAATTAGTTTAAGATTTGACAAAGCATAAAAATACTCCCACGCACCCTAGCAAAAGAGCCATAAAATTCGTCGAATTGCCCAACACCAGCCTCGACTATGGAGTCCTGCGCCAACATTTTTGATCCTGCTGAGTGCGAAACATACCCTTTTCGTTTCTCCGAGAACAGTCGATTATAGACAATAGAGTATTCGGTGTATGTCTCATCATTGTATATACAAGTTACCACACTTAAATATGCTAGACAGCCTTAAAGGTCTTCGCATAATGCAGACAAGATCCCGCCTATCGAAATACATGGTAAATGAGTGTTCTTATATACTCCATCATCAACATAGCCATCATAGTCACGGCTCTGTTGCCCTAACCCTAGTGGTTGTGGATAATCTATTGTTCCGTTGTGCATTAGCTTGTGTCAGATAGCCTGTCATTTTGACTGTCGTATTGACAATTGGTTGTCGCTTTGCCAATTCTCTGATAGTAGGCACCTGCGACTCATCTGTATCCTGCTCCAAAACTTCCACTTGAACAGCCGGGCTTGCCGACATCCTTGAAGATAGCGTCCGGTTGTCCTTGCGAAAGAACACGCAAAGGTCCGAACTTTGACCAAGTAATCCGTATGTTTATCGGACAGAATATTGTATGTACCGAGTATCGATCAGTTTTTTCGAAAGATGGATTAGCAGGGTTCCTTTGTTGCCAATGCAACTTGTGACTCATCGCCCGTTCCTCTCCTCCCTGATAAATAGGATCTTGCTGCCGTCTAAGAATATATTCAAGTTCCAGTTTCCATAATCCATCAGTTTGGTCTCTTTCGATCGAACACTTCAGCCATTATTATGGCTTGTATTAGTGACAGGGTTGTTCTGCCAGAGCCTGGAAAAAAGAACATACTTATCACCAGCGCCCTACCCTACGTGAATAATGTCCCCCATCTCGGAAATATTATCGGGTCAGTACTTTCAGCAGATGTCTTTGCGCGATATTGCAGAGCCCGTGGTATTAATGCTCTCTATGTCTGTGGTATATCACACTTCCAGCAGACAAGCCATCTTTTTCCATACGTCTGGTCTATGACTGATTCCCAATCTACTAGGAACTGATGAGTATGGCACGACTACTGAGGCAAGAGCCCTGGTGGAAAATTGTACGCCACGCGAACTGTGCGACAGGTATCATGTAGTCCACGCGGAGATATACAAGTGGTTCAATCTCAGTTTCGACATTTTTGGTCGCACTACAACCCAGCTCCAAACCGACATCACGCAAGAAATTTTCTTGAAACTATACAACAACAATCTGCTAAAAGAAGAGACCACAACACAGCTTTATTGCGAAGAGCACCACTCCTTTCTTGCAGATCGTTTTGTTGAAGGCGGGTGTCCTATATGTGCTTACCCTGACGCTCGTGGAGATCAATGCGATGGTTGCGGTGGACTTCTTGATACCCTTCAACTAAAAACCCTCGGTGTAAGATCGACAATTCTACACCAGTAACGAAGGAGACGACCCATATTTTCTTAGAGCTGGACAAATTACAGCCCGAGATCGAATTGTTTTTTCAAGAGTCCTCTACAAAGGGAGCATGGACCAATAATGGCAGGGTTATTACCTCTGCATGGCTAAAAGAAGGATTGAAACCTCGAAGCATTACAAGAGACATGAAATGGGGCACTCCGGTGCCTCTACCAGGATACGAAGACAAAGTGATCTACCCATGGTTTGATGCTTGCATCGGTTATGTATCAATTACAGCCCAATTTACAGATCAATGGAAACAATGGTGGCAAAATCCCGAGAATGTGCAGTTGTATCAGTTCATGGGCAAGGACAACGTTGTTTTCCATACCGTGATTTTCCCGGGCACCCAAATCGGGACCAGAGATAACTGGACAAAGCTCCATCATCTTTCGACAACAGAATTCCTCACTTACGAAGGTGGGAAATTCTCAAAATCCCGCGGCGTTGGTGTCTTTGGAGATTCTGCCCAGAAGACCGGCGTACCGTCTGATGTATGGCGGTACTACTTACTCGCCCATCGTCCGGAGATCAGTGACACCGAGTTTGAATGGGACTCGTTCATCAGCGCTAACAATAACACTCTTCTCAAGAACTTGGGCAATTTTGTGAACCGGGTAGTGAAGTTTGTCAATTCACGCTTTGAGAACGTCGTACCAAATTACAAAGAGTACGACGAGCCCTCATTCAACGAGTGGAAAGCAGACACAAACAAACTTCTCACGCAATACATCCAGGAACTTGATGCTGTCAAACTCCGTGCTGGATTGACTATAGTTCTCCAAATATCTCAACAAGGCAATATATTTCTTCAGTCTAACAAACTGGACAACAAACTTGCCGAGACCGAGCCAGCTAAATGTGCGGCTGTTGTTGGTATAGCTATCAATCTGGTTCATCTTCTTGCTAGTGTGATTTCGCCGTATATGCCAGATACAGCAAAGTCTATCAACAAGCAGCTTTGTACGGATTCGCTTCTTGTTCCTGACGTTTGGAAGGCGGATTCCATTAAGCCCGGTCACCATATCGGCAAGGCCGAATATCTATTCAGCCGCATCAAGCCTGAAAAAGCAGAAGAATGGCGACGAATGTTTGGTGGGAAACACCACTAGTCAGACCTCAACCCTTGGAAGGTGAAAGCCAATCAATCGAAAATACGTCACTCTGGTGAGAGCAGAATAAGTGGTCACAGATCCCATACAAATATTCCAGGTTTTACCAAAGCAGTTGAGTAGAGAATCCGTCATTGTATTGTGTATACGATAACAAATATCGATTATATGTATATTCTATTCAGCCAAAGTCATAGCTAAGTACATTCAAGCCTTTCCAGTAGATCCCAGCATATCCATACATCGCTCAACAGCCGCCTGCATGGCATTGGTGACCTCCTCATGCAAAGTAGTCAACGGAACTTTACCCGCCTTCTCAGCCTGCACTCGTACGTACTCGTTATTCATGACCTTGTTTATATTGATCTTGGAGACACCGTGAGAGATACACCTTTGGAAAATCTCGGTTGTGAAAGGATCTGCTCCGTGAAGCACAAGGCGCACTTTATCGCCGACAGCCCGGTTGATAGACTCCAAGCGGTCGTACTCCAATTGCACGCCACGGGGGCCATATGAACCATGGACGTTACCAAAAGCCGGTGCAAGCCAATCAATGCCCGTGTCAACAAATTCATGACTCTCCTCCGGTGTTGTTAGCAGACCGGTAAGGTCAGCGGTATCCGCCACACCATCCTCTCCACCTTCAATACGACCGGGCTCTGCCTCCGTCGCGATTCCGCGCTCGTGGCAATAGGTCACCAATTCGCGGGTCTTTGCCAGATTCTCCTCCTTCTCGTAATGACTCATGTCCACCATGATACTATCAAAGCCACCAAGATCGGCCGCATAACGAATGATATCGGGCGATTGGGCATGGTCCATGTGGACTGTGACGGGCACCTTGGCGTTTTTGGCAGCCTCGGCAGCTGCGTGGACAAGTAAACCGTCTGCGTAATTGATTGCCCAGGGGAAAAGCAGGATCATAGCTGGTGATTTTTTGGCCTCTGCGGCTCGCACGGTGGCTAGGATCCCTTCAATGTTGTAGCAGCACATTCCGGGGACACCGTATTTTCCCGCGAGGGCATTGTCGAGGATTTCGAGGGCTCGGTTGCCCTTGAGGTTTGGATGAGGCATCTTATATGATTATTCAAATGTTCTTCTAGCTTTTGACTTGCTAAAGAGCAGTATAGTTAGCGAGACAGACAAGCATATCTACAGAGATGAACAACTACCTGTGACAGACTTGCGGTGTCAACAACCTTGAAGCCAATTATGATACAGTGATGTATGCTGGACTCTAATCGAAGAGTATCAAGGATTGTGATCTTTTATACGTTCAACAACATCCATAAAGTGTCATGCAAATCGGCCGTTTGTCCGCTGTTCGCGTTTGCCGATGGAGATCGGATCAAGTCCGATGGGGACTCGGACGTCACAGCACTGCGGGGTGGGGAGCGGATCGGATACTTCCCCGATGTCTTAACCCTCTTAACCCTCTTGACTCTGAGGTGGTAGACTTTTCTCAGATGTGAGACGTTGCTCCATAGGGTCTGTGTTTAAGAAGTGCTTCACAGGGTCTATGTATAAGAAGATTTACAGCATCCTGAAGCTTTCCGTATCGGGCAGTTTATTCATCATCTCATAACCTCGGTCCCCTCATTTCTACCTAGGTATGTTTAGATATGAATTGATAAACAACAGTTATGGTAGGTCCTCGTAATTACAGCGCTATTCAAGTAGTATCAACTCGTTTATCTAGTTTTCCCATACCCTGATAATACTCGTCGCAGCCTCAGACCCCCATCCATGCCGTTGGGCTACCAGGTACTGAGTCAATGCTTCAGTAGCCAGGTGTAAGGGTGTAAATGCGTCTCTCGCTTCTTGCACGATAGCACTAAGCTCATTGACAATATCATCGATACTCAATGTTCCCCCCGCTGCTTTCCCCGTTGGTATTCCTTCGCCCATTGTCACACCAAGAGTGTTGAACATTTTGCTTCCTCCAGCGGCGTTGATGACCAAGTCATAGAATTGTTTCATGTCAACGTTCAGATATCGTGCAAAAGCAACTGCTTCAGCTGCTGCGACAATGTTTGTGTATTGCATGCACTTGATGACCATTTGAAGTCTGCGTGATTCTTCTTCTGGTGATAGAGTGCATTTCACACTGACTATCGGATCCGGGGTGTACATGCGAACAAGAGACGAATCGTCCTTGGGACCATGTCCGTGGACCAGGCTTGTGAGATAGAGTTGTTCTGCTGAGGATGCAAGGGGGGTAGGAAACTTGTGTAGTCGCGCGGTAGATGTGATTATACCCTTTTCCAAGTCAGCTTGTATTTCCCAGGTTTGCCCAGGTGCGGCTAAGGTCCACGTACCACGTCTTTGAGAATGATTGTCATGGCACTCGCGCCTGGATTCCAATCTTCTTCTAACATTCTCTTGATGCGGTTCTCATGCATCCATGTCCATGCATCCGAGTTGATGATTGCATCCTTGACGACATAAGCGTCTAGTCCCAGTCGCGCCGCGAGACCCATAGATTCGCTAGCACCAGCAATGTGAATAGCCGCAAGGACTTGATGTACCATTTTCATATTACTGCCTGCTCCAATACCACCGGGAACCACGTATAATTTCTTTGCGTCGGACATTTCCTGAAGAAGGAAATTACCCTTTTCAAGAGCAGCAGTGCTTCCTCCGGCCATTATTGATAGTGTCCCATCGGCTGCACGACCTGCTCCACCGGATACAGGACTATCAATAAATAGTATATCGTCTCGTCCGCGGGCTTTGAATTCCTTCTCAACGGATTGAGCGTATGCTGATGAAACAGTGGAACAAAGTAGAAATGTCGCACCACGGGGAAGCACTATCAACCACGCCGCCGAGTCAGCGTTATACTACATAAAGCACACAAAGCGATTGGAAAAGAGATAATAGCAAAGCCATACCATCTATAATCCCCGTTTCCGGGTTGAACAACACTTCCTGCACTTGAGGTGGTGATGCGACCATGCAGATATAGTACAGCTTTCCCTCCGCTGAATCTCTCAGAGAAGCTGCCGGAATTCCACCAGCCGCCTTGAATCGCTCGACCGACGCAGGAAAGACGTCGTACCCTTTGACGGGGTATCCTTGCTTGACGAGATTGGTGGCCATTCCGAACCCCATGGCACCGAGGCCAACGAAGCCAATCTCAGGCTTTTCAGAAGTCATGGTTGTTTTTTGCAAGTGATTCCAATATAGTCCTAATTCTTAGATCTTGCAATTTTTCTAAAAGCAGTTGGGATTCAAATGGTTTTGAGGCTATAAAAACATGCTAGCTTTTATTTCACATGTAATTATTGACCTCGGAAAGCTGTCTTCTCCCCACGCTGTTTAACGGAGCAAGTCCGAGTCTCTAGAGCTCCACATCATTGACCTGGATATTGTTTCGGCAAATATCTTGATCGACGCATCAAAATCAGGCTAAATTCATAGCGAGAGATTTCTGACGTTTCTCACCTTTCTAGTCTCGGGACCGGTAAAGTCAGATCTTTTCGCAGCCGATGACCATGGCTGTCGGCTAATGTGGAGTGATTCTGGCAATAACCGACGCTTAGATTGCCCAGATCAACAGCGTATGTGAACAGAAGAATAAGAGGTACAGAATACCACAAGTGGTATTTCAAAATCGGCAGTTCGCCGATATACCCAGGTGCATGTCTCAATCATAACTTCCATGGGATGCACATTCTAACAGATCGCTTGCAATATTCGTCGGATGAACGATTTGGCAGTCCCCATATATACCTCCGGATCTAAGTATATAAACATGAAGCGTCATTATCAATTGATCGAGGTCTTGAAGACGGACAGGGCAATCAGATGTTATGACTATTGACTCCCAAAAAAACATTGAAGGATGCTTTCAGTGAGTTAGGGTTAGAGTTGAGCAGGTGATCATGACGTCGCGTGCCGGAGGAAAGATCCGTTGAATTCGATGAAGGATCACTCAGCTGAACATTGCCAGCCAAAGGGTTTCGAGGAATGAATGTTGCAGGTGATCAGGCATGATTCCGGTAGTATCGAGATCAGTCCAAATCTGCGGTGACATGTACCAGTGGCTGTCTCAATGTTGCTGCTGCAAGCAATGAGTGCTGATGGTATTAGCTTGACCGGAAGACAACGGATACACAGCAGTAAGAGGAACCACGGCGTTATTGAAACCTTCAAAGAAATTGATGAATGTTAAACCGGAGCTCGACGTGTGGTGGTGCAGGCAATTGCTCATCATACAGTAGCCTCCTTCCTGCCTCTTCGACACCTTCCTCGACACCATCAAGAGAAACAGCATCGTTCAATTCTTTTCTTCTTCTTTTATCTCAACATCATATTCGATATTCTATCAAGTCTTTATTATCGGTCAGCATTCATTCTATTATCATATATTCGTCGCCCCTAAACGCTTGGCCAACGTATCGCATGTACGGAAGGATTCACTTCCTACTTCGGGTTTCGTTCCCTTCAGTACGACTTCGGTATGGTTCCTCCTGTAACTGCCAAAGACTAATCGGAATGTCTACTAATCTACTGGGATATCAAGAGAGTACTGGTCCATCGTTCAGCTCGTGTCCCTTCAGAAGTGGATGCTCCTTTACCTTCTTCTTGATCAGAACATTCGGTAAGAACTCCTATCTATCGTTGCATGTCGACATTTCAACTCACTTAAAAAAACCCATTCAAGAAGACGTTGGTCGTTGTGTAAACCCTTCACAATGGCCGTTATCAGCAAAGTATACGATCATCCTCACACCCACCTGCATGAGCTACTGAAAAGGCGGCACAATTGGGCAAGCAGAAACCCCGGCGTTATCCTCGTGTTCTGTATCGTCTTCGCCGTTGTGATGGGGCTATGTATGCTGTTCCTCTATCGGAGAATGCTTCGCAGAAAGGCCGAGAAGCAAGCATTCACGGGATAAACGCGCAAACAGCAATGATACCTCGCATGCGGCTACGTGAAGTTTTGGTATCGACGGACGTTATGGAGTCAACAACGTGGACGCATCACCGGAGATTGATAGTTTATCGACCAATAACAGGAACAAACATTGATCATCTGCTGCATTGTCTTTGCTCACGACGGGTATTTGGGTAGTTCTACTGTCATCTGCGAGCGGAATGTTGTGGTGAATGCTCCATTCAGCGAGAGTCGGTTCTTTTGGAGACACAACCACTCTATTTATAATGTATAATTACTCTCATCGTTAGCCTGAATTCCACGACAATTAAATGAGACAAATGGC
This sequence comes from Talaromyces sp. PYS2103, assembly GCA_023625975.1. Taxonomy (NCBI): domain Eukaryota; kingdom Fungi; phylum Ascomycota; class Eurotiomycetes; order Eurotiales; family Trichocomaceae; genus Talaromyces; species Talaromyces sp. PYS2103. The sequence continues at coordinate 477,715 of JAMAGB010000010.1, read as the reverse complement.
ATGTTTCATCAGCGAAATGTTTACACCGCAGGCACAACTTACACCAAATTAATGTATGATCAAGGGATCTTGAAGTGACAGTTAAAGTGATTTGATCGTCAATTTTCATACGTCAGATCCCCGTATGCGAGGAACCCGGATAAATACAAGGTATATAATTAAATAGACATAAAAAAATTATCCAAAAAGAAGGTATATTCACCAACGCTTAGCATCCTCCGCGCCACCTGAACTCCGAGATGGATGATAAGGAGCAGGCTCACTCGTGACTTCAATCGTCGTCTGTTGATACACCTTGCCCAAATTGGCGAGTTCAATATCCTTCTGGACGATATTATCGGTTGATGTATTATCGTCGTTGTCATGAGAATCAGATGAGTATATCGTTTCATTGTCAGGAGCAGTTCGCCCTCGGCGAAATCCTCCTGCCTCACCACCAGAATTGTCAACATGGCTCGTGATGGTTGTAGTTATTGTGGTTATTCCCTTACTCCCGGGCATGAAGCGACCAATTTTCCCCTTGGACTGGCTGTTACTGCCCATATTATTGTAATCACGGTGGACGGCGCTGGCATCCGAGTAGATGATCAAATTGCGACGTGTAAGCGTATACAGCAACACATCCACGAATCCAGAACTCGTCATCATGGCTCCAGCAACGCAAAAGTATGTGAGACTAGGCGTCTTGCCCTGTGCCGTCATCATTCGTCCCGCTGCGAGAGGAAGCGACAAAACGAGGTATGCGAACGGGTAGATGACCATGTAGCTGACGACGCGACGGAGACGTTTTAGACTCTCCATTTGACTGCCGGCGAGAATACTGGAGGCTGCCATTTGCCGGCGGAGTTGGAAAAACATGACTGCGTAAAGAACGATGGTGCCGAATTCGGATATGAAAATCCAGATATAATGAGTGTAAAGGCGATAGTCTTCGTATGCGTCGTTGATCCAGCACTGACAAGTTCTGTTGTTAGCCAATATCTAGTGTCTAGTGTCGGTTTACAGAGAAAAAGAGAAACTTACCCATGCGCCTGACGGGACAAAAACCTCAGTTCCTTTCGAGGCAACCGGAATAATGATCATAATGGCTAGGAAAACCCATACTCCCACGACGCCAGTAGCGAACCATTTATGATTAATCAATTTCCCCATAGTAACGAGTAAGAAGGTATGTGCAGCGATAGTCAAGACGAACAGACCGCTTCCGGGGTCGCTGGCCTGCACTAACACAGCCTGTAGGACACAGGTGGCTGTTCCAGCTCTGATAGCATCATCGGAGACCCAACTGATACACAAGACGAACCCGAGTGCCTGCAGGAAATCGGCCAGAATCAAATTGTAGATGAGAACGATATACTGGTTGGTGGTGAGTTGCCTTTTGTAGTATCTCTGCCAGAAGATGAAGCGGTAGGTGATGAAGCAGAGGAGACCGAATGTCGCTAGCAATGATATCGTCGCGAGTACGGAAACGGCAATAAGCCCACTATGAAGGACCGGAGGTAGAGGATCAATATCTAAGGGATTGCTGGATCTTTTTTGAAGCAGCGCATGGTGTATCGCATGAGGATCTGCCGCCGTCAGTTTCCTAGCGATGAAGTTCATCGCTGCTATCGCGTACTAGGTGTGTTGAATAGTCGGTTGTTTGTTGTGTCTATCAATTGATGCATTAGGATCAACGATAAGAGATTAAATGCAGATGCGCCTTCAACATTCAGGCTAATATAGTCAACCCTTCCAGATTGACATACCTTTAGGGGAGTAGGACCATGTGCTGGAAGCTAGTTCGCAGAAGAGCGAGACCGGCGATGTTACTTTATACATGGATCATAAGTGACTGAACAACTCAATCCATGTGAAAATAATGCCTAAAACTGGCATAATTCTTTCCGGGGACTGATTTTTAGCCACAGAAAGAGGGGTCCCACTATGAACTAAGTAGCGAACAAGGCAGTTATTCCAGCATAGACCCTGCAGCGAGAGTCTAAATTTGATAGTCAACCTGACAGGACCACAAGGTTCAAAATTTGTCATTCTGGATTGACAGATCAGCACGTTAGCAAGAAAGATGGACCTATATACAGCATTTAATTTTATGTTTTATGTCATGCACTTGCCTTTCGAAGCCCTATCTCCCGAACTAGATACCCACCAGGCTTTGGGATTAGATGTAAAGACAAAGTGTAAGAGCCACTTTTGCTTCAATGTAGCCATTACTTACTGCCGCAACGGGCAGCTACTGGCAAATGCCGTACTCCTCGTGCGCAGGGCTGTGGGCATTGCACGTGCATATCATTATGTAATTATAACCTCTCTTCTCGGGGTTCTCCTCGTAGATCATTATTGTATTGATTAACTAGATCACCGGCTAATGTGTGCAATGAATGTAGGTACATATGTATGGTGCAAGCAAGTAATGAAACGAGGCCCGACAAACAAGCAGATGGAATATGGAAAGAAGAGGATTCGGAATCCGCGGATCGTCTATTAGTGATCATCTATTAGTTATGTCTCGCATCAGCCCTGGCCCTGGGTAAATCCAAAATAAGGCAAAAGATAGCCCAGGGGAGAAGATCCACTTTACCAACAATGAGTCGGATGATATCCGACCAATTGCCTACAGGCGTACGTAAAAAACAAAACAAAAAGAGAGAAATCCGGGGTCAAATTTTGCCAATCGTCGATATTGCTGATTGGCGCAGTTATTAGGACGATTTAGTACATCAAAAAATGGCGTTTGTTCTAACGGTCTTGAGCCTAAAGGGGATCCGTATTTAATTATCTACGGATCCAGGGGAAGTCGACGACTCGAGGGCGATGGAGTCCAGGGCCCAGTTGGCAGTTTGACATCAGAGACCTGCATTTGGTAAATCGTTGATAATATGTATAAGCATCCGTTCAGCCGGGAGACACTCAAGTGTCGGTATTCCTTAGTGACAGACAAAATCTTTTGGTCGAGGATCATCAATGGATATTCGAGAAACAGGCTACATCCCTGCTGTCAGCTTAGTAGGACGCTCAGACTGTTCAGCTCGAGCGAAAAGGGACATTCTTCCGGTGGCCAAAGCATGCCCATGCCATTCTATGATCCCGAACTCTCTCTCCGGTGTGAGCTTGCGGATGATAATGATTGCATGTTTGAAAACTTTACGCGAGTAATGGAGACCCAGAACTTAACGTACATTACTCTGATCGTTGAACTGATTAAGTTCAATAAGTTGCGCTGACAGCCTGACAGAGTTTTCTGATACGAACTAGGAGACCGAAGCTAAACTGTTCTTAACCAGTCCATGAGTCTAAGATTGTAGATTTATTGCATGCTCAAGGTTTATTCAAGTCATGAAAGTTCAAATTCTACCAAGTATTCAGTCGGGGAACGTGTACAGTCGACTCCGGGCAGATTTTGTGTGGATTTTTACGTAGATCTCTGTTGAGCGTTTCCACTATTGGGATCTAGATACCACACCGAAATGTCAAATTATTCCAGCTGTCGCTAATTTCTGTCAGACAGTCACATACCTAAAACCACTACATCCATTTGGGAAATTGTTGCCTAGTTGTGGTCCAAGCCACCGTATCTGGAAAAGTTGGCGACGATTGACCCAAAGAATCAGATTAATTTCTGAGCTGGAGACCTTCGGATCTCAACTAAATGGAAGGACATTCCAGAGCTTCTGACCCTGATATTGCTGTGCATCTTGATTCAGACCATGCTCAATCTCGAATGCTTTCAAACGCGGGGTTGTTGAACATTAGGTAGTACCTAGTCGTCGAATGATAATCATCCGCGTTAGCCAAATCAATCACTTCTAAGCGAGACTGAGGCTGAGTTGACACCAGCCAAGGTGATTTGGCAAGCAAAACATTCAAAAGTGAATGAATAGTCTGTTTTCGAATATTGCATTATTGCGCATTTTGATAATAAGGAATTAATAGTCGTTCGAGTCAAAGTAGCTATGTATGTATGTATGTATACCTTGCGCCTAGTATCATAGTTTCTCTTCGATTTTCGATGGTCTTATACGCACTGAATGCCCGTCTGAGTTTGAGAATTTTCACGAGAAGGGACAGAAATACGATGCATTACTTGATCAGTCAATAATATAATAATCCGAAGACAACGAGTGAATCGGGGTTAGAAAGATAAAACATGTCCGCGACCGAAGATGATCAGATTCCGGTGCGTGGATACATACGCTCTAAACTTCTCATTATTTGATTCCAAGCTAAGGCTTAGCAGATTCTTCCTCGATGCGTCAACCCAACCGGCATCTCAATTGAAGCTGTGTGGTACTATCCTTCTATCGCCGCGGAGTTCCTTGTCTGCTCATATTGTTATGCACGGCATATCGAATCAACTGAGCACGCGAAGGACTTCAAGGCAGCATGGGGCGACGCCGATTCTTCTCGAAGATGTCAGTGGAATACACCCCCAGTTAAGTCGTACTTCGACGCAGGCGACTGGGATTCCATAAAAGGATTCATGGTGCAGCGATCAAAATTGCCAGCATGCAATGGAGCTGCAGGCCATACAGGCCCCGACAGCTCGCGATGGTATACATTACGGGACGATTCGGTAGTAAACAGCATGGCGATTTGCGAAATATGCTACGAAGATATGATTGCATGGAATGATATTAAGAAATTTTTTACTACGTCGCCGGTAACGAAGACCACGGACGAGGTTTGGACATGCGACGCTGCCGTGCCGCTAATTAGGGATGGATTAAAGCTAAATGCGAAGTCTACTCAGCTAGACAATGATTGGAACGAACTCCTGCCCTTTATAAGGAGGCGCATGCAACTGCCATCGTGTCAGGAGATGAGGGAGTTGGAAGCTGGAAAGACGGACTGGTACGGATCAATGGCTGTCCCAAAGTTGTTGGTGTGTGGTGCATGTTTTTTGGACACGTTTGGGCTGGATTATGGAGACCATTGGAATTCATTGTCACTCACAACCGAGCAGGAGGAGTTACGTCTTGAGTGTGCCATGTCGACGATGCCTATCCAGATGGCATGGAGAAGCTTTCAGGGCAGAGGGGCTCATGATTACAAGGAGTTTGAGGATCACGCAAAGATAATCCTGGAAAGCCCGCGCTGCGATTCGGAAGGAATCAAGGACGTTATATGGTACACGCCACGGACGTATCTTGGTACTGAGTTTGCAATCTGTGGACGATGCGTTGCTGCTTTCATGATCCCGCCGGGCTTTCGCTCTCAATTCCGGGAAATATCCCCTCCAGAGGATGGCAGCGCATACATATGTGATTTCAACCCCGTAAAGCCGCGGTTCATGACTTATATCTCCAAATACGATGAGGCTGTGGCGCAAGATGATCTGGAAGTTTTTTCTAGCTTCGTGTCCCGGTATGCTGCGCTACCGGACTGCCCGAAAAGCACAGAATGTCCAAATCGAAAATGGTACGGGACGAAAGACTTTACCGTCTGCGAGCTATGCTATGAAGAGTTCGTCAAACCCACGAGCCTGGCTAGTCAGTTGGAATGTGATACTATAGCTGGAGCGGCACGATGCCATCTATATTCCCCGAGAATGCGAAAGCTATGGTTGCAGGCCTGCGAAGAAAAGAATCTGGCGGCATTCGAGGCCATTGCTCGACAGCGCACGGAGGTACTCCAATATGTGCAGAATGGGATATTTCAGATTCGCATGAGGCAGCAGACGCAGCAAAACCGGCAGTTTGGTTTGTTCATGTCTTCCATCCAAAACCAGGGCATTGAGGGGATGGCTACTGCCCTAGGTCAGCGGGACTTACATAACTATGGGAACTCGCAGGTTGGATGGGGCTATGCGACGTCGTCAGGTGCCCAAGGTGCGATGCAGTTCCAACAGGCCTTAGCCATAAACCCTTTTCAACCGGGGGATGTGGTGGAAACGGTTCGTCTGAACGCAATGTGGGCGGAGATCGAGTGAGACTGCTTCTCCTTTCAATTCCATAACCAAAGCTTCTAGGGCTTTTAGGGAAATGATACCTGGCCGACCGGTCCATTTTTCTGTTAATTATAGTGGTTTCAAGTCATACTATGCACCACCATGCCACGAATCGGAAACGCTAGAATTTCATTCGACTGGTCTTTAAAAGGAGAAATTTCTGCATGTGTTCTTACGTCCACTCACAGATCAATATCATGAATTGCAGTAAAGACTCAGAACTGTACAAGTGGACTTGATCTTTCTGGATTGAAGAATCTTTCAAGGATCGCTTATAAGTTGAAGATTAGTTTTATACTACCTCCCCGGCGGCCAAAATAGCTCAGTTCGTCAACTCGCAGCGATTACTCTTCCTCACTCTTTGCACCTCCACAGTTTGCCACGGCGTCCTTCCAACCAACTCACCAGACTCAAACTGCAGCTCAAAAGCAATCTTATACACACCCGGAACATGGAAAACCACATTCCTCACCTCGACAATCCCGGTTTTCGAAGTCGAAGAAGCCCGCATCAACATCCCATCATTCCTCTGTTTATCAGACAAACCCTCTTTAAACCCAACCCAGTTATTCATATGACTACCCCTAATCTCTCTGAACCCCTCCGAGTCGACTAAAGTCGATAGCCCGATGGCTTCAAAAACGCCATTCTGGCACTGACACGTTGCGCCGTAGTGAACTTTTGCCGCAAATCCAGCCACGAATACTCTCGGATTGTTGAGCGGCAACGTTGCGGATGAGCGTCGGGGAACCGTGATGCGGATAGGGAGACTGGCGTATGCTTGTCTGAGATTGAGCTTTAGAATTCCATTGTCCTTTCGGGAGGGAGTCACGAAGGTGATTTCGTATTGACCGGGGTTGATCAACATTTGGTAATTTTTTTTTTCTTTGTACGGTAGAACAAGGCTGGGTATTTGTCACGTAGTCCGTCGTAAGTTACTATCGTTTGATGAAGAATGGATATGATCCACTCATTTCGATCGAGAGACTCTTCTAATTAGATGTAAATGTGCGAAGGAAGAAGTAATATGAGGCAGAAAGGACATATCGTTAGACATGGCGTGATTCAAGCCTGCTATATTCGAAGAATAGTCGACCGAAGCCTCGAGCACCTCGAGATCACGTCACAAGTGTGTGTACTAGGCAACTAGCAGAAGTACGACCCGCCACAAAAAAAGAAAAGAAAAGAAAAGAAAAGAAAAAGCTGGGGAAGTGCAGGACAGGAAAAAGAAATCATATGTCCGTGTCACCCCATCCTGCATCGACTGAACGAGAAGTTGCGAGCCATCAGGCGTTGGACACGTCGATGACGCAGTCCTTGCATGTAATTGTCAATAATTAGGAATGACCTTATAAATGATACATGCGGTACTAGAACGCTCTCGGGTCAAAAGTACGGGATGGCTCTTTGCTGAGACAAGCCGTTAGAATACCTAGGTATATCTTTTGTGTATGAGCTCCATGGGGAAGTTCAATCATTCCCGCAAGGCACTCGTGGATAATTATGTATACTCTAGTACTCAAGCGACGGGGATCATACTCTTTCACACTGGTAAAAATTCCGAGTAAACCTCCCTGGGATGAGCGTACCTAGGTGACTCGACTCTATGTACCATATTTCCTTTGCTGAGTTGAGTTTTTCTTTCTCAGTGCCCTAATCCTCTCGGTGTAGTGACCTTCCTATTGCTGATTCTTTGGACAATGGTCATAGCTGCACTGGCCAATGTTATCCCTCCAAAAACGTCAGAAATAGGCAGGTCTATGTCGAAAGTCGCGTAAATCAATAGCCGACAATGAATCCATGCCATATGAGTGAAGGGGCTTTTGAAAGTCAAGACGATCTTTGGCAGTTCCCAAAATGGCAGCAACCCGGTCAGCTAGGGCTTCAGCAGCAATCTCAGCAGCTTCTAGAAGCGAATCCGCAGTTGTGATTTTCTCTACAATATTGTGTCGATCTTGATGAGTAGTCGCGTCCGGCGACTGTAGTTCATCAGAGTGAGTGACTGGAACGCATGAACTTCCTCGGGGGGAAATACATGACTCAGGCGGTCCACGCAATTCGAAGAACGTTGTATGCAGCTAGTGGCTTCCCTTTGTTAATTCTGTTAGGGAATCCTTGCGCAAGAAATGATCAACATCCTTTTTATTAGGCTGCCAGCAATATCAACTACTACACAAACAATGAACCCCGCATACTTGCTCTCCGATAAAGTCTCCGAACAAAGAAGTTCAAAGACCTTTTAAGAGATGCTTCTCGTCCCTCTTGATCTTACACCTATGTACATTGGAAGTCTGCATACTGTCTTCTGAATGAACGATATTACTGTACACGGTTCAGGCTACATTCGCAATGGCGATATACACTGCACTGCCTGATGACTTGAACGAGGTAGATGTAATCATTGCAGGCGGTCTGTACTCAGCACCTTGACTTTGAAATAATAACTAACCCCTCCAACTCCAGGCGGCACAACCGGCTGTGTCGTAGCTGCAAGACTGGCAGAAGCCAACCCAACACTCTCGATCCTGGTCATCGAGGGCGGCGCCAACAATGATATACCACCCGTTTCTGTGCCGGCTCTTTTCAGGGCCAACTTGATGCCAACCAGCACAACGAACATTCTCTACAAGACGAACAAAGAGAAACAACTTGGAGACAGAGAATTAATTGTTCCCTCGGGAGGTGTTCTCGGAGGCGGCTCGTCGACGAACCTAATGATGTATAGTCGCGCGCAACGATCTGACTTTGACTCGTGGCAGATGCCAGGTTGGTCGGCAGAGGAGATGCTGCCGTATCTTCGAAAGGTGTTTTTTTCTAGTCATCTCATCAATAATTTTTCTGTGGATTTTTGGCTAAGCAGTTCCGTAGCTGGAGACATATCACGGTCCCGGCGCAAAAGACACGCATGGCTCCAACGGGCCCATTCATGTATCGGGTGGGACATATCGAGCCCTAAAGTCAGAAAATTACTTTATCAACGCAGCAGAGAAAGTTGGCTGGACCGAGGTCGAGGATTTGCAGGATCTGGACTCCAACAATGGCGTCCAGCGAGCAATGCGCTATATTTCGCCAGATGGGAAACGACAAGATGCAGCGACCAAATACTTAAAACCTAGACTGCAGGATGGGAAGCATCCAAACCTGCATGTCCTTCTAGAAAGCAAGGTCGTGCGTGTGTTGTTTGACGATGATAATAAAAAAGCTGTTGGAGTCGAGTATCTGCCGAAAACCAACTCTCCAAAAAACGACCAATCAAACAAATCAGGTTCTTCTGTTCAAAAAGTCAAAGCAAGGAAACTAGTGATTGTTTCCTGCGGCGCCTGCGGAACTCCATCTGTCCTCGAAAGATCCGGGATAGGAAGCCCCGAAATCCTGCAACGCGCAGGCATTCCACTCGTGGCAGAAGTTCCTGGAGTTGGCCACGAATACGAAGATCATCAACTACTTACGTACCCTTACAAAAGCAGCTTGGATGTAGAAGAAACGATCGACGCAGTCGTCAGCGGCCGCCGTAGTGTTGAAGAGCTTGTCAGAAACAATGATAAAATCTTGGGCTGGAACACCATGGACATTGCCTGCAAGCTACGCCCATCAGAGACCGATATAGCGCGCCTCGGTCCCGAATTCGAGAAAACTTGGAACCGTGATTTTAAAAAAAATCCAAATAAGCCATTGGTGTTGATGTCGCTTATCAATGGGTAAGTATACAAACCCATCACTCACTCGATACGCCAGTCACTATACACCAGTGGCTATACATAGACCTGTGGCACTGACACGTACAGCTTCCCCGGCGACCCATCCACCATCCCAGCCGGACAATACCTAGGATTCTCCGTCTTCACCGTCTACCCATACTCGCGCGGACACCTTCACATCACAGGACCTTCGCCAAGCGACCCCCTCGACTTTTCAACGGGCTTCTTTTCTGACCCCGATGACATTGACCTCAAAAAGCACATGTGGGCATACAAAAAGCAGCGTGAGATCGCCCGGCGCATGCACACCTATCGCGGCGAGGTTGTCTCTGGACACCCGCCATTTCCGTCTTCATCGAAAGCTGCATGCATCGAGCGCGTAAATGACGATGATCATGCTACTGTTCAAGAAGATATCGAATACACAGCCGACGACGACGCCATTCTCGCACAATGGCTACGTGAGAACGTGGGTACTACGTGGCATTCTGTGGGGACATGCAAAATGGCGCCCCTGGCGAACAACGGCGTGGTAGACGGCAGACTCAGGGTGTATGGAGTTGAAGCACTGAGGATCGCAGATCTCAGTATTTTACCGCACAATGTTGCTGCGAATACTAACAATACGGCGTTGGCGGTGGGTGAAAAGGCCGCTGATATCTTTATTGGGGAGCTATGGTTGAACAGAGGATAGGCATGTTCGAATACAAAACGTAACATGACTCCAGACGCTCTTATCTTTGCTCAGAGAACTAGGGTTTCCTGATCCGGAAACCGGCAAAAAGGCGCCAGTCCAGTGGATGTGTTGAGATAAAGGATTGCGACATTTTCTGTATGAATTGGTAGCATGCTAGCGCGTTGAATACCCCTGTTAGTGTACGGAGCAGAGAAATATTTGAAATATTTTGACACGTTCGAGATAAGTGAGCCGCTCGGTGTCCTATTGCGTTGCTTGCTTACACGCCTATATTACTGTCTAATATACATAAATGACTCTTCGTAAGATCTTAAGAATATTCCAAGTTATCGGGGCAATTGCATAGCTTCAACTTCAACTGCTCAATGGCAAACGCTTCGCTCTGCCCCCCGGGCAGCGACAACAAATTTGGCCCCCGCGTCAACCCCGATTGTCGGGCCTTTGACTTCACTGTCTTATTCCAGGATGCCTTCTTCAGCGTGCTCCCAACATCGTTGTTTTTGATCGTTGTGCTGCCGCGACTGCAATTCCTGCGCAGTGCCCCAGTGAAGCTGACTTCCTACAGACTCGTCGCCTGGAAACTCGTACGCATATGCCATTGCCTATACTAAACTGCGTAAACTACTACATTTCCCACTAACAATACATGCCAAAGTCCCTCCTCCTCATCTTGTTCGCCCTGCAGGTTGTCTTCACTGCATTCCAAACAACAACTTCGGCCATCCATACGAAATTGTCCCTGACATCTGGACTCCTGAATATAGTTGCTACGTTCGCAGCGGCTGTCCTGTCTTTTGCAGAAGACCAGCGTACTGTGCGACCATCAGATGTTCTTGTGGTCTACTTTTCGGCTGCAAGCATTGTCTACATACCCCGGTTGCGTACGCTATGGCTCATTCCATCTATTACAGCGTGCCAAAGTCTATGGACTGCCGTCTATGTCTTCACCATAGCAATTCTAATTGCAGAGTCCGCGAGGAAGACAAGGTTCCTACGGCGGCTGTATCAGAGCGTGACCCCGGAACAGGGTGGTGGGTTTTGGAGCCGGAGTCTTTTTATCTGGGTCCTCCCCTTCTTCCATCAGGGTTACTCCAAACGCCTCCAGCTTGAGGACATGCCCGAAGTTGATGACAGCCTCACTGGACAAACCGCAGAGCAAAAGCTTCAAGCAGCATGGGACATAACCACCACTGACCGACGACGACGTCTGCTCTACGCTACGTTTCGCGCGTACGGATAGGCCTTTCTGTCCGGTATTCCGCCTCGTCTGGCCTTGACGGCACTCACCTTTGCGCAGCCATTTCTCATCACGGCGCTCGTGGATTGGATGGGGACAGCTGCAGCACCAGCTAATTATGGTCCGGCGCTTACAGGAGCTGTTGTACTCGTATATTCTGGTTTGGCGGTGTGTGTGTATTTTTTGCACTGTTTTCAAGCGTACTAATCATTTAAGGATAGGTTTCAACAGCAATATACTGGCGTCAAACGTATCGTTTTATCACAGCCATTCGTGCAGGGCTTGTCTCTATTATCTACACCGCAACGACGGATTTGAAAAGCGTTCAAATCAAAGACATGGCAGCCATCACTTTGATGGACACTGACGTAGAGCGGATAGCCTCAGATTTCAAATTCATCCACGAGGTTTGGGCATCAGCCCTGGAAGTTGGAATTGCGCTCTGGTTGTTAGAGCGGCAGGTCTCTGTCGCGTGTTTGATTCCAGCCATCATATGCCTGGTGTCAGTACTAGCTACTATCCCGGTGTCGCGGAAATCAGGGAACGCTCAACGCAAATGGATCGAGAGGATACAGAAACGATTGGCGGCTACCTCGCACATGCTGGGTGACATGAAAGCCGTGAAAATACTCGGTCTTACGGATGTTATGTTCACGGTGGTTTCAAGACTGCGAGAGATCGAGATCAAAACTTCAGAACGGTTCCGGAAACTTCTTTTATGGCAAATTTCTCTTTGTAAGAGGTGTCTGTTTCAAAAATTTGATTGAGTGGCTCATGGGCTAACATTAGATAGCTAATATTCCTATGGATTTTGCGCCCTTTGCAACCTTTACTACATATGCTGTTATCTCGGTTGTAAAAGGAGACGATTCACTAAACCTAGCACAGGCATTCACTTCTCTTTCTCTGATTTCCCTTCTCACGAGCCCTTTGCTTACCTTCTGTCAAGCCTTGCCATCCATAGTCCAAACGATCGCCTGCTTCGGACGCATTCAGGAATACATACTGGATAAACATGCGCTAGCTCCTCTGGAAACCTCTGCCGGAAACTTCTCGAGGGGTGCGATGGAACTACAAGAGTATGATCAATCCACTGCATCTAACGCGCCTTTGGTATCATTCGTCAATGCGGACATTTCCTGGTCCCCGGACACCCAGGTTGTGCTGCATGATCTGAATCTGAACATCCCCCAAGGAATCACCGTGCTTATAGGCCCCGTTGGGTCGGGGAAATCAACCTTGCTAGAAAGCATTATTGGGCAAACATCCGTCAAGCGCGGTTCATTGAAGTCAACACTGACGAAAGTCGCATATTGCTGCCAGACGCCATGGATTATAGATGGCACCATCCAGGAAAATATCACGGGAGGAGCTGAATTTGACGACAATTGGTATCAATTTACTATTTCTGCTTGTGGTCTGGAAGCAGACATGAAGGCACTTACGAAAAGTGATATGCCCAGTAGGACCGGGAGCAAAGGGATGTTGCTCAGCGGAGGACAAAAACAACGGGTTGTGAGTTCCTTGTTCTAGTCGCTGATGTGAGTGAATTGTTTATGTACGGAGATTCATTGATGATCATCTGCTTGCAGGCTCTTGCCCGTGCTGTGTATTCCAAGAACCAGGTCTTGGTTTTGGACGATGTTTTTAGCGGACTGGATTCAAAGACGATCAGTGTGATATCTCGTTGTCTCTTTGGCAGGGAAGGCTATTTCAAGACCACTGGACGATCGGTGATTCTGGCCACACATACGCGTAAGTAAAGTGATTCGTGCTGCTATATAGAGTACTGACGATGATAAGAGCAAATCCTTTCTCATGCAGACAATATCATCGTTCTCGACGACGGCAGGATAGTCGATCACGGACCGTACACGGAGATTCTGGCGCGAAGGTCAGATATCATTGCGGAATCCATCATGCCCGTGCAGAATTCGACCCCGTCATTACCTGTAGATGAACCCCTGGCTTGCGAGAAAGCGGAAGAAACCCAAGTCTTCGTAAGTGGCGCAGACAGTATACATTCCAACGCTACCTTTACAGCACAAAAGAGCGGTACCTGGTCTGTGTACATGTACTACTATCACAGTGCGGGATTCGTCCCCGTCATCCTACTCGTGTTTTTCTCTGGGCTTGAAGCATTTGGGTCCAATTTTGCAAGTAAGTGATATCCCCTGCAAATCCGATTACAAAAGATCTAAAGTCCTGTTTCTAGCTATATGGCTTCAATGGTGGACAGAAACAAACTCGCAGCAGCCAAATAAGGAGCTGCGGAAGTACTTAGGGGTCTATGCCTTGCTCTTTGGCTTATCTTTTCTGGGCGTCGTGGCAGGTTGTTGGTGAGTTAGATGGGTCATTTTGTTACGATAGCAGAGAGAGCTGACAGATGCTAGGGTTTTCCTTGTCAATATCATTAGGACCACCGGATTGAGTCTGCATCGCAATCTTTTGCAGGCGACTCTCGAGTAACCCCCCGGAGATCAACATATTTAAAATACCGTGCTGACAATTCACAGGTCACCATTCTCTTTCTTCCACAGGATAAGCACGGGGTCGATAACGAATAGGTAGGAATCTCACATAAATGCCCTCGGTCTTTCAGGTCTAACCAAGATTTTAGATTCAGCCAAGATATGCAGCTGGTCGATATGGAGCTCCCTATGAACGGAGCCCAATTTGTCACAGGTAGAGTCCACGTCCAGTGTGTGCTCAGGAGTTTGTCCATGACCTCTCACCAATACACAGGCGCCTTTTCGTGTGTTGCCAAGTTGATCATCCTATGTATCCTTGGGAAGTATCTTGCAGTATCCGTTCCATTTGTGCTGGGGATCCTATTCTTCATCCAGCGGTATTATCTTCGGACATCCAGCCAAGTTCGACTCGTAGACATCGAAGCCAAGGCCCCTCTGTACAACCATTTCATCGAGACTATCCACGGTCTCTCGACCATCCACGCCTTCAAATGGGAGTCCCGATTTCGGGACCAGGGCAAAGCATACCTGAATGATTCCCAGAAGCCGTTTTACATGCTCTTCTGCATTCACATATGGTTACAATTGGTCGTGGACTTGATTGTAGGTGCGATTACTGTCGTCATCGTCGCTACTATGACATCCATGAGAGACCGCTTTGCTGCTGGGTCCATCGGCGTTGCGCTGAATCTTGTTCTCACACTCAATCAGTCCCTTGCCCAGATGATACGGTCCTGGACGACGTTGGAAACGTCCATTGGCGCTGTATCGCGCGTTCGGGATTTTGTCAGGGATACGCCTTCAGAGTCGGGCATTTTAGTTACACCGTCTGGCGTACGACCTGAATGGCCTTCTCATGGTGCCATTGAATTTATAGGTGTTTCGGCTTGTTACAAGTATGTTGAATTATACTGAACCAGACCTTCAGAAAAAGGAGAAAAACTCACCCATCATTCACAGTTCTACAAGCGTGCCTGTACTTCAAAATCTGTCTCTGCGAATCCGAGCAGGAGAAAAAATCGCCATCTGCGGGCCTTCCGGCAGTGGGAAAACGTCGTTCATCCTAGCTCTTCTCCAGATGATCGACGTCCAACAAGGCCGCATCACAATAGACGGCGTGGACCTGTCAACCGTGCCACGAAACACGCTTCGCACACGGCTGAATACTGTCCCTTCAGACCCATTATTCATGCCTGGCACGGTCCGATTTAACCTGGATCCGCACGGAGATGCGACGGATGAAAGTATCGAGTCGGCTATCAAGAAGGTCGGCCTGTGGAAGCGTATCAGCAGTGAAGGAGGACTGGATGCCGAATTTTCCGCGTCGGACTGGTCCATTGGAGAGAGACAGTTGCTAGCACTCGCACGAGCACTCAATGTGTGCAGCCGTGTCTTGATCCTAGACGAAGCCACCAGCAGGTAAGCCTTTACCAGTCGTTTACGACGTGGGAGGTTTTTTTTAGATATGTAGATCTGACGTTTAATAGCGTCGACTGGAAAACCGAGGCCATCATGCAAGACGTCATCGACACAGAATTCGCGTCCTCGCAAACAGTAATCTCTATTCTACATCGTTTACGACACATCGATCGATTCGACCGAGTTGTTCTGCTGAAGAGCGGGCAGATTGTGGAATGTGATAGTCCACGAGTCTTGCTTGCGCGGAACTCGGAGTTCCGGAAACTGTTCATGTCGTTGGAAAGCAGTGAAACTTGAGTTTCTTGTTAGGCAGGAGAGAGTGATCAAGTCTTTAAAGGAGCGTCTCATTTCATGATAGGATAGAAATAGACTGTTGCATTAGCTTCAGACAACAGGGAGATCGTGATCTCGGGTAGATTACTTAGGGCTACTACGCCAAAACATATCAAAACATTCAACTTTGCCGGTATTCATTATTGAATCAATCTTTTCCTATGCAGAAAATTTCAATTGTCTTCCCCAAAATGCAAAACCGTAGGAAGAAAACATAACAACCTGAATATAATCTGGCGACTTGTGGTATCATCAAATCATTTGAATGCATAACATATCGCTGTCGTTATCATGATGGACTTGGCTTTCGAGGATCATAACACAAACACAAACCAAAAGAAAAAAAAACTATCTGCGCCGCATCCGTCGCGCGTTGTACTCCTCATCTTCTTCCTCGTCCTCTTCCTCAACCGGCGCAGGCGTACGTCGTTCATTTCGTCGCTTTGGTCGACGTCTTCGATTCGAACTGATATTGCTCGCTGAGTCGTCGGGAGCAAGGGACATGTCGTCGTCTATTCCGTCATCTTCATCCAGACCGCTCTCCCAATGACTGCCCGCCATAGATGCTGGGGTGCCTAGTCGGGCATCAAGGTTCGTAGCCGAACCTCGACGTGCTTGGTTAGCAAGCGATAAGCCTGCCCCTCGTTCACGTAGTGCGCGTCGGACAACTTCGGCCTTGCAGTGTAATGCTTCGAATGCATCTTCGAGAGCTTCCATGCTCTGGAATATATCTTTCTCGATCTCGGCCAGCACTGCAATCTCTGTATCTTCATCTAACCCAATCGGTGCGCCATATGAAGCAGAAATAGTCGAACCGTACGGCTGACTCATTGGCCGATGAAGAGGGTCCATCTGGAAAGGTGTCGGTCCACGTGAGGAGGGTGCGATGAAAGGAGTCCCCGCGCGACTGACAGATATTGCTGGGTTGAACGTATCCTCGGCACCACTTCGCAAAAAGCCATCAAAACGTCCAGAGATAAGAATTTCCCATTCATCGTCGCTTATCGCTGCTAATGTCGCCAGAACATTGTGAATAAGTGGATTCTTTAACATGTAAAGAGCTGTCTCGGAATCTCGAGCGGGAGCAGCTAGACGATACAAGCGCTGTATAGCCAAAGAAGAGGCAACCAGAAGCTCCGGACGAGGACGTGGAGCAGGCGTTGCGCTTCTCGGTACTGGGGTGGAAGATTTGATGCCTAGTAGTGTGCAGAATATCTCCCTCTGTTCTGTATCCAAATATGTCATCATTGCAAAAGCGAGCGTCTCGTCATCCACTTCTTCCGGTGCATTTGAGTCCGTTTGTCCAAGTAACCATTTGTCAACTGCCTGTTTTGTCTTTCGAGACTGCCGCACGTAGTGATCACGATACTCCTCTGGCACATCAATATCCAATTTCTGCATGGGGATATGCTCTTCTCCCGGAGAAATCTGGTCTTGTGTGGGCGCAGGCATATGGAACGGAGGCCAGTTAGGTAGCTCGCGCCGACCAGATACCAGCTCCAAAACCTCCCCCCAGCTAACACCCGTGGTCATCTCATCAGACTCCTGACCTTCACACATTACACATTGGCAAGTTTCAGAAGATATATCTCTAGCAAAAACCGCTTCTAAGCGGTCCAGTAACCGGCGAGCTACAGATCGATAGCCTGTAGCTACAGCAAGAGATCCGCTCTTTGACAGAACTTGGCTATAGTCGTCAAGTAATCGATGATAGGGTTCAAAGGCTTGAACAATAGTACTTTGTTGTTGAGAAAGTTGTTCGAGGGTGTTTGGTGGGAATCCAGCCCGGAGAAGATGCTTAGGTACTGGATATCGCAAACCGCCATTTTGTAGCAGATAGTCCACTCGGGGTGGTGCGACAGGCATCTGTGGAGGAGGTGGAGGTGGTGGAGGAAGGGAAGGCGTAGCTTGATCGTGGTTCCCATTAACGATCGACTCATCTTCTTCAATGAACACTTCGATCGGAGGTGAATGTCTTCTTGGGCGGCTCTGTTGCGAGTGAACTTTAGGTCGTAACGGGAATTGGGATTGGTTCGGGGCAATTGATGTCGCATCAGAGTCGGTCGTATATTGAGAGAGATTGTCGGTGCTGTGAACTATCGAGTGTGTTGCGGATCTAGAGCTATGACTTGCAGCACGCTTTGGAATATCAGAGCCCTGCGATGTTGACTTCTTTGTCCTGTGGCTAGATGTACGGTGAGGTGTAGATGAATCCCGAAGCCGGACCTTGATCGGGGTGCTTGATCGAGGAGACTTTGTGCTCACTCGCGAGCCATCCTCGGCATTTCGACCTAAACTAGACGATGATTGTGTTGGGTCTTTGCGGCTTTTCACCTTGCTGTCTCTCTCTTTATCCTTATGTTTGCTGCCAGTCGAGCTTCCCACTCTTGAAGATCGTTGATCAGCGGTGAGCGGTGGACTCGGCGGGGTGCCGTGACGGTGTCCATTTCGCGATGAAGTCGGGCGGCTTTCATTGTGGTCAACGTCAGTCGGGTCTGGCGTAGGGATATCTGCCTGCTGTGGAGGATGATCGGGTTTACCCCATAATGCCACTTTGCTGTGCGCTTTGTTCAAGGCCGGATATGGAAGACTTGCTCTCGAGTCGAGGAACGAAGTGGCCGCAGAATCCGTATTGCTGTCGATCTCCGGCATGGACGACCTGCGTGTGCGAGTGTGAGAGCTGGACGTGGACGAAGTCATGGTGGAGTCGCGATCCCTGGTTGACGTTGACGTGCCGGTTCGTTTTCCATGGGACGGACGGGTGTACCGACGCTTCTCTTGATCCTTCTCCGCAACATCTCTCTCTCGGTCTTTACTCTTGGGAGATTTTGCCATTGTTTTGCCTTTGTCTAGATCACGGTCACTAAGCATGTTTCGCAGCTTCGACGACATGGTTCCAACGTAAGAGGTGGGCTAGCAAGCCGGAGACTTTGAAGCGAATCGGTACTACCTCGTCTAACAAATCAGCGGGTCTCCAGGCAACATGTTTGGACAGGGAAGCGCGCGGGGCACCTACTGTTGTGATAGGGCAGCTATACTGCGTGAGAGTAACCAGCTCAGATCATTGATTGATGTTGGCCAGCACAGCGAAGCGGGGCCTGGTCGACCAACTGTTGCGAAGTCGTCCAGTTAGAGCTCATGATGCGGCCTGAAGCCTGCGTCGTATCGGTTGTAGGAAGCCCAACGCACTTTATCTCAGTGGGTGTCTGGCGCAACGTGATGTGACGTGGGCAGCGAATATTTCAGCCAGACAGCGAGAGCCTAGTGAAGGGCGGGGCGTAGAAATTGCGGTCTCGAATAAGGCTATTGTCTCCTTTCTATGCGGCCAAGATCCGGATAGATTGCTTTGTGCGGAGCATCTGGGCAGGGATAACGATATTCATAGATACAGAATACAGAATTAGCAGCTCTCGTAAGCAAAAGAGATGGGATTGGCATGGAGCAAGTCACAGACGAGGAATAGGCGCGCACTTTATGTATGGCTTCACCGCCTGCTTGTCATTGGTGCCTGACGGCCTCAGGCATAAGGTACATTACAACAATTTATTCGTCTTACACATGGTTTTTGAAGCGTCAAGGATATCATAGTCTATGACTTATCTAAATAGCAAATCCTCCAGAACTTGTCTGTCTCGGCTCTCCAGCAGCCTCAAACGTGCCATTCAACAACAACCGCACACACTGTGCTGAACTTTTACCAATCGCCAACTCAGTCACGTTATGGCCTCGGTCCTTCAAAAACTGAGCAGTGTCCTGATCGAAAGCAGCCTCCAAACCAACCACATTCGGAATCAATTGATCGTGAAGGCGAGGCTCTGAAAGTGCTTGTAAGGGTGTCATTCCTCTATCGATGAGGTTGATGACACTCTGGATTGTTGCTGTGATAATACGACTACCCCCAGCAGCGCCGGTGACGAAATACAGTGATCCGTCTGCGTTTTCTACGATGATCGGGGTTATGGATGATAGCGGCCGTTTCCCTGGTTGGATATAGTTTGCAGGTGATGGGGCGTAGCCGAACTCGTTTGAGGATCCAGGTATGGAGAAGTCTGTAGATGGAAAGAAGCATCAGCATAAGCCATTTACAGGCCAAGTAAAAGGACTGACCGTTCATTTCGTTATTCATGATGATTCCCGTCTCTGGAACCATGATCAGATTACCAAAAAAGAGATTGATCGTCGTTGTCAGAGACAATGCAAGCCCGGAGCGATCCGCAGTTGAGATATGTGAAGTTCCCGGCCTATACTCAGTTAGTCGTGATGGCTAAACTCCCATTTAGACATCATATACGTACGTGTCTAGACTCTCCAGACCGTCTGGATTGTAAGCCGAAACATTTTGAGTGTGGAAATCAGAAATCCGCCCACGGATTGCGGAGGCGCTGGTATCATTCAGCATGTCTTCTTCGCGTTGGTTCAAGTCACGCAGGAAGGATGGGTCCCCAAAGCTTGTTCTCTAAGAAGGCCGAGCAGTCAGTAAATTGAAAATCTTTTACGGTATCGATGTAAACGCACCTGGCCGTAGGCAAATCTTATGGCTTCATCAAGTCGATGAGTGCTCAGGTGTGTGGTCTCTGGATGAAAGAAATCACTGTAGCCTTCCACAATCTTCAATATACTCAGACCAACAGTCCCACTAGATGGGGCCGATGTGCTGGTAATCTTATATCCGCGGTAATCTATCTCTTTGGTATCACGAATGAAAACCGTATAGCGTCGAAGATCCTCCAACGTCATAGTCCCGTTCGCTTCCCTTGTTGCTCGAATCATTGATTCAGCAATAGGGCCATTGTAAAATGCATCTGGCCCTTCGGTTGCGATTTTCTCTAGAGTATCGGCGTAACGTTTTCGATAGATTGTATCTCCGAGTCCCAATAACGTACCGTTTGGCGCAAAGTCCAGGGCCCATGACGGGTCAGTAGTCAAAAAATCGCCGTTGTCGTGCAAACTGGCATTGATGATGCGAGATAAATCTGCCGTTACAACAAAACCGTCTCGAGCGACTCTAATAGCGGGCTGAAGGATTGTCGACCACTCCAAAGTGCCGTACTTTTTGTGTATATATTCTAATCCACGAATCTCACCAGGCACACCACTGCACCATTAATTTAGTATGTAGAATGATACAATGCCAGTTTGCAACATTAGGACCTACCTAGCCAGTCCACCAACAACAGATGCCTGCTTATTACCGGTGAACATATCCTGAAATGCCGCTGCCGGCGCAGTCTCCCGAAAATCAACGCCTTCAAACGTGCCATCGGGCGATCTGACAAGCACAAATCCTCCCCCACCGATTCCGCTATGATACATACCTGAAATACAATGCATTAGCCTAAGTATGTCCTTGCCTGTCGTATGTAGATGCCTTACCAATTACTCCAACACAGAAAACAGTTGCCACCATCTTCGACCGTGTCAGTAGATACAATCTTACTTTGCAGGGCAATAGAATACTTACCGCATCAGCAGCATTCCCTCCCATTTTCAACATATCGATTCCAGCTGCACTGCATATCGAGCTTTCACTCGCGACGGCACCGAGGTTCGCATCACCGTCATGGTTCAGTGCGATTGGAGACGTAGCCTTCCAAGGGTTGGGAAGAATATAAGACCTTAACACAGGGAAGAAGATAAACAAGTACAAGACCGCGGCTGTGGTTGTGATGATAATCTTGACAATCAGAATCACACGGCTTGACCGCCGCCGCGAGTTCGGCCTTTGCTCCGAACCCGGCGGTATCAGAAGCTATATGCAATGATTAGATCGACCTTTGTCAATACATCCAATGATCGGGGATTCTCACCTGCTTCTCAGAGTCTGAGGCAGAAACACCCTGGGCAAGGGCCATTTTGAGGTGGTCAATATGTTTATTTTCGTTGTGTCCTAAGAAGTGACTCCTTCTTATCGATGACAGGGATTCCCTAGGTACGACGTTCCCGCTATAAATACCACGCATTCAGATCATACCGAGAATACTATATATATATATATCGATTCTGTATGAGCCGAAATGCATACATGACATGAAGAATCAAACAAAAGCAAGAAGAGGTTAAATGGAATTATCAACACACAAACCTTAGGCTCTTATCAGCAGAACAGATAAGCCCCACAGCCAGACTCGCTAGGCCTATTATAGTAATAGCCTATATCGTCATCCGCCAATTGGATCACGAATCTCAAACAGGGCCGTTCTAACCTATCTGGGAAGGAGATACGGAAATATTTTAGGGTTAGCATATTTTAGGGTTACCCCTGCTGAGAAGTTGAGATTCGGCTCCAAGGCCCTTGGGGATTATTCATCTCTTGAGTCGTACTTGAAATTCAATGGAGTACCTACCCATACGATATATTCCGCTAGTCCTTCACAGTCAAGGTAGCCTTATACCTGCTACCTTTAACTACGTGATGTTGATAAGCTTCTCAAAGAAATAGAAATAGTAGTAACGATAGTTTATGAATTTTTGATAAAGATATCTCAGACAGAAACGTCATGTCTGGGTAACAACAGATAAGGTCTAGTAATATGATCATCGAAAGTCTATTGTACAGACATGGTTAGACCACTATCCGCCTTTCTTCATCCAGTTCCTTGATGTTGATGTTTTCCCACAATAACATTGAGAGTAATGCTATTGGCAGGAATCCTAGTCCTGCGATACACGTATGCCGCATGAATTCTTCGTAAGCTTGAACGATCGCGTGTCTAGTTGCGCTGCCCACGGGATAACTCAATTGCTTGTCGAGGCTTTCGTAGATGACTTTCGCCATTGGCTTGGCATCATCAGGGAGGTAGTACTGCAGTGCCTTGGGCATATAGTTTATATATAAGGCTGCCGAAACTGCCCGTCCAATGGCACCACCCAGCCCTGTCATGAGACTTAACAAGGCAAGCGATAATGGCACTTCCGAGCTTTCAACTACCGCCATAACCGCTATCGGTCCGCAAATTCCCATCGTTCCACCAGGGAAAGATAGCATCACCTGATTTGTGATTATATGCCACGGTGCTTTCTTTGATTGTCGGATAATGATGGTCAGACCCGTTGCCAGAAGATCGAAAGTAGTGGCCGCAAGTGCTACAGTTGCGTACTTTCCGTTGATGCGGATCCAGCTACCACAGTTAGAACAATGAATTTCATGGTTAAAAAAATTTGACTTACATTCCAGTACAGACTGCGAATAAGCAGGAACCGACAATGTAGACGTTTTGCACATATCCCGCATCTGATACTGTAAGGTTATGAACCACTTGAAGATACGAGAGGAAGTAGGAATCTAAACAGCTAGACCAAATCAGTTCAATTTGTATACTCAACAACAATAATGGAAAGGGTGGCTTACTAGAAACTAGTAAACAGCGCTGCGCTGGAAATACATGCTCCGAGTATGGTTGGACAGGTCAAGCCACCGAAAGGGACAGCACGAGTCTTATACTGGTGTCTTTCCCACATCGCGAGAATGGGAAGTAGGGAGACACCTACAGCTAACATGATCGATAGACGAGGAACCTTTGAAGGTTTCTGTGAGAACACTCCCCAGCTAACTGGCAATAGGAGCAGTGAAATGGATGCACCGAGAAGGACACCGCCGATAACTAATGACCATGTTAGTCGTTCACTTTCATTGACCAGGATATCGAGTCAAATACCATCGTGCTCCACAAAAAGGCCTTTGGTTATTCTCCACACTTTTTCTCGGCGGCTTCCAGGCTTTGACGGTTCTTGAGATTTCCGAGTCACTTGCTTGGGACTTGGAGAATCATCAAAGAGCGTAGCAGACAACGGCAAGGAAAATAGTGGCAAAATAATTGCAAAACCTCCATATGCCCAGCGCCAGTTACCATGTTTTTGAAGCGATTGGGCTGCAAGAGGGCCGACAAATGCGTTGATGAGATGTGGCAGACTGCTGACCGCGAAAAGCCAACCTCGGTCCTTGATAGGGGTTATATCGGCCAGACCAACACCAAGGATATACGAGATTGCATCATAACCAACCCAGCACATAGTCTATAATCATTAGCCATGAAATAGGAACGCCAGAGAGTTTCACAGTGATAAATTACCTGTGCCACCATGAACAATGTCACATTCTTAGCAACCGCCGCCAAAATGAGCCCTAGATACTTTAGTAGTTTTTCAAACTCTGGTTTAATGGTGATACCATACCAAGGGCTGTTAGAAGTACGACCGTAACACATAGCTCAACTCGTTCCCAGGTATTGCTCGCTTTAGACATGGGCAGCTTGATCACTGCCCCAATGATGCTGGCAATAATGCCATTAGTTGCAGTCAGATGGTGCTTCCCAAAACTGCTCATAGTATGAACAATGAGGTGGTTGCTGATTTGTAGTTGAAGGGTGGTGAGATAATAGACGATAAAAACTCTAGAGGGCGTTAGAAGTCACTGGTTGGTCTGATCAACATATGGTTGGGGAACAGACCCAACGTAAGACAGGGCCAACCGCTTTCGATTCCATGTTTCTGAATGATAACTTGCGTTGCACTCTCCCTCTCCAGGTGGTCTGGAGTCCCCGCCGTCCAGTTGGTCTGGGGAAACTATTGCAGCCCCCGACTCTATCACATTGTGAGGCGTCTTCGGAGTGGTACTGGCCGGGTCAGCAGTTGAAGGCTCCGGGGCCTCTGAAATCCTGGCCAGACTCTGACGATACCGAGGCATGGTGGATGAAGTTTCGGAGAACGTTAGGGAACTCGGTCGATTTAGGTGTTGGCGTCAATGGGCAGAGAATCAAGTATCGGGAATCGAAACATGCCAGACTCGATGATGGAGGGCTGACAATGACATCGACGGTAGAAACCAGAGTGATATAAGCGAGTGTGTCCAAGCAAGACTGCTGTGGTATTCAGACTGGCTTGCAGACGGTATGCAATACGCTAAACATATTCGTACTAAGGATGAGATTCTGCGGATGGGAGTGGTAGGAGAGAGATGACTGTTGGAATAAATTTTGGGAGTTGATGTAGCTTCCGCTTTGGCTGTAGACAAGCGAAGCAAGAACGGAAGGCGCCCAGGGGGGAACAACCTGTTCTTGCCTTGACAGTATTTAGCAGATACCCGGACTTTCAAAACGACAAAGCTACTACTCATTATTTTGATGTCTATGCCTCGAATACGAGTGGAAGTTGCTGAGTTCGCCTTTGAGTTGAGAACGCCTCGTTGCCAATCTGTTCCTTATTTACACGATACAATATCATCCTCATGACAAGTCCGGAGGAAGTGAAATGAACAACGATGGGGTGGAATAAGCGATAATGTTCAACGCGCGAAGATTGTGGTGCAAAGACCAAGAACAGTGGAGAACGGCATCTCGTCACTATCCCCGACTCACACGGATATCTGTGTAATTCCTATCGTGACAGAGTCGCGCCTTGATCGCATTCGCATCAGCCAAGTGCATCTCTGTCTCGCAGTGATGACAGATCCACTGGCGGATGAGATTGCCGATAGACTCAACCTAGATATAAGAAGATTTTTTCGGAAATGTTCGACATGCTTTCGTTGTGGAAGTGGCAGTCATCCCAAACCGAGGCCAAAGCTGAGATCTGGCCGAGTCTGTGGCTTTATTATTGGAATAAAACGCCTCCGGCCCTGTACATAACCGGCGATCGAAGACGCATAACCCTTGGCTTCATTTTCCGTTCTTAAAGGCAGGTTGATGCTCCATAGTCTGAGAAATGAATCCTCGAAGAGCTGCCCATCGATTTGACGTTGAATTAGACTTCGCAGTTGTCGTTTGACCTTCTGATTGCTGCTGCAGTTGTGGCGCAGTTTGTTCAATAGCTCTCATCTGTGCCATATTCTTGATAAACCTGTCACGCTCCGACTTTTCCATCTTCTCTTTCCTCTTCATAGCCCCAGGGCGATATTTCAATGTCTTGTGTTTGATAATGTTCGCTTGATTGGCAGTGTCTGAAGTGATTTCATCGTCGGCATCGGGCAGGGCGTCAGCGAGGGAATCGAGGTTCGCGACAAGTTTTTTCGACGGTCGTCGTCGCTTGGGTGTTTTCTTTTGAGATTTTGCCACCTTATTCACGAAGACCGAGTGTTTGATCAAGCGCTTGTCTTTCTTGGTGGTCCGGAACTCGTCTGCAAATAAGCCATTATTGACAGAAGGTATCGCGCCTCGGCCGCTGGAAGCCTTGCGACTTGTGGGAGCAACAGGAGCCTGCAACAGATTAGAATGTTTCGTCGGTCTATAAATTGCTATCATCGACTACCTACCATGTCAATAATGAAATCCGGGGTAAAAGAAAAGATGAAAAGCAACAGAAAATAATAAACAGGGAGAACCAATTTGCATGTGCGTAATGGGTCCGGGACAAAAAAAAATGTGGCAGTGGCTCGGAAACGTTTTTTTGCGGGATGGGCGCGGGCCTTCCAAGTTGGGCATGTGACGTACGTACGTACACAGAGTTCCTTTTCTGCTGATACACCAGACAGAACTTACTCTCGCCTCCGCGATACTCTCAAGATTCCATGAATTACGCCAAGTTCGCGTCACATGCCACCACCTTGAGAAATCCCTGGATCTCTAGCCGACGATATCTAGCCACCACCACCACCGCTCCGCCTTGCACATCAGGTCGCCCAACTATAACTATATTACCCTGCCGTTACACCACATTGCCCTTGCGCAGAAATCACCAATTCCGTCGTTTTTCTACTCCTCAAATTAGCCAAGCCAAAATGTTGCTATCCGCGAACGCGAAGAAGCACAAGGTCACCGTGATCGGGTCCGGCAATTGGTGAGTCCGCGGTTACTGCTGTTTCCAATCGAAGACTACGTTAGCTAACATCCCTGTCCAGGGGAACCGCAATCTCGAAAATCGTCGCCAAAAACTGTCTGGAGCGCAATGATATATTCCACGAGACGGTCGAGATGTGGGTGTTTGAAGAGAAAGTGGAAGTGCCGAAGACCTCCATCCATTACGACTCTTCCGAGCCCATCTGTCAAGGCCAGCAGAATTTGACCGAGGTTATCAACAAGCTGAACGAGAACGTCAAGTACCTCCCTGGAGTACCCCTCCCCAAGAACATCCATGCCAACCCCTCATTAGAAGATGCTGTTAGGGATTCTACGATTTTGATCTTCAACGTCCCACACCAGTTTATTATCCGAATCTGCGATCAACTCCAGGGCAAGATCGTGCCTTACGCTCGTGGTGTCTCGTGCATCAAGGGTGTGGATGTACAAGAAGAGGGAGTAAGTCTCTTCTCCGAGACAATTGGCAAGAAGCTTGGGATCTACTGCGGCTCACTTTCGGGTGCCAATATCGCAAACGAAGTAGCTAAGGAGCTCTGGTGCGAGACTACAATTGGCTATGACCCTCCTCACCTTGACTCCAAGGCCCCTACTCCCGCCGGAGGATCGCCTTCTCAGTCACAGGTCGATATTGTCTCCTTTGAACACAAGGACACTTCCGGACAATACTCCAAAGTGAAACTTCGACCTCTGCCCACCGACTACCCACCAATCGACCACAGTCTTCTGTGGACATTGTTCCACCGCCCTTATTTCCATGTGCGCGTTGTCAGCGATGTCGCTGGTGTCGCCCTCGGAGGCGCTCTCAAGAACATCGTTGCTGTTGCTGCCGGTTTTGTGGATGGCATGGGCTGGGGTGACAATGCCAAGGCAGCAGTCATGCGCGTCGGGTTGTTGGAGATGGTGAAGTTTGGATCGCAATTCTTTGCCAACACGGTCGAGACGAGAACCTTCACGGAAGAAAGCGCTGGTGTTGCGGATCTCATTACCAGTTGTAGTGGTGGGCGCAACTACCGCTGCGCGAAGCTCAGTGTCCAACGAGGTGCTCCCATTGAGGAGATCGAGAAGCAAGAGCTCAACGGCCAGAAGCTGCAAGGCACGTTGACTGCTGCAGAAGTTAACAAGTTTTTGAAGAACCAGGGTGTGGAAAAGGATTATCCTTTGTTCACTGCCGTCCACCGTAAGCTGCCATCTCCGAACGATTGAACCCCAATACCAGATAACGTCTGGCTAACTCGATGACAGGTATTCTGAATGGAGAAATGAAAGTTGAGGACATTCCTCAGTTCATTGAGCCCAAGCTCTAAAACTTGTTCTTGTTGGCGGTGAGTGTTGGCTTAGACGTAAGCATGAATGGAGTCAAGAAGGTTTAATATAGACGACGACGATAATGTCTGATTATTGCCTGAGAATGGATTGAATAACATAGTAATTGAACAGAGTAGCCTGGGATGCATGCTGAAGATAAAATTATAAGAAGAGTAGAATCAGAATCAGAATTAGAATTAAAAAAAAATAAAAAGAAATAACTAGCGAGATGGGATCAGTTGATGTTGCTGCAGCCTCAGGTACCCAGGCATGCGACATGATGTCATGGGCGGTTCTAGCCCCGCGAGCCAGTTGGGAGTTGTTCTTCCTGGAATCCTGGCAACGACAGAACAGAAAGAAACACCGCAACAGCATCCTACGATCGTTCTCTTTGGAATTGACTGCCAACCCATGCCGGCGCCGTCTGTGTCATAGTGGATATGCAGAGTCTGTGTGTGACGCATTACGTACACTACTAGTCAGTTTCCTACCGGACTTCTAACCTAGCCTGAGCTTACAGTAATAAAACCTCCACATCCCACATGTTCTCACCGTCTCTCTCACACAATCTCTAAACCACCTCCCCTCCCCTCTCCTGTCGCTTCCATTCACTGCCTACCAACAATGGGTGGTACACAACAGGTCTATCTGTTGCCATTGACAGATGATGGTGCGCCGGATGTACCGGGTGGTTATATTTACTTACCACCTCCGACAAACCCTGCTTACGTGCTGCGCTTCGTGATTGAAGGCACAAGCTCTATTTGTAGAGAGGGAAGCTTATGGGTAAACATACCAGAGGAAGGCGCAGAATTTGATCGATCAAAATTTCGCCAATTCGCGTAAGTTACGGGACGTGCCGCGATACTTCACGTTTAAACTCATCTGTGGCATGACAGTCTTCAACCGAACTTCAACAAAGATATCCATATCGATGTACCCATAACCCAGGCGGGCGCTTTTGCTTTTTATACCACCTACTCCCCTCTCCCCGAATTCACGGCGGAATCTCTTCCCTCACAGAAACAGAAGAAGAGCGAAGTTCACTATGTCGATGTGTCACCGGCATTGTCTCTGCAAGGCGCGCAATTGCCCTTGGATGCTCTGTCTATATTCTCGGTGATTTCCAAATTCATGGGGAAATACCCAACAGATTGGGACAATCATCTACGCGGCATATCGCAACGAAATTACAACATGATCCATTTCACACCGCTGATGCAACGGGGTTCGTCTAATTCGCCCTACAGCATCTACGACCAGTTGCAATTCGATAGACACGCATTTCCCAATGGCGAAAAGGATGTCGCAGAGTTGGTTGAAAGAATGGCTAACGAATACGGTCTGTTGGCGTTGACAGACGTCGTTTGGAATCACACTGCACATAACAGCAAGTGGCTCGAGGAACATCCCGAAGCTGGATATAACATTGTAACAGCGCCGTGGCTGGAAGCCGCTCTAGAGCTAGACACTGCCTTGCTCAAATACGGGGATGATCTGGAGGAGCTTGGTTTGCCGACAGAATTTCACGGCGTGGACGATCTGTTGAAAGTCATCACCGGGATGCGCAAGCATGTTATTGATGCGATCAAGTTGTGGGAGTTTTACGTTGTAGATGTGAAAGAAAATTCCAGCCGAATCATCAAAGAGTGGACTGATAGCTCATCAAGGGAACCCATTGATGGTGCTCAGTCGTGGAATTTGAAGCAAAAAGCAGATTTCATTCGTCAAAACGCTCTTCCAAACGCTTCTCGCATACTGGGGAGATTTTCTCGAAAAGTGGATGAGAAGGAAGCTTCACGCTTGCTCGCCGCTTTACACGGGCCTAAGGACACAGCAGACATCTCTGCAGTGGAGACAGAACTCGGTCACCTTCTCGACGAGGTCAATTTACCTTTCTACAAGGAGTACGACGAAGACGTTAAGGCTATCTTAGATCAACTATTCAATCGCATCAAATACGTCAGAATTGATGATCACGGGCCGAAATTGGGACCCGTGACCAAGACCAGTGCCCTCATCGAAACCTACTTCACCCGGCTACCTAACAACGAAACAACCAAGCGCCATGATCCTCGATCGTTGGCATTGGTTAACAATGGCTGGATCTGGAATGCTGATGCATTGAAAGACAACGCCGGACCAGACTCTAGGGCTTATCTCCGTCGAGAAGTCATCGTGTGGGGTGACTGTGTCAAGCTGAGATACGGATCTTCGCCTGAGGATAATCCATTCGTCTGGGACTACATGGCCAAGTACACACGCCTTATGGCAAAGTACTTCTCCGGTTTCCGGGTGGACAACTGTCACTCCACTCCTCTGCCAGTAGCCGAGTATCTCCTCGACGAAGCGCGCAAAGTCCGACCTAACTTGACTGTTTTTGCGGAACTTTTTACGGGATCTGAAGAGACTGACTATGTCTTTGTGAAACGTTTGGGTTTGAGCGCACTGATTCGAGAAGCTATGCAGGCATGGAGCACCGCTGAACTGAGTCGCCTGGTTCACCGACACGGTGGTCGACCAATTGGAAGCTTTGAGCTCGATCTTCCTACAGGATCTTCCCCGGCATCAAACGAGCAAGAAACTATTGCTCATATCCGGCAAAGTCCGGTACATGCACTGTTCATGGACTGTACGCACGATAATGAAGTTCCAGCTCAGAAGAGGGATGCGAGAGATACACTGCCAAGCGCTGCATTGGTTGCAATGTGCGCCTCTGCTACTGGTAGTGTTATGGGATATGACGAAATATACCCCAAACTCGTTGATCTTGTTTCTGAAACTCGTTCGTATACCTCCAAGTTTTCAGAAAACGAGACCCTTGAAGTAGGTCCCGGCGAGGGCGGTATCGGTGGCATAAAGAAGCTTCTGAACGAGCTCCATACCAAGATGGGTAAAGAAGGATACGATGAAACGCATATTCATCACGACGGAGAGTACATTACCGTCCACAGAGTGCATCCGAAGACCCGTAAGGGTATCTTCTTGATCGCACACACGGCATTCCCTGGCTATGGCAACGGAAACGGTCTTCTTGCTCCGACGTATCTTACTGGCACTTGTGCGAAGTTGCTTGGAAGTTGGAAACTGGAAGTCGACGACGGCGCAGAATCTCGAAAGCAGGTTCTGGAAGATAAAATTTCTCTACGAGGTCTGCCAAGTAAAGTGGTTGCCATCGACGGTGCTACAGTCAGTCACAAAGGAGATGGCTCCAGTTTGGATGTTACTGAACATCTAATCCCTGGCGCCATTGCCTTGTTTGAGACCTGGATCCCGAGCGCCGAGCATGCAGACGGATTTGATAATTACATCACCAGTGGTACCGAGGAGGCTTTCTCAAAACTGGATCTGATCGATCTCAACTTCTTTCTCTACAAATGTGATGCTGAAGAGAGAGATTCTAGCAATGGACAAGATGGCGTCTATACTATCCCGAACCATGGTCCGCTAGTGTATGCTGGTCTTCAGGGTTGGTGGAGTTTGCTGGAGAATATTATCAGATACAACGAGCTAGCACATCCTCTGTGCGACCATTTGCGGCAGGGGCAGTGGGCATTGGATTATATCGTAGGTCGCTTGGAGAGAGCAAGCAAACAAGAAGTGTATAGTCGTCTAGACGCGCCAGCAGCTTGGCTACGAACGCGCTTCGAAGTGGTCCGAACATTACCCAGCTTTCTACTTCCGCGATACTTTGCCATCATTGTGCAAAGTGCGTTCACAGCCGCATGGCGACGAGGCATTCAATTGTTTAGCCAAAACGTTCAACATGGTCAACAATTCATCCACCAACTAGCCATGGTCAGTGTACAGCAAGTCGGCCACGTCAATTCAGCATCCTTGTGGCCAACTAAGAAGGTACCGACTCTTGCCGCGGGTCTTCCACATTTTGCCGTGGACTGGGCTCGATGCTGGGGACGTGATGTCTTTATCTCACTCCGCGGCTTGCTTCTTTGCACGGGTCGGTTTGACGAAGCGAAAGAACATATTGTTGGCTTTGCCAGCGTTCTTAAACACGGCATGATTCCTAACTTGCTGAGTAGCGGCAGGCTACCACGGTATAACTCTCGAGACTCGGTCTGGTTTTTCCTGCAGGCTATTCAAGATTATACCAAAATGGTACCTGACGGTATCAAGATTCTGGATGTTAAAGTCCCTCGACGATTTTTACCTTATGATGATACCTGGTTTCCGCACGACGATCCACGAGCCTACTCTCAATCATCCACCATCCGAGAAATCATCCAAGAGGTGTTCCAACGTCATGCATCTGGACTTAGTTTCCGAGAATACAACGCTGGACCCGCACTTGATGTTCAAATGAAACCAGAAGGATTCCAGATCGATGTCAACGTTGACTGGGACACTGGTATCATCTTTGGCGGAAACCAGTCCAACTGCGGTACGTGGATGGATAAAATGGGCGAAAGTGAAAGGGCAGGAAGTAAAGGAGTACCGGGGACACCACGAGACGGCGCCGCTATCGAAATCACTGGTCTGTGTTACAGTGCACTGAAATGGGTCCAAGAACTCCAGGCGAAGGGCCAGTACGAGCATGACGGAGTCACAACAAGCGCCGACGGCAAGACCATCACATTCACCGAATGGGCATCCCGAATCAAAACCAACTTTGAGCGATGCTACTACATCCCCCTTGACAGCAGCGACGACAAGGACTACGACATTGATTCCTCTCTCGTCAACAGACGAGGCATCTACAAGGATTTGTACCGATCCGGCAAACCCTACGAAGACTACCAACTCCGCGCCAACTTCCCAATCGCCATGACCGTTGCACCGGAGCTCTTCAACCCAGGACACGCATTACAATGCCTCTCCCTCGCAGACTCAATCCTTTTGGGACCCACGGGTGTCGCAACACTAGATCCATCCGATTTCAACTATCGACCTAATTACATCAACTCCGAAGATTCGACTGACTTCTCAACCTCAAAGGGACGAAATTACCACCAAGGACCTGAATGGCTCTGGCCGCGCGGCTTCTTTCTCCGCGCATTGTTACGATTTGATTTGTTGAGGAGGAATACTGTGCATGAGCGTACAGAGACCTTTCAGCAGATTACCAGGCGACTGAAAGGGTGTAAACTTGCTCTCAAGGAGAGTCCGTGGAAAGGGTTGACGGAGTTGACGAATAAGGATGGTGCTTATTGTGCGGATTCGGTATGTCCTTTTCCCCCCATCTCTTCTAACTTTTGGTTTCGAGTGTTTGTTTTTAACTGACAGGGTTTATGTAGTCCCCTTCCCAAGCGTGGTCGGCTGGGTGCCTGCTTGATGTTTACTACGATGCTTCCCATGTAGTTTCGCATTCATTAAACTAAAGCAGGGAGAAGATGAACATGTGAGATGGTAAAAGTATGAGCTTGAGCCGTTTTCAACTGGTGGGGAAGTGGATATATATCCTTTTTTATCTATAAATGTACTTAACTTGTTTTATGATCCACGGATAGTAGATATCGTGCCTAGATACTTGTATTGAACCTTGGAACATGCTTAATATTTTATATTTATACAACCACCAGAATATGGTCAAAAAACTGAAATGAACAATTGCACCTCATCATAAGTCTCAAATATGCAACGCTTGCTATAATCAATGCTATAATCAAAATGGGTAATAGACAGGAAATGCATCAAATGTATCATGTATATGCAAGGAGATGTCATCGCCATCGACCAGCAGATGGTTTCGATGAAGACGTGGACCAAACAGTGTAGAACTTTCTGATTTCCTGAGGATCGTAAGAGGCGACGTCGTGGAAATCAGCGGTGTCGAGTCCACAGGCCGGAGTTGAAGGGACTGTTGACGCACGATTGGGATCTGTCCATTGACCGTCTCGGGCGCCGAGTTCGGGGATTCTTAAATCCATAATGCATGCGGCGAAGGATTGGCGACGGTTGTTTCCGACGTTCATTCCAGTCGTTGGCCCTGATGGTGAGGATGTCGTTGCTCCAATATCTGGAGTCGTTGTGTCGCTGTCTGAGCGGGTAGATGCAGTTTTGGTATTGTTCCACACGCTCAACAACTTGCGGTCAAATGCTGCGGGCTGACTGAGATGCTTCCGTTTCCGTGTGGCCTTGATAGGTAGTGGTGACAAAAGGCCAGACTCCGCGCGGCCCATAAGCGATGCAGACCCGATGCTACCATCAGAAGCTACGTTCAAAGCTTTGATGGCAACATCCATGGTAGGCCGCGTCTTGGAAGTCTGTGTATCAATATCAAATATGCGAGCCTCGCCAGATGCACCGAATGCCCAAACCCGAACTCCACCATTCCATGTCTGAACTGAGAAGTCGACAACCCTATCCATACGCCCAATTTCCTTGCCGTAGATCTTCAATGGCCAGAGCATAGCTGTTGGTCGATAACTGACTCGCAACAAGAACTCCCAGTCACCGTTCTGGTTCTGCGCTAGGCTGCCCCGACGCTTCGAATTCCGCTCATTGTCAAGGAACCAATCGCGTGCTAAATCACTGTCACCCATAACGTTGTCACCCTGGAGTTGTCGCTCTCGTCGAAGGACATTGTACACATCAACGGGAACTGTGTACAGGACGATCCGATCCTGGTACGCAGCCACGATACGTAGACCGCGGCTTAAATCCGAGCCTACCGCAAAAATAGTCGGTATTCGGTCTTCTTCTGAATCCAATCCGTGATCTGAGGGAGGTATACAGATCATGGCACGCGTCAGATTTGTCGGTCCGCCGATCGGAGCATCAGATCCGATGCAAAGATAACCAGTGACTGGCTCAATAAATAATATATGGAGCCCATCATTAACCGGCATTGCCCGGTAATGATGACAATGCGTCGCTTTTACCAAACTCAAACGACCATTTTTCCTTGGAGTCCAATGGGTGAATGAATTCACCCGAGAAGAGAGATGGAACTGGCAGACAACATCTTCGCCGTTTGCTGCACGATGACACTGACATCCCGAAGCACCAGGGCCAGCTAGGGATGAGATCAATCGCAATTTCGAAGCTTCGTCAATTTCGACACGACTAGGAAGAAAGTGCAATACCTCAGCCGGTTGAGAAAGTGGAAACATCTTCCTAGAGTCCTCCTGTGTCTTTTCATCAACCCAGTGCAATTCAATACCAGAACCGCATCCAAACGCCACGCACCGACGACCGGGGCAGATGGATACACTGCGAGGAGGATCCTCCATTGAACAAATATCGTGAAAGTATTTTCTTGGGGCTCTTGTTAAGCGATTCATCGTGCGACGTGTGGAAACAGTACGGGGACCCAGAGGCGGTCGGCCTTTGGGGGCGGTGGCTTGCTCAATGACTGCACTAGAAGCAATGGCATCCCGGAATTCGTCCATTTTTCTAGCCTGCTCTGCAGGAACGTCCTCTCTGGTCGAGGAGCGCTTACGCAGAAAAGGTGATGGCTGCCCAGCGGAATGAATTGGGACTCCCTTGATGTCGCAGATCATGCCAACTCGACCTCGCAATAATGCAGCAATCACAAATTTTGACGTACTGGTATCAATAGTAGCTGACAAGACTTCGTATGGACATCCAATGCTTGAGATAGGTAAAATGTCGAGATCGTTATCCTCTAAGATCAAGTCTGATGGTGTAGCATCCGATAAGCGAGGAGGCAACGAGTCGCCTCGTTTTCTATTGCTGAGGTAGTAGACATAAATCATACATCCTGTAGCAGCCAAAAGATAGTGACCACATGTACTGACACTGAATTTGATTGAACGGGAAAAGGCTGGATCACGCAGCGCAGCTGTGAGTCTCGGTGCGGAACCGTTAAACATATCCCGTGATAAGCCTGGAGACTCCTTGGGTAACGATTCACGCGACAACTGGCCGAAATCTACCACGGCGGTAGGCAAAAATCCGCTCTTTTCGACATTGACTTTTCGACCAGATAGTACACATTCGGTAGAGAAACGCTTGCTCAACCGCCAAACCAGACTTTCCTCGACACCATTCACAGTTTGATAGGTTTGACAATCACGACGCCATGCATCCCACCAGCCAGCCCTTTTCAACATATTTTCAAGAAGTGTTTGTTGTAAACTGGCACGCATCCATTGTGAGCATGTCCGTCGAGCATTATCGAAGTCGCGAGGACTTAGCATGGCATAAATTTGGAATAATATCTCTGGAGGCGTCCTGTTTGCTGCTGGAATGTGTTCCCAGCGATTGTCGCCACCTCGCCATTCTGCTTCGGAAGACGACGTCCCATTTGCCGAAAGATCAGGACTGGAACTACCCGGAGATGAGACGTCGTTGTCAGATAAAGTCGTGTCGTCCGAAATGCAGGGTGATGACGAAAGATATTCCCCGAAGTGATGACCTTTTGATTGAAGATCAGAAGAATTCAATGCAATGATATCCGCTGTGTTTTCGACACTGTGTGGCTCAATGGCGAGTTCTGGGAAAGGTTCCGTTTCCGGGTCCCAGCTATCTGACCAATGCAAGGGCTTCTGGAGTAGAGTGTCGGAGGGGTTGCTGGACTCTGACCACCAGGAAGACGCCATTGGTGCAGTGGGAGCGCTGCCGGACATTTATAATGTGCAGAATGGGATGAAAACGTCCACGTTTTTTTGTGGGCGATGTCCCCTCTGTATATATAAGATATATATACTATAATTAGATGATTAAACCAGAAAATGGTAATGCCTGGGACGGAACTAAGTTGATGACGACTGACGGAACCGGATCTAGAAAGAGACTTCGTTCGAGACCAAATGAGGCGTCCCGACTTTCGTAGAAACAATTCAACTCAAACGTTATGTGTGCAGAAAAAGAGAGGGGCCACCCTAGCTTAACCCGGAGAGGACGGAAGAATCAGAAGCAAAATCCAGCGGTGAGCTGTCATCTGCATTTCTCGGCCAGAAATTAATCTGATAGTTGTTCCTGATAGAGCAAATTGAGTTGGTTGTTCCAATCTATGAACGGCTCCGTTGGCGACCTACCAAACTCAGCAGGTCACGCGTAACATGTAGGCGGGCGATGGCCGGAACGACGGTGTTAGTGCTAGACTCAGTCGGTGGCGTCGAATGAGTGTTGTTGAAGTGCAGCCACAGGTGAAGGGATGCAAGACTTGATACGTAGTCTAAACGTAAAGTGATCACATAACAGATAAAAAAAAGAAATCAGAGCAAGAATTGTGGATGTATTTAAACCATGTATATGCCGAGACAAGCAAGTATGAGACGAGACGATCAAACTGAAATCACTTACTAACAACGATGTGAACGCCCCTCGAGAGAAAAGTCTGACTAGAGCCGGCCCATGAAACGGCCAATTAGAGTGGGAAGTGGACCAGTGAGAGAGCAAGGTGGTCGTCCTCATGCTTTCTGAATGGCTGGTCCGCGATAGCTGAACCGAAGTTCTCTTAGTTTCGAAGGGACCACGGACTAGCTGACGTCGACATAGTTAGCCGATAGGCATGAAATATGAAAAAAACTGGGGACGATTGGATAAGGGTGGATCAATACCTCAATCAGGAACCAGCTAGGGACTCGAAGAGTCGAGGAGAGGCAAAGCGGAGCCAGGCTAGAAACCTAGTACGTACATAGAAGTTTAGCAGGAAGCCATGGATCCATCCCACTAGAGCGAGTTGGGAAGGAAGTTGACATGAAGGATGCATTTAGACGTGAAGCTGTAGATGAAGCTGTAGATGAAGCTGAGGATGGAGATGAATACAAGATGAAGATGGATGAAAAGGAAGAGATGAGGTTGGTAGCGACAGTAAGGGTAGAAGGAAGGAGGAAGGAAGGAAGGAGGCGAGTCCCGGCGGCAGTCGCGCATCTAGAAGGTTGCCTAATTAATCAGGTGTCTAACTAGTAGCGACCTGGCCAGGTCAGCCACACCGCGCTATCTGCATCTTCCCTGCATCTTTGTTTCTCTCTTTACACCGTCTCTCTTCAACGCTCTTATCGCTTCTCGCCATTCATCGCAGCGACACAGTCTAGACTTCTGCCATGCGAGGGCGCCTGGATTCAAAACATCCGAGGAATGCGGCCACACGGGCTCGATGCCGGATGCAGTCAAACACCGAGTCTATTATTCATTCATTCACTTCTACGGAGTACATTAATAATTGAGCATTCTACGATCTCGTTAACGAGCAGAATGCATATTATTAAACATGGCACTCTATTTGAAAAATTCGATCCGATGATCGCCGCGGATCTCACGTCAGCGTGGGGTACTTTTATCTACGTATACGAGTAAGTACCGGAAGATCAAGAGACAAAGATCACCAGCCTTGCCCTAGGGAGACTATCCCGAGTTATCAACCACACCCCTGCGTCGACTGCAGTAGTCGCACGCTCAGTGGATACTGCCGCAGTGGGCGTCTGGCGTATGACGATTGCCAGCTACTAACTTAGAGCTTGGACTTGAGTAAGTGTGCATATGTGTTATGCAATGCAAGGATAGAATGCTGTATGTATTCGCTGTCACCCCTCCCTTGGCTATGATAATCCTCCGGATTTCGCACAGAAGATAGATTGATGTCTTGGATTTTCGAGTATCATTGCCACTCGGGAACGACTTCCTTTTGACGGTGCTCACATGGTATTGTCGCGGCATTCATGAGGAGGTGAAACAACCCAAGAACAAAATTTGACCTGAACCGAATGATAATATCCTAACTGTGACCCCGAAACGTGTTGCATCATGGGAAGCATATCCCGCAACTGCCGCAGATCCCGTGATTGGCATGAGTCAATCACTTCTCGTTACCTTTGACACCTTAGGCATTACAATAACCTATGCAAAGCAAGGACTGGCTGTCTCACAAACATGAAATAAGCTACATTCCTGAACTCTTGGTCTATCTGAGCACAAATCCCCCCAGCCACGAGAATAAAGTTCACTCAGGAATGTTCATTTATCCTTGCGCCCGTATGAACAGTTCAGGCGCGAGCGCTTATACCGCCACTTCTCTGCTAGATGGTGTATTGTTCATTGAATTAGGGTTATTTCCCGATTTGTCATCTGGGCTCGTGGCATTTGGGCCATGTGGTGTCCGGGTGCTATAGTTACATTCCTGAGTAAGATCCATGCTTAACACTCTACCTAATCTCCAAGCAGTTTTTGATCACAGCCAAGTATTTGATGCAGTTTTACTCCAGGGTTCTCACAAGCATGTGACGAATGTTATTCCTTGATTAGATAATATTTCTTGACATGAGCGTGTACAATGTAGATTCCACACCTAAGAAGATGCTTGCAGGTTATCTAGAACCCATCTCACTCCATCAACAACGATATCCGGCTGAGTTAGCTGGACAAAGTGGCCACTGTCGTGGGCAAATACAAGCTTGCTGCTCGTAGAGAGCTTCAAAAATTCCTTCATGAGACCCTCACTTTTCTCATCAGCTGTCCTGATCAACTCTCTGACATGACTCCTCTGCTCCTCGGTTCCATTCCCTCTCGCAACGCCCGCCGTATACAACCCGCTCCAATCCCTGCTCCGCATACCCCCAATAACATAAACTGGTTTATCTCCAAGCAGCGGCTGGGTTTTATTCAACCCTTTCTTCCTTAGCGTCTCAAAACTTGGTGCGTACTGCTCAAGATCCTCCTTCTCGGCAATCAGCTTGGTCTTCTCTGTCGATTCGTCGCTGATAAACGCATCCCACTCTTCTGGCGTCAATTTATGCTCCGCCTCAACACCCAAGCCGGAGTAAAATTCGACGCCATCGGCAATGGCTAGGAGATCTGGATCATTTACGTTCAACACCTGTGGCATGGTCTCGTGGTTGGCGTCGACGAGCACCACGCCGGCGATGTGCGGGCCATTTCCCGTCAGGGCGATGAACTCGTTTATGAGCACACCGGCCCAGGAGTGGCCCACAATGATCAGCGGGTTTGAAATGGGAGATTGTTTGATCAGATGGGAAAGCTCCAGAGCAATGTTCTCGGCTGTGGGCTCAAGCGGCGAGACCTCCGAGTTGCGATAACCGGAACGGTCGTAAGTGTAGCTTCGCAGCGAGGGGGAGAGTAGCCGCACTACGGCTGCCCAGTTGAGGCTGGAGCTTGCCACGCCCGAGATAAAGAGGACGACGGGATCTTTGGAACTGTTGGGCTCTGGGCCGTGGGTGTAGAGGGCCAGGGAGTGAGTGCCAATGTTGACGAGGCTGGCATTGGAGGGGATGGTTGAGGAGGACATTATGGGTATTAGGTTTACCTACCTAGGTAGGTATGGATTTTTAGGGCTTGTAGAGTTTACTGAGGTGCGTGGGATAACTAGGTCGTTATATATATACCGTATTTCCTTTACTGCATGTAGCTCGGATTTTTCTAACTTGCTTCACCTTTTTGCACACGCTCTCTTTCTTTCTGCCCCACTATCCAGGCAAACATTGTTTACGCAAACAGTAGGTAGGCTCGTGAAGACGCTCAACTATTGGAGGTGTGTAGAGCTCTTGTTCTTCCTAGTGGTAGCTCTGATCTAGGCTTCTCTCTGTAGGAAATCAACAAACAGTGCAAATCAATCAAACATACCTTACTGACAAATCCTACACCGAGTTCCACACAGAGCATTACGAATTGCCATATGAATGGGTGAGAGTCCTTAGTCGTACTGGACTTGTAACGTCAAGTGCGCCGGTGCCTGGTGGGAATAATTTTGTCTTGTTTGATTGTTTTGCTCATTCGCACTATTTGTTCAATTTCTGCAAATTTAGACACGAACCAATTACTGTCAACCTTAAGCAACTTTCTATGTCTCCGTACAGAGACCCGTCAGGTATCTGCAGGTAGTTTGGTGCAAACCTTTGGCGGAGACTATACATCTCCATCTCGGACAAAAAGCTGTTTCCCCTTAGCACCATTCCCTACTGAGCTCGTGACCTTACAAGGTACTGAATCGAGCAGACAGGAGGAAGATTTGTACTCTTTTCATGAAGAACTGCGTCTGGTATGAGCTATGAGCTGACCAGCGTCGTCATCGATGATCAACCTGCTTTGCTCGGGGCTCTTTACAGGAAAGCCAGCCTACGCCATGAAAACCAGGAAATCCCTGTATTCAAAAGGCGGCCGATCCATTTCTGGTTTCGTAATATCATCATGCCCCAGAAGCTGCTGCTGCTTCTATTCTTTGTGCTCTCTTCTCTCTCCATCCAGGACCCCAATGCATCAGAACCCACAGGATTGGAGTCGTGGCAAAGATGACTAATGAAATGAAAGTAAAGCACCATCCACATCCCATTGAATCAATCATTTGCACGATGACGGCCGCTTCCCCGGCACCGAGGAGACACCGACAGAGATTGTTCCCCGCTGTCGCCGTTGCTGGAGACATTGGGTCTGTCGAGATCAGTTGGGCGAACTTTTGATTGAATTCGTATGGAAGTTCAAGGAGAGAGACATACAATAGTCGATCAAGGCAATGCTGCAACAGTTGAAGCTACCGGAAATGAAGTACCCGACGAAGAATAGAAGGAACAGAGGTGCCGCCAAAGGAGCTTGAACTTGTAAGGCCTACTTGTCTCATCATATATCAACTCAGATTAGCGGCAATCATGAAATTTACTTGAAAATGGGAGGAGGGCGAGGTCAAAGAATACCCATCCATAACAAAGCAGAGCAGAGTTCCCAATCAAGATCAGCACCAATGCAATTGGCAACCGCACTCTTTCCAGAGGGAAGTTTCTGGTGTCCGTGGTCTGGCCCGGAATGATCTCAACGCCAACGGATTTGGCGACTTGGCGAAACCGCCAGTCCAATACTCGTCCGTTGAGAATTGAGGCTAGTAGTGCGCCAACACCATAAGGAAGATACGCTAATCCAATTTGTAAGTCATTGAATCCGTATTTTTGCGCAAAAAGATACGGAAGACTGCTGGTTACGCTGAAGTAGGAGGCATAGACGAGACAGTTGTATAGGAGAAGGAGACCGACATCCTTCTCTTTGAGGATTTTCAACGTAACAAGTGGGTTTGGCATGCGTATCTTCCTTTGTCCTTTCCCTTCACTTTTCCCTTGGGTCGAGTCTCGTGAATTTGTTGTCTCATTGTTGGTGTCAGCTTGTGACTTGATGATCGATCTCTGCTT
This sequence comes from Talaromyces sp. PYS2103, assembly GCA_023625975.1. NCBI lineage: Eukaryota > Fungi > Ascomycota > Eurotiomycetes > Eurotiales > Trichocomaceae > Talaromyces > Talaromyces sp. PYS2103. The sequence goes on along the minus strand of JAMAGB010000010.1, from coordinate 435,764 downwards.
TCTTCTTGCCCCGATGACAGTAAGCAAGTCTCGATTCCATCTTTGAGGAGGGATCGATCCGTTGCCCACTACGTTACGACCTGTCTCTGGAAAGGCCAATAATAGCAAGACAAGGAGCACTCCGGCAAAAATACACAGAAACCAGAATATAGATCGCCAGCCCAGGAATGCCGCCAGTATGCCACCGAGAACAGGCCCCAGGGCAGGTCCCACCAGTGCGCCCCCATTAATCAAGCCCATATACGTTCCACGTTCGGCCGCGGTAGCCACGTCAGCCGCCACGGCTGATCCCAGTGCAATGGTCGACGATGACCCGGTTGACTGGAGACAGCGTAGTACTAACAGGGCCGGATACGATGTCTGTAGGGCAAGTCCAATACAGGCACCAATATAAATTGTGAACCCAATGATGTATGCTGGACGACGTCCACTGGTATCGGCCAGATTCCCCATGAACGTTGGTGAAATCCCTTGAAATATCATGTAGGTGGTGAGCGATATATTGATCAACGACTGACTGACGTGAAGCTCCGCTGACAGAGGGTTTAGTGCAGGATAATAGATATTTCCCGAAAGAGGTGAGACTGTGCCACATATCGCAGCCATGAGGACAATGAAGATACGGGTACCTCTGGGGAAGATTGAATGGCGGACATCTTCTGTCGGCGACTGCATGTTTGGCAGTGGAGTTTCCAGCTTGACTTCTCTTCCTCCAGATGCCTCTAACATATCAGTATCGGAATTCGCTGTCTGCTTTTCGGGGTGAACGACTGTCTGTTGTCTACTATGGCTGCGATCGCTGGGCATTTCAACCTGCTGAATTAATGCTTCCTGGTTGAGCTGGGCTGACATCGTGATTGTGGTCACTTCATCTCCTAGTTGGCTTTGCATAATGGGAGATAGCAATTGGGAGAGTTTGAGGGGAGTATCTGGGAGATCTGGCTGTCTCTGCGAATGTATACGTATGAGAAAGAACGGAGCTGTGCAAACAATGTAGGTATGGAATGTCATGGTACCCAACTTATCTGTTTAGTGATTTCAAGAATACTACCATCAAGATTAAGGCAAGATCAGCAGACAATACATACTTACATCCCCAAAATAAAAACGAAAATGTGATTCGTCCATTTCCGTAGCCTGGGTGACTCCCCGGAAAATGTCCGGAAAGACGGGATGAGACAAGGAAAAGCATCCTGACCGACAAGACCTAATTCGACTGCATACAGCAACGCGGAGACATTTTCCCCGCCATCGCCACGACAGGGATGTATGGCGTAGTTGGCTTCCTTTCTCTGGGTTCGGTTTAGCTTGTCTTTTCTCCCTGAACCACTGCAGGTGCGGACGGCAATACTTATTGGGAAAGGAATCAAGCTCTACTTTTCACCATGATCATCATGATGTCTATACACTTACCCTACTTAGGTAAACACCAAAGCATACATAGCGTTTGTCCAGTCCGATTAACCGTGATGCTTATACCGGTTCAAAATCGACGCGACGAGGTATTTGCTCCGCACCATATTGCTATGTTCTATTCAACATGATTGATGGACATTGCCCGTTATCTGAACGATGTCAAGGCAATTTTAGTACCGTCTCATAACTTGATTAGTCCTCGGAGATGTGTGTATTGGCATGTGCCTGTTGCCTGCCTTTTTGAAGCAAGAAAGGCAGAGAAATATGGACTTAAATGCAAAGTGGATTTACGATTCATGTAAACTAAGTGATTAATTCACTAAGGATAAACGTGCTCAATCAATCATGTCGCGAAGCCTCAACATCAGCACGTTTTTCCAATTCGTCCTTCAACCGCTGCTCTGTCGCATCCAAGTACTCATCCGTCATCACATACTTGTCCGGCTGACCAGCTGAGATTGCCAGATCTTGAGTCATTATGCCATCCAGGTCAACTGTGTCAATACACGCCTTCTCCAAGGACTCAGCAAACATGACAAGTTCCGGGTTATGATCGAGCTTGCCGCGCTGAATCAGTCCCCTCGTCCAGGCAAAGATAGTTGCGATGGGGTTTGTCGATGTTTTCTTTCCTTTTTGATGCTCACGAAAATGGCGCGTCACGGTGCCATGGGCAGCCTCGCTCTCAAAGGCTTTGCCGTCTGCGGTGGTGAGAACCGAGGTCATCAGGCCCAGAGACCCGAAGCCCTGGGCGACGAGGTCGGATTGCACGTCCCCATCGTAGTCTATATCAAAAAGAAGTCGGCAATGCACCTCGTCAGTCACGACAATGCATAGACCGGAAGAAGCTTAGCTAAAAGAAAGGAATGGGTAAATTTACTCTTCAAAGACAAGACAAATCCGCCTTCGCTCTTCATCATGTACGCTACCATGTCGTCAATGAGGCGGTGTTCGTACCAGATGCCCTGTTTCTCGAAATCGGACTTGTACTGTGTCTCGTACAATTCTTTGAATATAGCCACAAAATGACCATCATATTGTTTCATCACGTTGTTTTTGGTCGCCACGTAGAGTGGAAGACCTCTTCTCAGAGCATAACGGAAACTGGTATGCGCAAACTGGAGGATTGACTCATCTGTATTCAGTTGAGTCTGCGCTATGCCGGCACCCTTAAATTTGTAGATAGGGATGCGAGTTTGCTCTCCATCTACGCTTTCAGGGGTGTATACCATCTCCAATGTGCCTGGACCAGGAGCAACGAAGTCCTTGCCGGAGTATTGGTCTCCAAATGCATGTCGACCGATGATAATTGGCCTTTTCCACGTCCGAACAAGCGGTGGTACACGAGAAATCAGTACCGGCTCGCGGAACACAGTCCCGCCAAAGGCATTACGGATCAGCCCATTTGCTGACGGCAGGATGTTCTTCAATTGAAACTCCTCGTAACGCGCTTTATCCGGGTTGATGGTGGCACATTTGATGCCCACTCCAAACTCTTTAATTGCAGCGGCTGCTTCATGCACAACTTGGTCGTTGGTGAGGTCGCGATTAGGCAGACCCAGGTCGAAATACCGAAGGTCGATATTGAGATATGGATGAATGAACCGCTTTTTGATATCGTCCCAGAGGACGCGTGTCATTTCATCGCCGTCCATCTCGACAACGGGAGTCTTGACCTGTGATAGCCCTGTAAGACTGGAATTTCTCGAAATCGTGCCGAGGCATGTTGGGTTCACACAGAGGACTTACGTTAATCTTAGGAATTCCTGACATCTTTGAGCTTTAGAGATCGGATTTCTCACACAAAGGATGGTATTATTGAACCTGCCTACAACGAAAATCTTCGTAGATATAAGAGTTGAATGCTGCCCAGGTGCTCAAGCGGAATCAAAATATTTGAGAAACCCAGGTGTGGCATAACGGCTTTATGTCCAATGAATATATTAATATAGAAACAGATACTTTACATATACCCATCTGCTGTTTACCTCCAGGCCATAATGCACTAATTTGTTCTTTGTCGTTCTTTGTTTCAGTGCACCAATGCGGGAAACCTAGGAAGTTCTCGTAAGTCCATGACTTCCAAGATTGATGGTCATTGTTTCGGTCTTCTCGCCGCTCGCTACTTTGGTCTCGACATGTAAGCTGAACTGAAAAGAGGCATACCATAGCATGGTATCAACAGGGTGTCTTGATATTACAGTGCATTGTAACACTGAGTTGTCTCTCTACATGACCTCCACACCTACCTAGATCGAAGTGGTTTTGCCTTCACTGACGAATTATGCGCGTTAGCCACCTGAAAATTCCTCCACCCCAGTCCCATTCACTGTTCTTTTGGAAGGAAAGACCTTGTCGATCAGAAACAGGCTCAAAAAGTGTAGAATGCACACTATCAAATATTGAATGAAGCACGATTGAAGCTCGCAAATCATTCGCACCACGATTGTCAGACTTGCCAAGTCACTTGACGTTGATCTCAGCTGGGGTAATAGTTGAGTGCGGAGAACCTTGGAAAGTACCTAGGTAGAGGTTCAAGTATCCTTGACAAGCAGCATGTATATTGGCTTATCCACCGAGGGCTGTCTGCTCAATCGAACAGATCTGCATCAAGTTCCAAAAGAAGTAGCAGGTCACACGACAGAGAGAAACATAAATTGCTTTCAATAATAGAGCCAATTCTAGGGCTGATTAAGGAAATGATAGCCGATTGTGTAATATACCTAGGTCATCATTGATTGGTCTGATTATAGAGATCATGCCATGTTTGTATTTAGCCAACGAGCACATCATATCGAGCGAGTCAAGTACTGTATGTAGATATAGTACGGTAGTTTCAAACATTGCAGCCACATATCTGCAATATCCTTTTCTGTCCAAGATGTATCATACATACTACCTAGCCACCGAGCAATATGATAAACGGGTCTAGGCATCTCAACCCAAAAGCCAACACACCTTATATACCTAAGTATTGTCAATCTGCAGGGGGCCTTGCAAGTACTAGTTCTCATTCGATGCGGGTAAAACGGTTCAGCTTCCGCGCAGCCTTGGAATTCATACCTAACCCCTGCTGCGGCACTGCTGATTCGATTTCGGAAGCTGATCGCGTGCTTCCCCTTTATTGAGCTCGGAGTCGAGGCTGACATCTTGCTTATGACGTTTGATCTGCTAGTTGAAAAAAGAAATGTGTCGTGTGCTCTGCGCCATTGCGCCCTTCCTTAGTGATGATCCTATTCGATTCTATTTTCATGAATTCATATCCTGTTCCCTAGCAACCCCCACCTGCAATTGATGAGAACGCGTCCACTACCAGGTATGAATTGAGCTTTCCGGATGTACGAGTAAGTCACGCTACACTTCCAAGGTTCATCTTACCTGCTTTCAGACACGAGAATGGAGAATGAGGCGATGGCGAAGATTCATTTTCTTGTGGTGTAGTACTAATTGCTAGACTTACTCGGAACAGGCAATTCCGGGACTCTCTGCATCAGTTCTCACCATCGATGGATGCTACGAGTTCACAAATATTTGTCTTTTCACAGCTAATGCAGACACCAGGAATGTCATCCTCCCCCGCGCTCGTCATGCATTAATGGTCATGATGGACACGGCAGAAAGCAGTCCATTGCAACACACCATCATTTTGATGATACCAATAGCCTCACAGCATTTTGAAGGACTATTATGGCGCAATTGATTTGGCAGAAAGGGTAGCATGCTTACTCGCCTTGGAGTTGTACGTGCTGGTATGTTGCCATTGAGGTAAGAGTCGAACTTCGTGGAACTGGATTCTGATCATAAATATCTTCATATATCATAGTAAAGAAATCCGTCCTCTTTGTCCCTTTTCAACTTTCTTCATTATTGTAATCTTCAAAGGATTTCAATTTTCTCAGAAGCAGAATCATGGCAGACTCAATCAAGACTTTACTCTCTCAAAAGAGAGGTCTCATCCGTCTCTGCGAAACACACGATATGAGCTCTACAGAAACAATCAAAAACACCGTCACTAAAGATGGCCGACGGTTCGATGGTTTATGGATCGGTGGACTCTGTCAAACGACTTATCTTGGAATACCGGACACAGAGCTTATCTCTCCCCTTCAGCGAGCTGCCCTGCTACTGTTAGACAATAAATTACGACAGCAGCGCAGCAAAACATCCCGCAGTAATACCGTCTGCGCAGCCTTTGATGCTGATAGCGGCGGGGCACCTGCGGACATACCAGCTTTGGTAGCCTTGCTGGATTTGCTGGGCATCTCAATGGTGATCATCGAAGACAAAGCCGTATCGAATCCCGGCGAGAAAGTCAATTCATTGAAAGAGACGTCTGATGCTCAGCCTCAGGCAGACAAGCATGACTTTGCCAATGTGATCCGGATGTTCAAAGCCGCCGCAGTGGGCAGAAATATCATGATTACTGCCAGGATTGAGAGCTTCACCGTTCGAAATCGACGGGCAGACGAAGCTGAGGAACGAGAATCGGTTCAAACTGCGTTGTTAGATGCCTTGGACCGAGCACAAGTTTACCATGAAGCTGGGGTAGACGCAATCATGATTCACAGCAAAAGTCGCAATTCAGGTGAAGTCATTTCTTTCATGACCGAGTTCAGAGCGAGAGATAGCGTGACCCCGTTGGTTGTTGTTCCGACCACCTATGCAGAGACTTTGCAGAGTGATCTTCACAACGCAGGTGCCAATGTCATTATCTATGCAAACCATCTGATGCGGGCGAAAATCAGCGCAGTGAGTAGGATCTCCAAGCAAGTGCTTGCTGAGAATCCGGGTCTATTCTCCGATGACCCCGAACTGAGCGCTTGCTTGGAGGCTCAGAATTTCGGCTGTCTTTTGCGGAAACTGTGGGAGAGGAAGTCTTTAGGTCTGGAAACTAGGGATGCTCAGATATACCGTGCTGTTACAACGATGTACGCAGCCGAAAGTATGAGAGCTGTTGTCCAGGATCTCTTGCTTGGTGACCGTTCAGGTTGTGAGGCTGATGAGCGAATTATACCAGTTAAGGAGTTACTGAAGATTAACGCTCGTCAGATTTATCTGCCAGGTGATCTGATCCCGTCATACTGAGTGAATACTTCGAGGGTATCTTCGCCGCGCTTTTGTTTTTATATCCTCTATTCTAGCTTTCATGAATAAGATTGAGTAGGCATAAACTAAGAAATCAGCTTTGAACTTCTTTACGAGCCCTCATACGTGGATAGCCTGTACAATGAAGCATCTGGCCTGTAAAAGACCTGGTAAATTGCTTTCCCCCTATGCAATGGTGAGACCTAGACAGTGCTACATTCTGAGATATATGATTTATTTCTCTTTTGTGATGAATAATTACAGGCGAGGTAATCTCACGCGGCTACAAGAAAAATGTTCCGTTTCAGCTGTATGATACATATATTACTCAAGTCACACCCGCATCAATTGATAATCGAGTCTTTCTCCAAGGAGAAAGATTCCAGGTTGTCAAGACGCTTCCAATTGAAGCGGGGAAGACAACATGCAGGAGTCAGACAATCAGCTAAATCGTGAAATATAATTCGCGCGGTATAGACAGCCATGCCATCCATGGCTATCATCTCAAACATCCTAGTATATGCATAAGTCGCCGAAGAGTGTCGTTGATGCCATCGGACCTTAGGAGACGACCTGGCTGAGACGGACTCTCTGCCCATGAAGATAACGATGAATATTGCTTACCATATATTGGATTAGCTCTGACCATATACATATGACTTCAACCTCCTCCGTACTCCTTCTTTGTACGACATTAAGAGGTCATTGGGGTCAAGTTCGTATATCTGCCATGCAGAGCTTTGTCGAAACGGGAATGGCCAATACCGGGGTTCATTCAACTTTCAAGACTATCACACTTCTCAACAGAAGCTGCATGCTGCAGTATTCTTCAAAAGTGAGCGGGGAATTTTTGACCAGTCGGTCTATTAGCAGATTACGTGTCTGAGGCTTCCCAGTTTCCAATGCTTCACGTCTGTCTAAGCCCGGTCAGATGCCACGTCCAGTCGTTTGTCTTATAACAGACTCACCTAGGCGAAGAATTGAGACGGAGAATTGCAGTTGGCATTTATAGCTCATGCTCATCCCTTAATTCCTCCTCTACTAATCTGCTCTGAACAACTCATCATCTCGTCTAATGACTATCTAGATAGCATTGCTCAACCATAATCAAATTCTCACGATGGCTACAAACGATCTACCAACACCAGGATCCCTATTCAGAGAGCCTCTGAAGCTGAAGGGAGCCCTTGATGGATTCAAACACTTTGATGTAACGCCATGCATTGGTCGAGAGTATGAAAACGTCAACCTTAGGGACTGGCTCCGAGCGCCGAACTCGGATGATCTTATTCGTGACCTAGCCATCACCAGTATGCTTTGTTCTCTAGCATCATTCGTATTGTGGGTACTATATATTAAATCTAACAACGCCCCATTCAGTCTCCCAGCGTGGCGTCGTTTTCTTTCGAGCCCAAGATGATCTCGACGATGACCTCCAACTAGAACTAGCCGATCGTCTCGGTAAACTCACTGGCAAACCAAGTGAATCCGGTCTACACATCCATCCCATCTCAAAATTTGGTAAGGATTACCGCGGAAATGACTACCGGGTCAACATCATCAGCTCGGTGGCGCTGAGAAAGCTCATCCATAACGATGTAAATGATAAGAAACAAGATGGCAAGGCTGGCTGGCACTCTGATATCAATTTTGAGCCTATGCCAAGCGATTATGCCATTCTGAGATTGACAGAACTTCCCGGCACTGGCGGAGGTATAACCCCTATTCTGCATTTCCTTTGACTGCAATTCATCTCAACTTTCAAAGGCGCATATACCTATACAACAAAATGGATGTAATCGATTGCTAACGTTTAGCCAGATACTCTCTGGACATCGGGGTACGAGCTCTACGACCGTCTCTCAGCCCCATATCAAAAGTTCCTCGAAGGCCTCACCGCGACCTTCGCTCAGCCCGTAGCTGCAAAACACGCAGATTTCGAGATTTACACCGATGCACGTGGGCATCCAGAGAACGTCGGTGCAGAACTACGCGCCGTTCACCCTGCCGTGCGCACCAATCCAGTCACAGGATGGAAATCGGTATTCGCGTTTGGGTACCATGTCGAGAAGATCAATGACTTGACGCGACATGAATCGCAGAAATTGTTGGATTGGTTGCTTGATCTGGTTGTTGGTAATCACGATATGCAGGTGCGCAATCGATGGAAGAATAAAAATGATCTGGCTATATGGGATAATCGGAGCGTGTTTCATACAGCTACTTTGGACTATGAAGGATTGGGTGAGAGGCTGGGTCATCGGACGGTTAGTGTGGGTGAGAGACCATATTTTGATCCTAATAGCTGCTCTCGTCAGGAGGCTATGAGAGATTAGTCGTAAGCATCTTCTTGAGGTTACGAGGACTGTGATGTCAGGCAAATCCGGATGTCTAGACACAATCGCTACCAGTACATTCTCGCCGCTGGGAGACCCTTGGACTTAGTTTTCTTATGATTGCATAAAAGAATGTACGTACCATAATAATTCAACGCTTTGTTGTAGCACAGGCGAGTCTGCCTCTATCTTTGCAGATCGCACCTGACCTCGGAAACCCTAGGTAAAGTGCTAGTGCTCATAATCAACTTTAATTTCGAGCTCGTAGAGACAGCGAAATTCTGAAAAGACAAACAGCCTCATTATTCAATTCCGAGTTTTCACACGACCACCGTCACTTCAGTCACGATCACCGAGGCAAATATCGCAAACGTCATCCTGACCGTGCCCAGCGTCGCCATAGTCGTCAATGTAGCGAAACTCCGCCAGCCGGCGTAAATGCGCATCGATAGATAGCTCGTTCAGGAATCATCACTTGAGTAGGATGTATATAGACGGCTAGAAATAGTTCAGGAATGAATTCATGCATTGTACACTTGCTGATACGGGGCATCGTGAATATTGATCAGTATGATGGTGGGTCTTATGGACCAGCATGATCCTCACGGCCCGAACCTTATCGGATCCATTATTATTCGAACATCGGCGATGGGGACCCACAAAGCCTCCTCTCTTTTCCCTTTAGCGTATTTCCGCTAAACAACTACGGACTACAAGATAACATAAATGGTCAATGACAGTCACTAGGCGATATGAAAGTGTCACCAAAACTAGGAAAGATACGGAGTACAGAGTCTCAGGAGGGGGTACCTTGATAGGTACTTTCAGGGTCAGCATAGATTAAATTAGACTGTTTCTGATATCGATGAATATTTGATATGCGCATTGATGATTGTAGTAAGTCGGGGTCCCGCTATTATTTCTCGAACCTTGCAAAAATGTGGACGTAACTCCGCAAACTAGCGACATAAGCGAATTTGTGGGCGACCTAAGGACTTTTGCGAATCCATGCCTATTAGAGAGGATGTCAAGAGTAGGCAAGAAGTTTACACAACTTGCAGAACTAGATTTCTCTTCCAAGGCTAGTTTCATAGCAAGTCTGCAATTGTATTGGGCGCTGGTTAGGCAACTGTCCAAAATTTTGAGACAATCCGCTAATACTGCGTTCTGTTTGGGTTTATGATAGAGGCAGTGCCCAAGTACTTTGTTGTAGTAGTAGTAGTAGTAGCTCTGGTCTATATTGCCAACTCTATTCAGGTGTATCGCTAAGCACATAGATACCAGAAATTCATATATAATCACAATACCGGAGTAATGTAGCGTCAGGGGATCCGGTGAAAGACCAACAGCGCAGTAGAATCTTTCATCTTCCGGACCTCAATTGAGAAGGAAATTGCATTGATGGCATTCCGACGCAGGGTCTGTTTGTACGTACCTAGGTACGCGTTCACGGGTCTGTTGCCCACGGACGAGGACTTGATCAATTCACCCTATACACCTATTTGATGGATTTTCTTTGGGATTGGCATAAACGATTATTCAATCAAGTAGAGCAAAATTATATATTACGTGAATTAATAATACTCTATTCATCGCTGAAGAACGAAGGGTATGTTCGTGGTGGTATCTTGGGGTAGGCAAAAAAAAAAAAAAAACGAAAGACAGAAAATCAAATAGCCACAGTCTATTAGAATGACAGCTAATACATCAATGATGTGTGGATCAGATTATGTATGTGTAAATGTACAATATCATACTTCACCAGCAATATGCTCCTCGTCAACCGCACTGGGACGAATCACTATCGACCCATCACTCCGCGGAACCCAAGGCCCATCAAGGGGAATCGTAAGGTTTGGATTGACATATTTTCTCAACCTCAGTCCAATCTCGCGACCACCGATAAGAATCGGAAGAGCATCCCTATCCAGCCCAGACAAAGGCGAAAGCAGAGGTGGTGGGCTCAGGGAGTCGTCTGAGCTGTTGCCATTGCTGCGGTCTGGTCGATCTTGGTCGATGCTTCGGAGGGCAATGAATTTCATTAGGGGTTCGTAGGTATATGCGAAGAAATACGTGAACCATACGGTTGCTCCTAGTAGAGGGACCAGTAACAACGATCTTGCAATCAGTTTGCGGAGGGCGAGAACACCAATCATTGCAACTTGGAAAACTACAAGGCCCAAAAACACGCGGCTGCAGATCATTGGCCATGCACGACCTGTCGAGTGTTGCTGATGGTCCATCGCGTAGAGTAGTTGGTATTTATATATGAAATGTCCCAGGAAGAAGTATATCAAACCACAAAGACACACGAGCCACGAGCTGGGAAAGACACTGTAAACGACACAAATAATAAAGATGAATATCGTCTGAGGGATAGTGAATCCGTAGCTGAATTTAGGCGGCGTCGATAATTCTGCGTATTCGCGAGGTGATTTTGCGTATAGCACATTGATAGGATACATGGCGACGCTTCCGAATTCCAACAATCGGAAAGGAAACAGTCCAAGACCCTGAAGAATGATGAGGTTGATATAAAAGCGAGACAAGTTCTCCAAAGATGTTGCCAGAGCAGATGCGATAGTGGTCGCATCTTTGAATGCGTTTTGCAAATTTTGGAAAAAACCGTAGAAATTCGATGCTGAACCGAGAACGGTGAATAGAAAGAAGAGGTTGAAGAAGGTGAAGAAGAAGTTCTTTGAGATAATGGATAGTTCCAGGTCACCTCTGGAAGTCATGCCTTGGAGACCCGAAAGATCTATATGACAGATTTGGTTAGTGACCGAAATCATAGACGGAGAAAAGGCACATACAGCTGTATAAATAAGGCACCGCCACCGTCAATAAAGAGAGTGTAACAGTCGGCAATCCAGTCTGCACAAGGGACCCAATAATCGGATGTCGTTTAAGCACATCAGCAAGACCAGGAATAGCCTTGTGCAGAGTGTTCAAATCCAACAACGATGCGATAGGAACTAGTAGTACAGACCAGAAGATGGTCAAGAAACTGATAACAAGCGTAATGAGCCAGGACCGGGAGACACGACTCGAGCGCGGAATATACGTGTTCTTCCATTCCACATCTGCAGGAGCCGGCGCGAGACTTGGTACTAGCTGAGTGGGGTGAGGATCAATTATGGTCTGAACGACCAACTGACATGCGGAAATCGTTTCCATCGTGACAAAGGCAAGGTCCGTGGCTGGATAATCTTTCTGCCGAGCAGCTAGAATTTTCTCATCGATGCGACGTAGCTTTTCTTCGTAGTAATCAATCGAGTCGACATTCTTGTAACGTAGCTTGAATGGGCCGTACCATAATCGAGTAGTCGGCCGCTTCTTGTCGTTTGTTCTTACAGGAACACGTCCATCTTCACTTCCAAGAAGTTGCGAGTGCTCTGTGGCCGTTTCAGATTGAACACTATATGAACGTGAAGCCCGGACCAATGGCAATGTATCGTTGTATCTCCTCTTTTGCTTGTAACCAAGATACTTGGTCCATGCTCGTTCCAACGGCTTCAGAATCTTCTTCCGCTCTTCCATCAACAAATCCAGATCATGCCATTGACGACACAACGTGACAGCTTCCACTTTTCCAATATGTAAATCTTCAATCATTTCCTGGATCTTCTCCTCTGAACGCATTTCAGTGGGAATGCCCGAAAGTCGGAATGTGCGATCGGTTGTCGACGTTTGACTTCCAAGGTAATTTTGACGTACCCGGATGATCTTGTTCGTTTCTTGAATAAGCAGATATATAGCGATAGCTGTAAACACGTAGGGAAATATCACGTAGATCCATAGATAAGTCGGATCTGATTTGAACTTTTTACGTCCGTGGCCCAACAGTATATCCCTCACGAACAGTGATTGACCGCCGTCGTCGTCATTGTCATCGTCGTCGTGGTCCCAACCCGGAATGCCCCATTGACCGGCATACCGCAGATGTAATGGCATTATAATAAGCGTGGCGAATACGAAGGTTGCCGAGAGGAATTTCACAGCGAACTTGAAGAACGAAAGCAACTGAGAACCAGGGCATTAGCAATGCGTCAAGATCATCGATAATGCCAAACACATACAACATAGGCATCCAATCCAGCAGATTCCAGCACTTCCTCATCTGTTATCCTATAGACCACCGGAATCCAACCAAAGAAACTATCCGGTAATTCGGGCAGAAAGGAGGCAGCATTTCGTCTTTTTCTTCGCGCAGCATAGAGCTCTGTCCATTTTGGCCGAAGAAGCTACCACGTTAATCAGTCAGACAACGAAATAAACAACGGCGGAGCGCAAAGAACGTGGACATACGCAGAAAGAGAAGAATGCACTCAACCCTAGCGTCACACTCAGAACAAGCTGTGTTGCTAGGTCTCGACCACCACTTGCTTGACTTCCCCAGTCGTACGGATGATCTCCGGGGACTGTGGAACTCGCTGTGGCCGCAAGCTGAACCGGGGTGGGAAGACCTCCGGTGGAAGACATTCTCATCGAGGTGCGTCTTTCCACTAAAAGCGTGGAATATATAAAGGGGCTGTCTATCGGCAAGGCATGTGCGTCTCAGTGTGTGTTTTGTTTTCTTCTTGCGCGTGGATGTCAACTGATTTCTCGCCGGCGAGACCGGATCGCGAAGGACAGGGCGAATCAAGCAGAATGATTATTTAATAAACGTGTGTAAACTAAGAATCAGCGCTGCAATATAAAACAACTCCAGCAAGCAACATAACTGTGGCAACGAGAGACTTTGTGAGAAATCAAAACAGTCAGATGTCAGTTACCCCATTTGGCTTTTCTTTGCGGCGTGCGCTATGACGAAACCGACCGGAATACCCGCACTAAGCTGGAATGGTCTTAGTGCCTGTCTACTATTTCTTCAAGCTGAAACATCGCAACATCACCAAACAGAAAAAAAACCATTTCATTACGCATCGCTCAATATCGACCATGTTAAATATGGGTCGAGAAACTCGGACTTTTCTAGCATCCCTCTTTTCCGGATCAAATGCCATTCACTAACAAACATGAAGCTTTTGCCAAGTGGTTGTATCGTTTTCACCAGACTAAAACTCAAAACATATCTAGGAGCATAACCAAAGGAAGACGTTTCGTACGATGGCTCATTAGTTACCGCTGGTAGCGGCCAATTTTTGACGCTTTTGAACAGCTTGCGCTAGGTTCTCGAGAACGGACTCGGTATCTTCCCAGCCGATACACGCGTCCGTGATACTAACGCCGTATTTCAGGCCGGACTTGCCTTCGGGAGGAACTTTTTGTGCACCTAATGTCCGGGTTAACCAAATGACCGTACAATGCAGGCTTTGCAATCACTCACCTTCGTTGATGTTACTCTCAATCATAACTCCCATAATAGCAGTCTCACCGGCGGCGATCTGCTCAGCAAGAGTCTCGGCCACCTTGGGCTGGTTCTTGTGATTCTTCAACGAGTTGCCATGTGAGCAGTCCACCATGAGACGTGGCCTCAAGCCCTTCTTAGTAAGGTTCTCCTTTGCCTCAGCAATACTCTTGGCATCATAATTCGTTCCTTTGGTGCCACCACGAAGAATCACAAAGCAGTCGTCGTTACCATCCGTTCCCACAATGGCGACAACTCCAGGTTTCGTGACAGACAAAAAGTGATGAGGATGCCTGACAGCGCCAATGGCATCGATAGCAACACCTAGCGAGCCATCGGTACCGTTCTTGAATCCGACAGGGAAAGACAATCCTGAGGCTAGTTCTCGGTGAACTTGAGATTCGGTGGTACGAGCGCCCACGGCACCGAGTGTTAAGCAATCGGCAGTGTACTGTGGAGAGATGGTGTCCAACATCTCACTAGCAATTGGCATGCCTTTGCTAGTCAGATCGACGAAGAGTTGTCGGGACAGGCGCAGTCCCTTGTTGATCTTGAAACTACCGTCGATATCCGGGTCATTGATCAATCCCTTCCAGCCGACAGTTGTGCGGGGCTTCTCCAGGTAAGAGCGCATGACAATGAGGAGAGTATCTTGGTATTTTTCTTTGAGTTTGAGCAGGCGATCGCAGTACTCGAGAGCCATTTCGGGGTCGTGGATGGAGCAAGGGCCAATAATCACCAGGAGACGGTTCAGCGGGTCGGTACCCTTGACGGCGGCAGCAGCATCTTTTCGGCCTTGCAACACAGTGTGTTTTGATTTTTCGGAGAGAGCAATCTCATGTTGAAGGAGATATGGGGGTGTCAGAGGGTTGTAGCCACGGACTTCTTTCAGTCAGCTTGTTGTTCATGCTGTGACGGCATTCGGGGAAATCAGAAAGAAATAACGTACTTCGGTGGTCTTCCAAGCTGTCGGCGTTCCCCAGGTTGGGGTTATCTATGAAGAACTAGATCAGAGAATTAGCATTGATTAGTTGAAGATAGTGAAATAGTATGTAAATACCGGAGCAGACTCCATTGTGTGTGTGTTTGTGTAGTTATGGTGTGTGTGAAGGCGAAGGAGTTGACTGACTCACAGGCATAATATCCTCGCTGCGGGGAATTGATCGATTAAAGATTTCTGTTTGCCCGCCGACCTAACTTAGCTAGTCCGTTTTGAGTAATGACGTATCACCTGCACTCCGACCCTTTCTTCTTGATGAGAGGCACAAAATGAAGACTTCAATATCTTCAGACTGAATTGATTGGTGATTGAACCCTGTCACAGCTCCATTGGAATTTCACTGTATTTTACGGTGGCTATTTCGGCGCCCAGCTCGGTTTTATAGTGTACTCCTTGTGCGGTACATAATGCAACATAGAAGAGACCGACGATGAAGGGCACGCCGATACATCTTGTCGGAGAATATCGGTGAACAGGTCTCGACAGGTTCATTGTCACTCACTTATTCTTTCATGGCACTCTGGTCCTTTCATACGGTCTCTTTCATATACCGCTGTCGGATTTCTATTTGCATCAACTACTTAGGAAAAAGATTTGTGCACTGCGCCGCCGGCCAGCGGTATGCCATTTTACGTATGCCATTTTACGCGCAGTGAGCGATGGCGACGGGGCAGGCATCAGCGTTCACTGGACTATACCGAGGATTCATATACTGATCACCCACCGCTCCGTTCCCGAGATTGTTAACCTTCCTACAACTCTGCCCAAAATGAATTAATACAAGAGCAATACCTGAGACCCTTCACAATCGCGCAAGCAAGGATCAGGCACTATCCGAGCCCAAAAATATTCCATTGCAGCAACCCAGCTCGTCGGAGCCTGGAATCCTGACTGTTAAGCTCGGGTGGGCTTAACGCCTGAGTTTACCAGACGACTTAGACGACTCGAACCCGGAAGTGAGCAAGCGATGGCGACTGTACGTGATTGGAGAATATGAATGGTTCCAGATGTCTACAGAAGCAACGACCATCTTCACAAGGGGGCGGTTTCATGGGCAGCATGGCAACGGCCATTCAAGTTTGAGGTCTCTGCGTAGTTGAAAGTATCCCTATTCGAAAGAGCGACTCTGATGCGTCAATGCTGATTTCCTCGTGGGGAGACTATGAAAATCAAGTTATCCCACTTGGACTGATCATATTGAATCTATTCCTGATAGGATCGGGTCGGCAAAAGGTGGACGTCCAGAATGGCACAGAAAGAGTGGAGGTTGAGATTTCCTACATAGAGAAGGAGACTTCGCCCTTGGAAAAGTGGGAAGTATGGATCGTCCGCAGGGAGAATAACTCTGGTAATTTTGATCTCATCTATATTGATAAGAAAGACACAGGTCAGAGCTATGGCATGACTGCCATCGGTGTTTGCACTGTCCCTATGACCTTGCAGCTTCTGGATTATTTGACAATGGTACTAACATGTTTTTTTGCGTAGAGATCTCCGTACCCCGATATTTGGCTTTGTCTTTTGATTTTGCGATCCCACTCCATCCGATTGAACCTGAAGCTCAGGATGGGGGTCGTTGACATCCCGGATTGGAGGTTCTCGGGCTTCAGACTGTCGGACATTTTGGCGAGTTCTAGTGGCTGCTTCTTCAGCACTTAGAAGGAATAGATCAGTAGAGCTGGCTTGAGAGGGTATCAATATAAGGTCTGTGTCGATAGAGAGGCAACGCTGGGATCTGTTGGAGGGCTCGTAGTCTAGGTCGTCTGGGGAGTCCTTGGACAGAAACAAGTCCTCAACATTCACAGTCTGTGACAGTTGATTTAGATCAATATGATAGCCGGGATCCCCGTCTACCGTGTAGGACTCCTACTATAAATTGAGAGCATTAATTAGTAGATCCGCGCTCGAGGTGAATCTTGTGCCTCAACAGCTCCACTTAATTGGCAAAGCGCTTAGGGTCAGTTATCACACCAAATATCTATAGCTATAGTCTGTCTCAGCCTTAGCTGCAACCGACTCATCAGATCGCGCTTTCGGACCCTTATGGTATCACTATTTTTATCTGCCTATCAAGGTTGACAAGCTGTTGAAGCTAAACTAGGGCGCCTGGACATGTAAATGTTGTGCTTACGTTCAACGTTTCTGTAAGCGCTGAAGTGTAGTGCTAGGGAAGCCCTTTGCATGTCACGCCAACTTACAACCTCTCATATTTGTTAGAAATGGCTATTTCCAGTTGAGGGGCGACAATTCATGTTTCACCCTGACAAGCATTCGTGGCTGTGTTTGCTGTAGGTTGTCAGTACTTACCATAAGCGCCCAGTGCGGATCCTTCGTTTTTGGATTATTGGATATACAGTCACCTCGGGGAAACAGCGAAATGCAATGTGGCACTAGCCCGTCAGCAATGCGATGGGCTATGTATGTATATACAGCCAAATCAAACAGTCTTTCTACCTTACCAATTTTCGGGGAAAGATTTCTGGAGGGTTGGTCCACTAGAGCCTATTCTCCAATCCGTAAGCCAATCCCGAAAACGAGCTATTGAATAGAATGGTGTATTCTATCAGGGAAGGCGCAATGGAGACAAGATTTCCTAGAAATTGTAACTCTCGTCGTAGATGAGAAGGCTTGGAGAGTCGGAGTTGAAGCAATTTTTCGGAGCCTCCCACACTGATCTGGCATCCTTCTCTGGCCTTTCGGCAACTGACTCCGTTTATCCCACCAGGATGAACTGCAGTGACGTTTATACTCCCTTGACATTCCATACAAATGTATTGTTCGTCGGACGACCAGTTTTCCGCGCCGATGCATGCTAAGTGCCGCCACGAATAGCACACGGGACAACGAACGCCATTATCTCCTAACCCCTTTTGCTTGCCACAGCAAGGTATAGATGAATTAAAGCTTTGGACGACGGTATCCTTGATCTGGGGTATTGAGGTGTAGTAGTACTGCGTAGCAGTGAAGGAAGCCTGTGAAAATGCTACCGTGTCTCGAGGCTCCAATTCATGTAGGATCTTATAAAGGATCTCGGATGGCACATTGAGTTTCCACCTTTCTCTATCAGTCAAGGACTTTTTCCAACAATCAGAGGTGAAAATCCTGCTCAGAGCACGGAAGCCAGGCGAACATTGGACTGCCGAGCGGTTCGTAAGTAGTGCTATACTCTCCGAAACTAAGACAGCATTATAAGAAAGCTCCACAAAGGTAACATGATATGGTGAGATGAGAACCAAGCGGGCATCACGGTGCCCATGTAAGTCATCAATATGTGGTTTGGCTTTTTCAAGGGCATCATTTATCATGGTCTCCAATTCAATATCCTCTTGTAGAATAATGAGGAAACCATGAAACCAATATATGTTTGTCTGCGGGTAATCCCAAGATGGAATCGATGCAAATGAAATTGGAAGCTCAACATTGGAATCAGAAGACAGCTCCAAATCCCAGGCTGCAAGACGCAGGAAAGCTATACTTAGAACCTTAAAAACGGGAGAACTATATCCCCACGTCAAAGGATCATCGATATTATTATTATTATTATTAATCAAGTTTATTGTCCATATCCAGCTCGTGTAGGCTATGACGGACACCCACACCAGGGTCCCAAATCTATTATACATAAGAGGCCTTTATAGGCTATATTCATCGATATAGTAGCGCCATACGAAGACAAAGTCGGTGAAAAAGCGCTCCTGTAGCTCATTCAGGGGCGTGGGAATACCGAGATTTATATCAAGCGCTCTAAAAGCTATTGGCTTTCTTATGCTCGGGTTGTAGACATTGTCGCTCAATGTGAATTTAGGCTGTTCAAGCGAGTCTTGTATGAACAGCCTTGAGGACTCACGGAGGGTTGTGAGATCCATGCGAATTGCTGTGGGTCTCAATGATCCGTTAAGCTCCTTCCATAGCGAAATTACGAAAACGCCTGCATCTTGATCGATAATGTACACATAATCTAGGTTCGAATGAAGTGGACTGAGGAAAGGAACTAACTCCCACTTCTCAAGGAGGTCCGGATGGTCACACAGTTGTTTGATCATTCGGAAAGTAGATTCATCATGAGGAGAGCTTGTCCGCCCTCGCGGATAATAGAAACGATACCATTTCCCTGGAAATGAAAGTCAGCAACTTCGTAAATCACATCGTCGTCCTACCAACCTCTAAACCGTACGTTCCAAATGCCTCTAGACACCATTTTCCCAATTGAGTTCTGATGTATGTCTTGCGCGTGGACGAGGGGCTTATTTCTACTAGAGTATTTGTTTTGAAGTTTGGTTTGACTTCGGTAATAAAACTTTTCCAGCTCCGCTACCCGAAGACAGACGAACACGAGCTTTTGTCCAAGGAGCAAAGAGATCGATGCGACAACTTCCTAGATGATGGCACGCAGATAATATTTAGCCGCTTTATTATCCAAGTACAATCTTAATAGAATTAATTGAGGGTATTCAACTTGACGGTGGGCGGGACCGTCGCGTGCCTCGTTCAGTTTAACGTGGAGTAAAAAAAGCTCGGTGACGTCCTGGCCAACCTGCGCAGCGTTTGATGTGTAGGGTAGAAGAATGTTTGAGTGTTTGAGTTACTGCCCAATGTTTGTTGCCAATTAATACCAATCTATTTTTACCTTCTGGATTATTTGACAATGATACTAACATCGACATCAACATGGCTGTGTTGAGATAGGGAAAAAAAAAAAAAGAAAATTGACAAGAGTGGGATTTGAACCCACGCAGCTTTCGCTAGTAGGGATTTCCTTCAGAGAACACTCTGATTGGCTTAAATCTACCTCCTTAGACCCCTCGGACATCTTGCCATGAACACCATTATGATATAGTCTGATGTACTTAACCGCTCTAACAATTGGAAATACAGAAAAGCCAGTCTACTTATAAAACATGAAGATAAAATTGATGAATGCAATGAGTTTGATAAATTATCAAGAACAGTCTGAGTTGAGATAAACAAAACCACATAGATTACCATCCCCTGAACGGAGCTGGCTTGGCATGGTGATTGTTGGAAAGCGTGCTACCGCACAGTCATTCAACAACGTCCTATCGTTATTTCGACTCAAGACTGTATGCCAGAGCCTAGCACGCACTGTCCATCAGAAACCATTTTCCCAAGAGTTGCAAGAAGCAGTGGTTTCGATCGGCTCGGTCAATGTTTTACGCGGCTCCCCAAAGATGAGGGCTACCTATGTTGCCTATTGTGCTTCACAATTCACTTATCCGCGGCGAGAAACAGATTGTCTGGTGCGCTCAGGTGTATGTAGCAGCTGTATTGAAGGAATGCGGTATTGATGCCAAGTGGCTGAGCGAGCAAGGTGCAAATGGTGTAATGGAGATTGGGACAGTTAATCCAGCAAACAATTCGACTGCCGTCGTAGGCAGCGGAAGAGGTGTGAGACTACTACAAACATCACACCAACTTGTCTGGGCCCTTCTCCAATCGACTCACTTGGGATGACCATTGCGACCAGCAAGTTACGATGAGTGGCTTTGCGCATAGGGAAAGTGCTTGAAAAGCTGACTGTTTAATCAGATACAATGTCTCAACAGGTGATGCACGCATGGCCACAGGTATTCCTGATTGCTATTTCGATATTCCTATCTGTCTTCCACCTCCGTGTTATATAGAAACCGTGTGGAACTCGCCGAGTTGGTAAGAGTATACCAGTGGCCACACTTTTGGCTAGTTCAATCGAGACTCTAGACCCTAGAAAAAGACTTTTCCTCTTAGTGATCAAGCTAAGAATCATGAAATCTAGATAAAAGATTAGGGCCGTGATTAATGTCAATATAAGGGACATCAAATTTCAAAGTCAGCGTTTTAGGGTTGACACTATTGATACAGCTTCTTAACGGGACATGATACTCAAATCGAAATTGCTGTGCCATTAACCAGTTGAATATTTCCCTCCCTATTCCTTCCGAGATAGATTTTCCCCTATCTTTCACTGACTCATGCATCCGAATTTCGCATCAACATATCAATCACCTTCTGTCGCTCATCCATATCCCTCTGGAGTTCAGCTACATACTCCAATCTGATGGCATCGACTTTTTCCTGATGCAAACGGGTCGCTTCAGCCGTGACCTGAGCAAGCTTAATTTCTAGGTACGATGCGGCTGTAGGCGGGACACTAAGGAGGAAAGAGCTGTTCTTTTGAGCGAGAGTTTCTGCGAGTTTCTGATATACGCCATCATAGGTTAGTCTGAGCCCATAGCTACCTGATTGCTAATGTCTTCACTGGACAATCAGTAGTATAAGGCAATGCTTACCTGCGGCTCGTTCCGTAACCGAGTGGCAAACTCCTTGCTGCTCTGTGCAGTTACTGGGCCAAAAACGTGGGTAGGAGGTTGATACTGAAAGGCCCCGTTCAACTGCTGCTGCCCATTCAGGCCCTCAATACTTGTAGCTGCGTCTTCTGGAGTCATTGACAAACGACCTTGCTCCCCCTGAAGGTTTGAGCCGATATGCTGAGTCTTTAGTGCTTGAGAGGCTTTTTCCACACGCGAGATCCCGTTATGAACTTGAACTTCAAATGTTTGCTTGGGGGCAGTGCTGGTTTGCTTGCTAGGAGAGCCACCTTCTGGTTTTTCAGATTCCTTTGAGGAGCCTTGACGAGGACGTTTGAGAGTTTGGGTCAGTGGGGTGTCGCTGTCGCTAGACTCGTTTTCTTCAGTGCGGTCTTTGTAGGTAGATCTGCGGGGCCTTTTGCGTGTTGAGGTATCCTGAGTCATTGGCGGAGTGCTTGAGGACTCTTGTTGGGTTGCACTTATACCTGCTTCTAAAACAAACGGTGAGTAGATCATATCAAGTTAAATCTGTGGGAGTGGTCTCACTGGTGGCTTGACTGTTTTTGAGGGCAGGACTATTGGTTTGCTGAGAGGATGTTGTCGTGGGTGGCTGGGGAGTTTTTGACGGGCCACGACGCCCTGGTCTGAAGCCTTGGAAGGCTCGCAGGAGATCAGCGTGAGTTTGGTTAATGGCGTCGCTGTTATAACCCTTTTCAGGGCTGCTGGTTACTGAGTCCATAGCTGCTTGGCTCAATGAGTGTGAAGAGAGAGAAGAGAGAGAATTCAGGGAAGAGAGGGAATTCAGAGAAGAGAGGGAATTCAGGGAAGAGAGGGAATTCAGAGAAGAGAGGGAATTCAGAGAAGAGAGGGAATTCAGGGAAGAGAGGGAATTCAGAGAAGAGAGGGAATTCAGAGAAGAG